>CM035426.1:175250818-175538318 GCA_020310875.1 Ceratopteris richardii
TGGTGCTCCAAGGATGCACTTGCAAGGTCTTATCTCCTCAACTCTATCTCAGATTTTTTGTTTCCTCACATTAGAAGTTGTAAGACATCTCAAGAAGTGTGGGATGCACTTGAAGCTTTCTTTTCTTCAAGTACTAAAGCTAGGAAGCATCAACTATGGCTTGATTTCACAACTCTCAAGAAGGCTCCCAAACAAAATGTGACTGATTTTGTCACAAAGCTCAAGGACATAGCAGATCAGTTGGGAAGCATTGGAGAGGTAATAGATGAAGACCAAATTGTAAGGCAGGTCATCAATGGCTTGAAGGCAGATGACAAGTGGGAAGCATTCACCACAGCTATGGATTTGTACATGGACATGCATGTACCTGATTTTAATACACTCATTGGACAACTACTTACTCAAGAGGCAAAGCTTATCAAAAATGGAGAAAGCTCTAAAGGTAATCAATCTTCAGCTTTATACACTGATGAAAGCAAGTCCAAAGATAACAAAGGAAAGGCAAAGAAAGTGGATGATGAAGCAGGTACATATCAAGCTAACTATGCAGGTAGAGGAAGACATGGCAGAGGTAGAGGAAGAGGAGGTAGACAAGGCAGGGGGAGATCCCAAGACTCCAACTCATGTTCTATTTGTGGATTAACTAATCATACAATTGAAAATTGCTTTAGGAATTCTAGGAATCAAAGAGGTAGAGGATACAATAGAGGAAGTTATGGCTACTCAAGAGGAAGGTTCAACAACTACCATGGCAACTACAACAACTACAATCATTCAAACTATCAAGGAGGCTACAAATGAAGGAGAGACTTCAATAACTACACAGAAGACTCAAACAAAGAGGATTCATTATTGATCATGAACATGGCTATGCCACAAGGTAAATCTGGTGAGCACGTTTTCTACATAGATTCAGGTTGTTCAAATCATGTGGCAGGAAATGTGGCACTCCTATCAGATTTAGAAGATCCAAGGAATAAGCATGAGGTACAAACAAGAGATGATACAAAACATCCTGTGGAGAAAATAGGCAATGTCAAAGCACCTGATGGAAACATCAACCTACTCAGTAAGGTACTCTATGTCCCTACCATTACAAAGAATTTGATAAGTGTTGGGCAGATAGTAGAGAAAGGGTTGCAAGTCAGGTTCACAAAGGCAGGAGCATTTGTTGAAGATCCAAGTCAAGGATTCAAAAAAATTGCAAAAGGTGAAAAGACACGTAGATTGTTCACATTTGAATTACAGGACACTAGAAACATTGCTCTCTTTAATTATGGTAGTCAGACACTCACAGAATTGGAAGTATGGCACAAAAGGTTAGCACATATCGGTGAAAGGTCATTAAAGCAAATTTGCAGGGACCAAAGTGTACTTGGAATCCCTAATTTGTCAAAACAACATATGATTTATAAGTGTAGTGCATGTCAATTTGGAAAGTCTCACAGGTTACCATGAAGAAAGGTTATATGCATGGAGATCTCTTGGAGTTGGTTCATACAGATGTATGGGGACCTAGCAAGGAAGCTTCAATATCTGGATCAAGGTATTATGTCTCCTTTATTGATGATTGTAGCAGATGGACTATCCTATTCTTTATGAAACACAAAGATGAAGTTTTTTCATGTTTCAAAAGATATTTGGCTCTTGTGGAGAATCAAACAGGTAAATCACTAAAAAGGTTAAGGTCAGATGGAGGAGGAGAATACTTCTCCCATGAGTTTGATTCTTTTCTTCAAGAAAGAGGAATCAAAAGAGAGGTAACTACAAGGTACACTCCTGAGCAAAATGGAGTGGCAGAAAGGAGGAATAGGACAATTGTTGAAGCTGCAAGGTCCATGTTAAATGAAAAGCATTTACCTAATTATCTATGGGCTGAGGCTGTATCTACAGCCACTTACTTGATTAACAGGTTGCCTTCAAAATCCCTTGATGGGATGACTCCATATGAGGCTTGGAATGGAAGAAGACCAAGCTTAGATCATTGTACAATTTTTGGATGTATTGCTTTTGCTCATGTTCCTTCACAGGTTAGAGGCAAGATGGATCCAAAGGCAGAAAGGTGTGTATTTATTGGATATGACAACAATCAAAAGGGCTACAGGTTATACAACCCTACCAACAAAGGATTCTTGGTAAGTAGAGATGTAGTTTTTGATGAGAACAATTCATGGTATGAAGATTCATGCAGGAAGATCAATTTACCATAAAGGTAAAGCAAAATTGCAGGAACTTGGACATGAGGCAGAATCATCACATCATGGCCTAAGAAGATCTATGAGGGAAAAGAAAAAACCAGAAAGGTATGGGTTTGACACCTCATTAGTAACTAAACATTCTATCCACATAGCACAGGACATAAACCGAGAGGAGCCATCATCATTTGAAGAGGCCAAAGCAAAAACAGAATGGAAGCATGCAATGAAGGAAGAGATTGAAGCACTTGAGGAAAACAACACTTGGGATTTTGTGCCCAAGACTTCATCCATGAAGGTAATAGGCTCAAGATGGGTCTATAAACTCAAGAAGAATTCTGATGGTTCCATTAACAGGTATAAGGCAAGGCTTGTAGCAAAAGGCTTTGCACAAACTCAGGGAATTGATTATGAGGAGACTTTCTCTCCTGTGGCAAAGATGCCTACTATTAGGGTTTTGCTTAGTATTGCCTCTTCCAAGAATTGGAAGATACTTCAACTAGATGTAAAGAATGCATTCTTGAATGGTTGGATAACAGAAGAGGTATATATGGCACAACCACCTGGTTTTGAGAATCAAGTTTATCCTGATTATGTGTGTAAACTTAACAAAGCATTGTATGGTCTCAAGCAAGCTCCAAGAGCTTGGAGTTTCAGGCTTGTTTCATTCTTGCAGGACAAAGGCTTTCAACCAAGCAATGCAGATCCTTCACTCTTTATTAAAAAGAGTAATTATGAGATCATCTACCTATGCGTATATGTAGATGATATTATATTGATAGGAAATGATGCAGATGGTATGAAGAAGATCAAAGATCAGATGAGAGAAGAGTTCAAGATAAGTGATTTGGGTTCACTTACCTACTTCCTAGGTTTGGAAGTTGTCTACAAAGATCATGGTTTGTTTCTCACTCAAAGAAAGAACATTAAGGACATGTTGGCAAAATTCAAGATGCAAGATTGTAAGATTGCAGGTACTCCAATGAGGGTCAATCACAAATTGAGCTCACATGAAGGTGAACTCATAGAGGACATCACATCATATCAAAGTCTAGTGGGTAGTCTCAACTATGCCACATTGACAAGAGTAGATATATGTTACAGTGTGAGTGTGCTAAGTCACTTTATGCACACACCAAGGAAACCACATATGGATGCTGCCAAAAGGATTCACAAGTATCTCAAAGGAACCATAAATGAAGGACTTTATTATCCTTATGTATCTGATTTAGGTTTGAAGCTATTTTCTGATGCAGATTGGGCTGGCTCCAAGGAAGATAGAAGGAGCACTTCAGGTTATCTTACCTTTGCAGGTTCAAAGCTTATTTCATGGTCATCCAAGAAGCAACCCACAGTTGCTTTCTCTTCTACTGAAGCTGAATATAGAGGTCTTGCCATAGCTACACAAGAAGCTATGTGGATGAAGACATTATTCAAAGATCTTGGATTGGAGTTTGGAACTCCAACTATTTTTGGTGACAATATGAGTTCTATTCATTTGGCTGCTAATCCTATTTTTCATGCAAGGACTAAACATATTGAAGTTCATTATCACTATGTACGAGAGAAGGTTCTAAGCAAAGAGATTCAAATATCATATGTGTCCACTCATCAACAATGTGCAGATATTCTAACCAAAGCATTGGATGGTACAAAGCTTTGCAAATTCAAGGCTATGATTGGTTTGCAGGTAATCTTGGAAGATTGAAGACCTCAAGCATACTTGGCTTGAGGGGGAGCTGTTTGAGCAATTCTATGACAAGCCTAAGTATTGGCTTGAGTCCCACAAAGTCATAGAAAAAACCTTAAAATGAAGACTATGTAAAGTTCACTTGTGAACTACCTCTTGTAACTTTTGAAGAGTTTACTTAATGTAAAAGTAAGAGAATCTTAAGTGGTTGAGTCCACTTGATCAAGAATGGAAAGAGGAGCCACGAATTCGTGATTTGTGGTAGGTAGAGAATCAAATCAATCATTGATTGATTGGAGAGTGATTGAGGGAAGTTAGCCTCCCAAACTCAACTATAAATAGATGGCAGTTTTAGTCGTGGTTAGAGAGACCTATGTGAAGACCTCCAAGAGCTGAGCTTTATGCCATATCAAGGTGTGATTACAAGGCACACATATGTATCAGTAAGTCATTGTATTGTACAAGCAATATACTTTCATTTTCATGATTATTTGAGTTCATCTTTCCATGTTCTTGTGAAGTGTACTACTCACTGCCATTACTCTCAGTTTTCTCAATCAGCTTGCAGAGATGTTTTCTCTGAGCTTGGTGCATAATTCTCAGTGATTTAACATGGTAAACTTAGCTATATAAGTCTACTATATGCTCACAAATGTTCATGTCATTTGGATATTGAAATCTTCAGTTATGTTCATTTGAAGTCAACAGGGTCTGTTCATCTTCACTTCTCTGTCAGGTACCCGACTTTTTCACTCATCTTGTCAGAGCCATTTCTCAGTGGTTACTTATCCAAATTCAGTGATTGAAAGCGTGTTGGATTTAGCTTACTGTCTAGTATAACCATACAAATTTTCATAATCATTGGATTCCTAAATGTTGAGTTATCTTTATTTTTTTGCTCACTGGTCTCAAACTGTAGCAGCCCGTGAAAATCGGGATGATGTCATCACTTGTTAAAACTCATTCTCAGTGTGTGGTTTATTATTTTTGATGAGATTACTCTTGAAAGTTAGCTCTTTAAGTTATCTAGACTTCCCCAAGAGGAATTAAGTTAATTGCTGCTGTGCTCAGAGAATTATGTAAAACACTAGACAGGTGTATGAACCAAGAATAGCAAGTTTTCACCTCTGAGCTAACTCCAACTTATCTGTTTTGATCTATCTTTTTGAGAGTGATCTTCCAAGGTACATAGGGTGTCTAATACATCCATTGGCAAGCTACAAGGGCCCACAATATACTCCTGGAGTTCATTTGGCTGGTGTAGAGCAAGGATTTTGCAACACCTCTTCATCTTCAAGCACATACCTATCCATCTCTTCACAAAAATACCAATTAAAGACCCTCTTGTTTATGGTGTTGACGATTTTGATACAAAGTATTATTGATTCTAGGGCCTAATAGGACCCCTAGGAGATGTTAATTTCATATGGGAGTCCAAGTTAGATTCTGACCATCGATGGGGTAGACCTTAGGCTTTCTTGCAAGAATTTTAATCATTTTAGAACTCTGAGGAACTCCACCCAATTTGTTAGAAATCACACCTTGATGAATATTTTGTGGCTTCCATGCCCAAACCTAACTTCTATCATTGTCATGTCTTAATCCATACACTACAAGTAGGGATTCATAGGGATGTCCTTGGCACCTTTCTACTACCATCACCTCTATTGGATAACTCATTGAAGAAATTCCATCTTACCCATATATTGATTAGAAAGGCATTAGAATTTTTGGGACCCACATACCATTCGGTAAGGAAGCCCTTATCCCAAAAGAGATGAAGAAAAGAGAAGTTCTCAAACTCTCTCAGGTGTTGGTTATCACTCCAGATTTGTCCATGGTTCTTGAAATGCGCATGTAGCATTGGTCTTTCCTTGGACATTATTGTTTTACACAACAATAGAAGAAGATTTGGTTTAGCCTCTACTTAGCACTAAATGCATCATTAATCATAGATATATCACATTGGATTATCAATCAACTATACACAACAAATGGATGTTGTCCAAGGAAATAAGTTCTCAATTGATGCTACACAATCACTCATATTTTGTATATGTGCATAACATACAATGTGTGCTCCATCAATCTTGAATGAGAAGCTTCTAGTACTTGTATGTTTTTGTTTTTTAAACAAAAACCCTCACACAAATAACAATTCCTCTATTGAATAGTTTTTCATTGATTAAAACATAATCTTTACACATCTCTTGCATATTCTTATTGTTGACATCTTCCTTGTCAATACTATTAAAATCATTTCTTTAAAAATATGGAGTATTTTACTCCAATAAGGATTTGACTGAATACTATATAAGATTACCATCAATTTAAGTAGATTTTGTTACAATTCTTCAACTCACTCAAATAGTTATCGGCATCCAATTCCTTTAGAAAAATATACTTCTAGTTTCTTTGAGTCCCAAGAAGTGACAAACTTAGAGGCATGAATACACTTTTCACTCTTATTTTTCTTTTTTAATTATTCTAACATCTCATCTTCCAGAACACAATATTCAAGTATTTCCACTAACTAACATGATATATGTGACCCAAAAGTGGATTGAAATATCTAATATCTTAAATTAAAAACTTAGGGGTATGTTTGTTATCATTTGGCCCATGAGTTAAGATAAGCACTATATAAGAATAATAAAAAGATATAATTTCTACATTAAATAGATAATCATGTAGTAAATCATCATGCGATCCTTTTGGTTCTTCTCCTAAAAAGTATTTCTGAGGGGTGGACAGCTCTAAAATATGTCTATTTTTTCCTTAAAACCACTTCAATGCCAAATTCCATTAAAAACAAAATTCATTTGACTATTGTTGTAATCTCTAGCAAGCATCCCCCATACTTGCTTATTTCATTTTCTCGACAATTTTTCTCCTCTCTATATAGAGTTGTAGTTGGGCTTTCACAATTCTATTTCTACTAGATTGCATAGCATTGTTTACTCTATCATTGTACTCGTTTCTTGTTGATTACAAGTTTTATTTGTTCTCTCATGTAGAGCCCTAGAGGGTGCCAAAGTTTTAAGTTTTTCTACTAAGTGAATTATGAGAAATTTCCAAGTTTGTGAAGTTATATCTTTGCACATATGCATGCCTTGAAGTGGATGTTTCTCCCCATTGGAACATCCATTTTCCTTTATTCAAATATTTTTGGGTTAGATCTAAAAGTTTAGGTTATGTTTGCAAAATTGCATTTTGTATCTTTGTACAAGTATAGAGAAAAGTTTAGAAGAGTGAATATATACCATAGTTTGTAGGCCTACTGGAGGGCAGTTGTCTTCCATAGTTGCATTGGGGTGTTAGAATCTTCCCCCATCAATGGTCATTTTGGAGTCTTGAAGAATAGGGGATATCATACTAAAGACTTGGAGGGATCAAGACAACTTGCGGGATCACAAGGAGGACTTATCAAGTCAAGATGACATCAAAGGGGGCCTACATCAATTGAGACCTCAGCTAATCAAAGGTTAGAAAGGAAGAATTTATCATAATGTAATATCCACACCTTTTAAATCATGCAAATACTCGAGGAGAAGCTAGAGAACCACTTTAGAGCTTAATATGTTTGATTATAATGCACAAATCAAGAAGTTAGAGAAAGGAAACTATCAACCATGGAAATTTAGTGTTAGCGACTACCTTATGGGGCAAAGGATTATGGGGATTAATGGTGGCATAGAGCCAATGCCACATGTACATGATCCACCACTTAAAGGTTAGGTCAAAGAACTTAATGAATGGATGGAAAGGGATGGGAGATTCATATTCATTTTATCCCAACACAATAGCATGATAGGGCATATACAAGTCTTGGACACATCCAAGAAGGTTTGGGAGACCTTTGAGAGATTTTCTCTTCATCAACCAAGTCAACAAAGATTCATCTCAAGAATGAGCTAAGTAATCTTAGGAAAGCACCAAGCACTAACAATAATGATTACATTTTGAAGTTTAAGGAGCTTGTAGATTCCCTACACTCGATTGGGAGCCTAATCAAAGATTGCAATCTTTCTCCTCACACTCTCAATGGTTTGAGAGAGGATGAAAGGTGGAACGAATTTACCACATTAGTTTATGTGAAGGATTTTCTAAGAGAATTTGATCAATTATTCACATTCATGGTGATTGAGGAGATGAACCAAGGAGGTTCACAATCAAAGTGCAACCAAACCAAATTTTTTGATGGAGGTAGATGCAAAGACAAAATAAGTCGAAAAAACTCCCAAGATAAAAGGACACGAATGTCAAGTTCAAGCTCAAGCAACCAAGAAGGCTTCAACCAAAGCTATGGATCAGGAGGCACGAGAAGGAGCAGAGAAAGAGGAGGAACATCATAAAAAAGAGAAGCATCCAATGGAGAATGCTACAATTATGGAAAACTAGGCCACTACGCAAGATATTGTTGGACCAAAGCAGGAGGAAATCAAGGATACAATAGGGACCAATGTAGCTATGCTATTATTTCAACAAATTCAAAAT
The DNA here is from genome assembly GCA_020310875.1 of Ceratopteris richardii. Lineage (NCBI taxonomy): Eukaryota > Viridiplantae > Streptophyta > Polypodiopsida > Polypodiales > Pteridaceae > Ceratopteris > Ceratopteris richardii. The sequence goes on from CM035426.1 coordinate 175,259,201, forward strand.
TGTGAAATTTCTCATGCTGAGACATGTAGAGACAAGGGATGACATTGAGCATAGGATTAGACATGTGGCATATGTTCCATTGAATGGATCTCAAGGTTCCAAGGTGTTAAAGGATGTGTTGCATATGTGAGATATCACCAAGAACTTTGTTTTAGTAGTTCAAATGGTTGAAAGAGGCTATGAGGTGAGGTTCAATGATCAAGGATGTTTTTTAAAGACCCCATGCATGATAACAAGTGCATAGCAAAGGGAAACAAGCAAGAAAGACCCTTCACCATGGAGGTAATGCCATCAACCCTCACACTATCTACTTGTCAATTGGAAATAAATACATTGCAAGATCAAATTGTGTCATAAAATAAATGTCCACATAAACTTACAAAGGATTAAGGAAATGGAAAGGAAGGGATCGGTGACTGGTCTACCTGATCTTCCATCAAAGAATATGCAACATTTGTGCCATGCTTGTCAATTAGGGAAACAAAGCATACTTCCATTCAAGAAGGGACCACATGGGAGCAATGAACTATTGAATCTCATACACATAGATGTATGGGGACCTAGAAGGGAGCCCTCCTTTGGAGTTAATAGATATTTTGTCACATTTGTAGATGATCATTCAACGTTTTTTGGATGTGCATGAAGACAAAATCAAAGGTGTTTAACCACTTCAAGAGGTTCAAAAACCTAGTGGAAAAGGAGACACGGAAGCATATAACTACCCTCATATCGGATGGAGAGGGAGAGTATTTTGCAAATGAATTTCTAGATTTTGTACATGAATATGGCATCAAAAGGAAATTCACTTGTAGATATACACAACAACAAAATGGGGTGGTAGAGAGGAAGAATAGATATATAGTAGAAGTGGCTAGAGTTATGTTAAATGAAATGAATGTTCATAATTTTTATTGGGTTGATGCAGCAAATACAATCATATGCATTATGAATAATTTTCCAACCTGAGGATTACATGGAGTCACCCCTTATGAAGTTTGGTGTGGTAAGAAACCCAACCTCTCACATCTCAAACTATTTGGTTGTGTGTTTTATGTTCACATACCTCAAGAATTGAGACACAAGTTAGACTCGAAGGCAGATATGTGTATATTTCTTGGATATTCTTTAGATGTAAAGAGTTTTAGATGCTATAACCCTAGAACCAAAGAGCTTAAAGTTTCTAGGGATGTAATATTTGATGAGTTGATACCTTGTTATGGTAGCAAAGATGTATTACATGTTGAAGATGCATATGAAGCTGAGAAGAAGTCCAAAGAGCAACAACAAAGAATGGAGATGAGTGGTCCAACCACTTCAAAAACTAGAGTAATACATCATCTTGTCAATGGAGGACAAGGAATGAAGTTCATTCAAGCAAAGGAAGCAACAAGGGAAAAGAAAATGCACATAATGAAAACCATTAATGGGTAGACATCGACACTATGAGTGATGAAGATGTGGAAAAATTTGAAGCTCCAAGATTTAAAGCATCCAAACCAAATAGGATATTCCTACCACCTAATGGTGAGGTAAGGTCATCCGATAGGGTCAAATGCCCTATTCAAACGTTAACTTATGATTCATTCATCTTGAGTCAAGTTATACCTTGTAAAGAAGCTAACTCTTTTGAAGAAGCAAAAAGCACAAGGAATGGAATGAAGCCATGGGGAATTCAAGGAACTTGAATCAAAGATACTTGGACATTAGTGCCAATAACAAAGGACATGAAATTCATTGGCAACAAATGGGTGTACAAGGTAGAGAGACATGTAGATGGAAGCATCTATAGGTATAAAGCAACATCGGTTGACAAAGGCTTTTACAAAATATATGGCATATGATTTGAGGAAACATTCATCCCAAAAGCTAAGATTTTTATTATGGAAGATATACAAGTTGGATGTGAAGAATGCTTTCCTAAATAGAGAGCTTGAAGAAGTAGTCTGCATGGAGCAACCCTAAGGCTTTGAATATGAGAGGATTCTACATCATGTGTGCAAGCTTAAGAAGTCTATTTACGGACTCAAGCAAGGCCCAAGGTTTTGGAACCAAAGACCTGTGGACTACTTGGTAAAATGTGGATACAATCAGAATCATGCAGACACGTCATTCTTTGTGAAGAATAAAGGTAACAAAAATATTTTTCATTTCTATATATGTTGATGATTTGATCATTATAAGGGATGATGAATCCAACATCAATACCATAAAGAGGAATCTTGGAAGGGATTTTAAAATCTCTGATTTAGGGATTTTAATGTACTTCCTTAGGATTGAAGTACTATAAAAAGAAGAAGGTATGTACTTGATGCAAAGGAAATACATTATAGATCTTTTGAAGAAATTTCACTTGTGTATAGGATGTGACCATGTATATGTCCATTATTGGTTCTCTCATGTAAGCTACGATGACTAGTTGGAGTGTTATCTCAATTTTTGCAAGCACCAAGTGTACCTCACCTTGTTGTAACCAAAAGGGTAGTTAAGTAGCTCAAATTATTATTTAATGAAGGGACATATTATCCATTTGGGGATGGATTACATGTACAAGATTATTGTGATGCTGATTGGGCAAGTTCCAAAGATGATAGAAGGAGCACTAGTGGATATATTATCATGCTAGGGAAGAAGGGCATCTCATGGATGTCAAAGAAACAACTAGTAGTGGCTCTCTCGTCAACCAAATCTGAGTATAGAAGCTTAGCAAAACTCTCATGTGAGCTTATATGCCCCAAGAAAATGCTTTTTTATCTTGATTTGGTGGTTAAGCCAATACCTATTTTTTGTGATAACTGAAGTAGCATATGCTTGGTTCAAAATCCCGTGTTCCATGCAAGGTCCAAGCACATTGAAGTATGTTAGCACTTTATTAGAGAAAAGGTCATATAAAAGGATGAAAAGGTGGAGCATTTTAGTAAAAGGTACCAAGTGGATATGTTTACCAAAGTTTGGATGGCGTGAAGCTACAACACTTCAAGGCATGCAAAGTAACCTCCTTGCTTTCTTATCTTATTTTCTCATTATTTTGCTCCCCTCTATCTAGAGGTGTAGTTAGGCTTTCACAATCTTGTTTGTATAAAAATTTAGATAATTTTTTCCTCTCTCTTTGTACTTATTTTTTTTTTATTACAGTCTTCATTTGGTATCTCGTGTAGGGCCCCAAAGTTTATCAAAGTTTCAAGTTTTTCTACCAAGTGAATTGCATGAAATTTCCAAGTTTGTAAAGCTATATCTTTGCACATAGACAGAGTGTTGCAAGAAAATAGCTTGTCTTGAAGTAGATGGTTCTCCCACCTAGAACAAACATTTGCCTTGATTGAAAGTTTGTTGAATAGATCCATAATTCTATTTTATGTTTAAAAATGTATTTTGAGTCTTTATTCAAGTGTAGAGAAAAGTCTAAAACAGTGAGCATATATCACTAGTTGTGGGCCTAGTGGAGGGCAGCCATCTTCCATAGCTGCATTGGGGTGTTTAAATCTTCCTCAGTCCATAACAACACATGCTTATTCACCATCCTCATTTTCTACAAAAAAAATTTGGAAAGCTTTTGTGATTCTGATTAGGGAGTTTTAGGGTATTTCTTTTCTTTTAAATCTAGAGTCTTCTCGTGGATTAGTAGGAAGTAGCCTATAGTATTGTATTTAGCACAAGTAGAGTACAATTCAGCCTCTTTTGCTACTTATAGGAAAGTCTTGGTAAAGAGGATTCTTTGGCACATGTGCATGCATAAAGTACCTATAGATTTAGATTGTAATAATCATGGTTGCATTGAGAGTGCAAAGAATCCAATATTTCATGCATGAAGTATATCAAGATATATTAGTGTGTAGATGATCTAATGGAGGATGAAGTTGTTGAATTGGTGTACACATGCTCATCCTTGAGCTTATCACCTTGGTGTTTGTTCAACTTGACATTGCAAGCCATTGGTTTTGTCAATGGCTTACAACCACTCATACCAAATTTGTATAGCAAGTCAAGTAAGTATTTCTTTTGCATAAGATAGAAACCCCGCTTGGCATAAATGATCTCAATGCCTAAGAAGTACTTTAGAACACCAAGATTTGAAATTTTAAATTCAATGCCCAATTCGGTCTTGATATCCTTGATACATGCATCATCATTAGGTGTTATGATTAAATCATCAACATATATGCATGTGTACACAAACTTCTCATCAAACCTTTTTACATAAAGTGAAGGATCAGCATCACTTGCTACATATCCACGTCTAAAAAGGTACTCAACAAGCCTTTGATTCCATGTCATTGGTGCTTGCTTAAGTCCATACACAGCTTTCTTGAGTGTGCATACACATTTAGTGTTTATAGGGTCCTCATATCCCATGGCTTGTTTCATGTAAACAATCTCTTCAAGATCACCATTTAGAAAAGCATTCTTAATGTCTAATTGGAACCATTTCCACCTTTTAGAAGTTGCAATGCCAATCAATGTCCTAACTATACTCAGTTTTGCAACAGGAGTAAATGCCTCTTCATAATTTATCCCATTTGTTTGTGTAAAACCCTTAGCTACAAGTCTAGCTATATACCTAGCTATGGATCCATAAGAGTTCCTTTTGATCTTGTAGACCCACCTATTTGTGACCACTTTCTTGTCAACTTGCCTAGGTACAAGCTCTGATGTCTAGTTTTCATGAAGAGCATCCATCTCTTCTCTCATAGCATTTATCCGTACATTGTCTCAACAAGCTTCTTCATATGTGCATGGTTCCTTGACATAAAAGCATAATGCCTAGAAATGAAGCTATGATATGTCAGCCGTTGAATAGGGTGTTTAATCCTCTCTAACCTCCTCTCATTACTTGTGGTAGAATACTTCAAGTCCCTCTTTTGTTTCACATTAGGAGTCACTACATTTTCAAAATCATCTTTATCCTCACTAGAATGGAAGTCCCTTACCACATTACCTTTATCATATTGATTGTGGCTGCATGGTGAGCTTGGTTAACCTTCCTTCTCTTTTCCTTTGAGTGATGGAATCCTTGATGGACTCGAAGTGGAGGGGCCACTCAAACTTGTGCTAGCCTAAGTTTGTTCTTCATAGACTTTTTCTGCTTCCTCAATATCTTCAACTTGCAATGCATTAGGTGGTTCATAATATGGATTAAGTTCATCAAATACCACATCCCTTGATACTATAAGCTATTTTGTGATGCGCTTGTAACATCTATACCCCTTTTGCTCTTTAGACTAGCTATAAAGATGGACTTCTCTACCCTAGCATCCATCTTACCTTCCCTCACCTCCTGAGGTACATGGACATAACATACACATCCAAAAATCCTTAGATGTGACAATTCAAGTTTCCTTTGGTAATAAACCTCATTTGGAGCAGCACCATGAACTCCTCATGTGGTCATCCTATTCATCAAGGAAGAAGCTATATTTGTTGCATCCAGCCAATATGTAAATGGAACATTCATTTCATTTAACATGCATCTAGCTACCTCTATCTATCTATTTTTTCTTGCACAAATATCATTCTGTTGAGGGGTATACCTCTATGTATATTGCCTCTTTATCCCTTCATATTGTAAGAACTTGGTAAAATCATTAGAGAAGTACTCTCCTCCACCATCTGATCTTATAGTTTTGATCTTGTGGCCTATTTCATTCTCAACTTGTGCCTTGAACCTCTTGAATGTATCAAACACATCACTCTAGTGTTTGATGACATACAACCAAATCTTTCTAGATCAATCATCAATAAAAGTTACAAAGTACCTGTTACCTACATGTGATGGCTCTCTTGGAGGTCCCCATACATCTCTCTGGACCAAATCCAAAACCCTAGGAGCCACATAGCTTGATGGCTTGAAAAGCCTCCTAGTCTACTTCCCAAATTGACATGCTTCACATACCATATGCAAGTTAGGTGTGGCAAAGCTTAGAATTCCTCTAACAACTTTATCCTTCTGCATATTCTTGAGCTTCTCAACATTGAGATGGCCAATTCTTTTGTGCCATAGACCAAGAGTTATAATTCAGATGACCCACATGTGACGAACATATACTTACTAGAATCTGGCTTGACGCCAAGTATGAACATCCTCCCTTGCCTTTCACCTTTGGCAATGAGCTTGAAGCCATTCTTTGGATCTTCTATGAAGCATCCTTCTCTACCATTTGGCGAGCTGAAATCAAATTCTTAGTAATAGTAGGAACATGCAATACCTCTTGAAGTGTAGTGCTCTTGTTGCCATTTTCAAATATGATGTCTCCAATATATCTAATGACATGATCGGAATTATCACCTATTTCAACACACCCTTTGTCTTTAGGAACCTACAAATTAGTGAGCATATCTATCATACATGACATGTGGTTGCTACAACCACTACCTGTGTACCACTTTTCATCTTTGTCTTGCAAATGATCCCTATAGGCATGGCTAATGGCTAACACTTGGCCATTACCTTAATTAGAAGAATAGTTACCTTGATTCTTATTTGAAGGCCATTGATTTGCCCAATGGCCTTGCTTTCCACATGAATAGCACTCACCTCTCTTGCCTTGATTGTTGTAGCCACCTTTTCCTCTACCTCTTTGGTTGTTTCCTTTTCCTTTTCCATAGGACATGCTAGATTCATCTTCATTCATGTCTTTGGACTGATTTTTCCTCCCTTTGTTTCTTCCCTTGCCTCTACCTTTCCCTTTACTGCCTGCGTATAGTATTGGAAACATCAAAATTCTTAGTAATAATTCCTCCTACAAGTTTCGTGTTTTCCCATCCTAATTCCCAAACTTATTTAAAACTCAAAGAACATAAAAACCCTTGAATTTCAAAGTAAATAAATGACAATCCTTTCTTTGATACAAACACTATTCCACAACGTCTTGATAGCTATGTTGGTGCACGGCAATCAACAATTGAAGTTTTAATGAAGGTTTGGAAGTCAAGGACTGAAGAAAAGTTCAAGTTATGAAGCATGGAGGAAGTGCATATTCAGAAGTTGAAAGATGTGTACACACATGTACATTAATTCAGAGATAGTTCACTTATACTTTTGTATAGTCATGAGCTTGTAAATATTTGCCTATATATACTATGAAAAATGTCGAGGAAAATATGAGAGATTGTGTTAAGACAAGATTTGAGGAGAATTGAATGTCATTAGACACTTTCAAAGTGAGTAAGATATCTCTCATCACTCAGATGTAAATTTTCCAGGAATGAAGAAATGTTGCGCCCGATCTTTCTGAGTATTCTCCTTTTGCGTTGAATCTTTTGTGAAATGCTTTTGTACAAGTCTAAGTCTATAGTTGATTGACCTCTGCACAAATTTTCAGCTTCTAATTGTGATCAAGATTTGAGAATTGAGTGTAGGAACATTTACATGTGTAAATGGGAAGAAGAGATGTTGCAGGAGGCGCAAAATTTGATGCTAATGTTTTGGTCAGTTCTCCTTCCACAGTGTAAAGTTTTGAGCAAGAGACCACTCATTCTTTAAGCTGGAAGGTAAGCTATCTAGGGCTAAAAGCATTTGCATAAATCGGTTCTAGATTGAGAGTACCAAGTGTTAGAAGTTATAGGTATTTGAATCGACTTCTTAGAAGAACAGTTTTAGACATAGGTGACTTGTTAAGTTCATTTCTCAAGATCTATTGAATCTTTTGAAGTGATTTAACTTGGAGGAGGTGCGCAAGCTATAGATGACACGTTGTGAAAAGTTATATAAAAAAATTTACACATTTGATAAGTCAATGAGAGAGATATGTGCAGCAGACTTTCTGAAGAATCATCTTCTTCACAGTTTGATCAAAATTTTGATAATTGTTCATTAATCCTCTTAATTGGTGAATTTTTTGAGTTACTCTTGATATAGAGGTGCTCTAAGTTCAAGAGTAGCTTGTTCTTTTGGAGATTCACACTCTCCATCAGTGGTATCAGAGCAGGAAGTATCAAAATTGAAGAAAGGAAGGATCCCGACTGCTGCAGTCATAAAGAATTCAACATCTAAAGATTCAAAAGGTGAAAGCTTGAGAGCAAAGCTTGAGAAGGAGGCTATACGACATCAAGAAAGACAAAAGGAACTTCATTCAAAGCAAAAGTACATCTATTACTCATAAAGTTTGAAGAATTCAATACACAAATGAAGAAAGGATGGGAGATTCTCTTCAAATAGAGAAATTGGATAGAGAGAACTATCCAGCATGGTCAATGAGAATGGAAGCTCATCTTATGAGCAAAGATTTGATAAGTTATATCACAAGTGAAGAAGAAAAGCCTCAGTTCAGAGATCCTAGTGTTCCAACTAGGGAGGAATTATCATATTTGAAGAATTGGATGAAGAGAGATGCTCAAGCTAGGAGCATTATTTATATGGCAGTCAATGACTACTTGCTACCTCACATTAGAGGTCTTGAAAGTGCAAGTGATATATGGAATTCTTTGGAGGAGCATTTCCAAAACACCACAAAGTCTAGGAAGGCATCCTTGTGGGCAGAATTTACCACATTTAAGAAGAAGGTCTCTCAATCCATCTCAGATTATGTAACAAGGATGAAAGACATTGCAGATGCATTAGGAGCTGTTGATGAAGACATTGAGGAGGATAAATTGGTAAGGCAAATCCTTACAGGGTTGAGAGGTGATGACAAATGGAAGCCATTCATTTTGTCCACTGAATTATCACTAGATCATTTTACTCTTGATTTAATCAATTGCTAGGTCACATGTTAACCTTTGAGCGGGATGTCAAAGGTGAAAGTGATAAAAGTGCAGGTCATGCAATGTATTCAAAGGATAAGAAGAAGAATAATAAACGGAAGCAACAAGCAAATGAAGAGGAAGGTACAACTAGCCAAGCTAACTTCCTAAGAGGAAGAGGAGGTGGCAAAGGTAGAGGAAGAGGCAGGAGTAATAAAGATGGAGTCAAAGCTTGCTGGATTTGTGGTAAGACAAATCACTTAGCTAATGATTGTTGGCATAATACTCAGAGTAATGGTGGATATAATCAGAACTTTAATTCAAGAGGAAGAGGTGGCAGAAATCAAAGAGGTAATTTCAGAGGTAGAGGTAGTAGAGGTTACTTTGGAAGAAATGCAGGTAGAGGATTCCAAAGTCAACAATACAACAATACCTACTACAATTATGCTTCAGATCAGAAGGAGGATTCAACATTGATAATGAATGCAACTTTTGAAAGGCAAAGTGAAGACCAAAGAGTCTTCTACATTGACTGAGGGTGTAGCAATCACCTGAGTGGCAACATAGCTTTGATGACTAATTTGGAGAATAAGATAACTAATCATGTTGTTCAAACAGGTGACAATACAAAGAACAATGTGAAGTCAATTGGATCAGTGAAGGCCAAAGATGGTAGTACTCTCTTGAGTAAGGTTTTTTATGTTCCTACAATTCCTAAGAATCTGATAAGTGTATGACAAATTGTTGAAAAAGGTTATGAAGTTAGGTTCACTAATGAAGGAGTGTTTGTGGAAGACCCTAGCAATGGGTATAAACAAATTGTTTCAGGGAAGAAAGAAGGAAGATTGTTCACATTGAAGATTCAAAGTAATGTTGGTCATTCCTTGTTTACTTATGGTGGACATAAGATCTCTGAGTTAGATCTTTGGCACAAGAGGCTTGGACATTTCAATGAAAGAGGTATCAAAGATATGGTTAACAATGGTTCAGTGCTTGGATTGCCTAATGTTGCAGGTCAACATATGACATACAGATGTGAGGCATGTCAATTAGGTAAGGCTCATAAGCAATCTTATTCCAAGCATGGTTTTATGTATTCAGAGAAGCTTGAATTGGTACACACAGATGTGTGGGGACCATCAAAGGATTTCAGTATAAATGGCTCAAGGTATTTTGTGATTTATGTTGATGATGCTACCAGATGGATCACTATCTATGTGATCAAAGATAAGTCATAGGTATTCAATACATTCAAATATTATCATGTGTATGCAAAAAGAATTACAGGTCAAAAGTTGAAAAGACTAAGGTCAGATGGAGGGGGAGAGTATTTCTCTAATGAGTTCAGTGGTTACTTGTGGAATGCAGGTATAAAAAGAGAAATTACTTGCAGGTACTCTCCTCAACAAAATGGTATAGCAGAAAGGAGAAATAGAACTCTTGTTGAGTTTGCAAGATCCATGATGAAGAAGTTGTGAATCAAAAGAAAGGTAAATCAAAGGTTCAGATATTTGATGAGGAAGACAATAATGAAGTACAGGTTGAAGTTGAAGAAGTGCCAAGATTTTATCCAGAATGTGATGAACCAGAAACCTCAAGGAGTGGAGAACTTAGAAGGTCATCAAGACACAAATGGCAACCTACAAGGTATAGCTATGACACTTCTTTTTTGGCTACCAAAGATTATGCTTATATGATAAAGGCAGATGAAGACCCTTCTACATATGAAGAGGCAAAAGGTAAGGAAAATTGGGAGAAAGCTATGCAGGAAGAGTATGATGCATTGATGGAGAATCAGACTTGGGATTTGGTTCCTAAACCAAATAGTCAGAAGATCATTGGATACAAATGGGTCTACAAGACAAAGAGGTTTGCAAATGGAAGTGTGTCTAGGTATAAAGCTAGACTTGTTGTGAAAGGGTTTTCTCAAACATATGGTATTGATTATGATGAAACCTATAGTCATGTGGCAAAGATGACAACCATCAGGACACTCATAGCTACTGCTGCATGTAAAGGTTGGAAGTTATGTCAACTAGATGTGAAGAATGCTTTTCTAAATGGTTATATTTCAGATGATGCTTTTATGGAGCAACCACAAGGATTCAGATATGAAAGGTATCCAGATTATGTATGTAAGCTCAAGAGAGCTTTGTATGGTTCAAAGCAGGCCCCAAGGGCATGGAATTATAGACTTGTGAAGTTCTTGAAAGAACTTGGTTTCCAAGTATCTAAGGCAGATAGTAGCTTGCTTGTCAAAGCAAGTGAAGATGGGTTTATTTATATGTGCATATATGTTGATGATATAATTCTTACAGGTACAGATGAGAAAGGTATTCAAAGCCTAAAGAAGCAAATGGAGAAAGAGTTCAAGATTAGTGACTTGGGAGACTTTTCATATTCCTTGGGCATGGAGATCTCATACACTCAACATGGGGTGTATGTAACTCAAGAAAGGTATTTGAAACTTGCTAATCAAGTTTAAAATGGATTATTGCAGGGTAGCACCTACTCCAATGGAGGTGAATCACAAATTGAGCAGATATGGAGGAGAAGAGTTCAAGGATATGAAGTTATATCAAAGTTTGGTTGGTAGTCTGATTTATGCTACTTTAACTAGGCCTGACTTGTCATATGCAGTGGGAGTATTGTCTCAATTCATGCATTGTCCTAGGAAAGAACATTGGATTGCAGGTCAAAGAGTGTTGAGGTACATTAAGGGTACACTCAAAGAAGGTTTGTATTATGGGTTTACATCAGATACAAACATCAAGATCTATAGTGATACAGATTGGGCAGGTAATCCTGATGATAGGAGATCAACATATGGATACTTGTGTTATGTGGGAGATAAGTTAATTTCTTGGTGTTCAAAGAAGCAACACACAGTTGCTTTGTCATCTACAGAACCAGAGTACAAAGGGATGGTTGAAGCTGCAAAGGAAGTGATATGGCTTAAGACCCTTATGAAGAGTTTTGACATTACTCAAAGTACACCCACTAGTCATGGAGATAACATGAGTTCATTGTATTTAGTTGCTAATCCTATTTTTCATGCTAGGACTAAACACATTGAGATTCAGTATCACTTTCTGAGAGAGAAGGTGATAGATAAAGAGATTGAAGTCATACATACTTCAACAAAAGATCAGATAGTTGATATGCTAACAAAAAGCTTGGATGGACCAAAGCTACAGAGATTCAAGGACATGGCAGACATAAAGAAGATAGAGAAAACCTCAATTGATGATTGAGGGGGAGCTGTTGGTGCAGGGCAATCAACAATTGAAGTTTTAATGAAGGTTTGGAAGTCAAGGACTGAAGAAAAGTTCAAGTTATGAAGCATGGAGGAAGTGCATATTCAGAAGTTTTTTTTTTAATATAAAGGAAGTTCGGCAATAGCCTACTCTCCCGGACTTGAATTAAATTAAGAAACAAAGGTACAATAGAAGGGGACTAGTGCCCACGGGACCCCCCAAATCCCACAAAGCAGGGGAAGCTAGGTTGATGCCTAGGTTGCCTTACAAAGAAGGTTGATCACCCTCTCGTCGCCCTCATGCGGGACCCACTTGGGTTTGAGCTTGTTGTTGATCAAAAGGAGGACTTGATGGTGCCTGAAGGGGGGGGATTTCTTACTGTTGACAATCCTTTTGCCAAGGAGGAATAGAGATTTTTCAATCGACCACTCCCTGGGGGGGTCGCCGAAGTTGAGAGCACACCGCTCTCGCCAAATTTTCCACAGGACTTCCCCTCTGATTGCGTTCCAGAGAGCCGCAGAGCATCCAATCGCTTCTCCCAGAAGGACTTGTTTCCAACTAAGCTGTTTTTGAACTCTGATTTTCAGTCCAACCATCTGCCAGATTCTGTAGGAATTGGGGCAAGTAAGGAAGATGTGTGGGACATCTTCGATTGCACGGTGGCAGCGTTTGCACCACGGAGGGATCCCACAAATTTTGCTTGCCTTATGGTTAGTCCAAATTCCTCGATGAAGAATTTGCCATAAGAGGACAGACTTCTTAATCTCTATAAGTGGGTGCCAGATACCCATGAATTTCATGTCCCACCGAAGCCGCGTCCAAGACAGGCACCACTTCTTGTTGAGGCTGATCTGGAGGTCAGTCGTTTCTTTGATGTTCGGGATTTTGAGTAGGCTATTTCCATTGTGCCATTTGAGACCACGCGCGTTCGGAGCATCATGTCCCATGAGAAGGCGAGTTTTGTGACGATCCCAAGCGAGGCATCTGCTTTGCAAGATGTTCCATTCTTCGTAGGAGATGTTTATGCGAGGGTCGATATCCTCGAAGTTGATCCAACTGTTGGTGTCATGTTTCCAGAGGTGTTTCCATTTTTTGAATCCTTTGTTCCATAACTTCTTGGCATTTTGAATGTTCCACGATTCCACACTCCGGATGCCATGTATCGGAAACCAGATAGAGTCATTTTGTCTGATTCCGGCCGCCCACTTCCAGTCCTCACTAATTCTTGTGAAGCTTTTGACTTTATTCCAGCCCTTCCAAAGAGAGCATACGAGATTGGAGCCTTTCGGGAAGACAGGTATCGGGGAGAATAGCAGGGTCATGATGTCAAGGTTCTTCCAGTTCGGGGACCCCGTGAGGGCCAACTCATTTTTGTTTCTGAAGATCAGCTTGGCCCACGAGGCCTCCCTATTGCACCAAGCTTTAATCATCCGTTTGGCTGCCAGTTTGTTAGCCATACACCCAATGTCCAGGATGCCAAGCCCCCCGCTATCTCTAGGGCTGGTGTAGATGGCCCATTTGATTTTAGGCACCCCCCTTCTGTTATGATCACCCGTCCAAAGAAAGTTTCTGCAGATGCTATTCAGTTTGGACAGGCCTTGCTCATTCGGTCTCCAGCAAGAAAGGAAATAGAGGGTAGACGAGAGGAGGAACGTGTTGATAACCATCGCCCGTCCAGCGAGATTAATTTGCATGCCTCTCCAGTAATTGAGCTTGTTTTCAAGTTTGGCCAGCACCCAGTTCCATCGCTGCTCCATAGAGACGCCAAATCCCAAGGGGATTCCAAGCATCCGAAAGATTTGGCCCTGCGGAATGATTTGACAGCCATGATCAGTGAGAAGGCCAGGTTGATGTCCCACAATGGCCCTAAAGGCGGTCTTATTGTGGTTGATTTTGGATCCAGAGGCCTCACAAAAGGTATCAAGACACCTCCAGAAAGTCTCCAGGCTGGTATTATCATTGTGAACGAACGCGTTCATATCGTCAGCAAAAAGTCTCATGATGATTTGACTGTGGTCGTGAGGTAGTTGGAGGCCTTTGATATTGCCAGCCTCCACGTGATGAGCCACAAGTCTGCTCAGCCCCTCAGTGGCGATGGCAAAGAGAAGGGGGGCAAGAGGGCACCCTTGTCTAATAGATCTTTTAAGATGGATCGCCTTCGAAAGTTTGCCGTTAACGTTAATTTGGGTCGTTGCATTGCCGAGAAGGGTCGCGATCATCTTGGTGAATTTCTGACTACATCCGAGGTCTTGGAGCGACTGCAAGATATAGTCCCATTCTAGCCTATCGTAGGCTTTGTCAAAGTTGATCTTGAGGAAGACCACATCTTGATTAGACTCGTTTGCAAATTGAATACCTTCCCAAATATCCATAATGGTTTCCAGGATGGACCTGCCTTTGATGAAACCTTTTTGGTCCTCACTTAGCCAAGATCTCAGGTGGCACGCAAGTCTGTTGGCAATGACTTTGGCGACGATCTTGTATCCTGTTTGGAGCATCGTAATTGGCCGCCAGTTCTCGATTCTGTTTTTTTCCCCCTTTTTGTGAATCAGCTTGATAATTCCATTATTTATACAAGAAGGAAGAGCACCAAATTTTAGCGCTTCTTGCCAAACCAGCCGAAGAGGGGTGGCAACCACCAGCTTGAAGGATTTAAAAAACTCGTTAGTGAGTCCGTCGGGTCCCGGGCTTTTACCGAGAGGGAGGGCATCAATGACCTCAATGATTTCTGATTCAGAGATCGGGGCATGAAGCAGGGAGTGGAGGTTGGGTGGAATTCTCCGGGGGGAAACCCTAGAAATGGCAGCCATGCAGTCTCTTCTATGGTGGGAGAGGGGGTTCGAGGTTCCCAGGAGTCTCGTGAAGTGCCCTTCGATGATGCCAAAATTATCTTCTTCCGAGTTGCATACATTGCCATGTGGGTCTAGCAGTAGGGGAATCGTCTCTCTATTGTGTTTCCTTTTAAGGATATTGCACATCTCTTTGGTGGGTTTGTCGGCTTTTCCAGCCCACCACTCCTTGAAGAAGATTTGCAAGTTTTTCCTTTGTATTTCTTCCTCGTATCTCATCGCTGCTCTGATTCTTCGGAGACCTTTCTGGGCTTGGTGTTTTCCTTTGTTCACTTCCTCCTCGAGTCGCCAGAGTCTGTGGTAAAGCGCTTCCCTACGAGCCGGCCGCACTGTCTCGAGCATCTTCTTAGTTCTGATCATGATCTTGCGAGACTTGTCGACCGCACTTCTCCAGCACTTGGCTGGGGCCAAGCCAGAGGCGAACGCCACCTTCCACACATCGGCAATCTCTTGATGGACGGAGGGGAGAGAGAAGGTGGAAGCGTTGGCATGGAACCACGGAGCCTTGTGGGTCCTGTTGGAAGGCTGAAAAGTGATAACGATCGGGTAGTGATCAGAGATGGTGAGGTCAATACGTTGCGTGATGGAAGGGTGGCCCCACAGATGAGTAAAGCTCTGAGAGATGTAGCATCTATCAAGTCTAGCTTTCCTCAGATCCTCGCCCGCTTGGAGATTCGACCAGGAAAAGCCATTCGAGTCTTTGAATTCGACCAGATCCAAGTGGAGTTTGGTCATGTCCCACGTTTCTTTCTCCCGACTGTCAATGACCCTGCCCTTGCCCATCCATCTGTCCATAGGGTCCTCCACCATGTTGAAGTCTCCACATATAAGCACGTTGTGGGGAAGCGAGTCAAGAGAAGTCCAAGTGTTCAGCCTCTCCAAATCCCCGTCAGGGGCGTACAAAGAAACCATAGTAACACAGAGGGGAGCACCAAAAGAGACCGCAATCCAGCGGTGATTTACATCTTCAATGGAGTTTTCGAGCTTTTCAAGCCAGGGATGTTTAACACCGATGGCCGTTCCACCGGACCCCCGCTGGTGCTTTGTTGGGATCCACACATGGGCCAAGGAAACCTGTCTGAGCCGTTTCAGAAGGTCTTCTCCGTCAATTTTAATCTCTTGAATGCATATAATGTCTGGTTTTAAGCTAGTGTCGCGGAGCCATTGACCAATGATGGCCGCTCTTGAGGGGTCGGTTAGCCCCCTAGCATTAAGCGAGATGACAATCATTTTTGTATTAATCCCTCTTTGCGGGAGGGAGCCTTGTCCTTTCTTCTCTTGGCTTCATCTTTCTTTTTCGCTGGGATCTGATCCCGACTTAGAAATCGGTTCTTATAGGGGCTTTTCCAAGGTAGCTCCATAGGCTGTTTTCCTTTGCGGGATACACCATGCTGGGGAGAATTGGGCCCCGTGCTCGGCACCGTTTCTGGGATCGTCGATCCAATGATGGAACTTTCACTATCCATGTTGTCTTCATTACTAGTGGTGAATCCATCATCTTTGCTTGTAGTATAGCCCTCTTGGGGGGTTTCTTTGTTGTCATGGATCTCTAGGGTGTTGTCGCAGGTGTCAACCTCGAGTGGCTTCCCGCCAGGAAAGTCAAGCTCGTTGATCTCCTTTCCTAGCTTGCAGTACAAATTGTTGTTGGGGGTAAGTGGCAGCTTGCTTCTCTCACCGTTGGCCCTCGGACTTCTTTTCCTTCTTCTTCTAACTTCAGTAAAGCCATCCGCATCAGCTTGTGGGTTGAGGAGGCCCTTGCCTGCCCCTTCCTTGGTCGAGTGGGTCAAATCGCCGTTGTTGTCTTGAGCCGTTTTGGCGGCTTCTTGCGAACGCTTGTTTTTTTGCCTGAGAGGGCAGTCTTTAATCCTGTGACCTTGTTGACCACAACGGAAGCACGCGTTGGGGAGGTTTTTGTAGGTGATATCCTGCTCCCAAACCTCGCCCTCGCCCAAGTCCACCTTGATCATTGATGGAAGCGGCGAGGTGAGGTCGGCCTCGACGCAGATTTGTGGGTGCCACCTAGCGTTGAACGAGTGTCTTGCACCTTCATAGATGAGACCACCAATGTCTTCGCGTGAAGCCAACGGCTTGCCGATGGGAGAGACAATGTCCCACACGAAGTTGTACAAGAAGTATGGGAGGTTAGGGAGCTCAACCCAGAGAGGGTACCAAAGTGATTTTGATTTGTCGGGAGTAAAGTCCGGGGACCATCTGAATAGGCACAGGGTCGCCCGACCAAACTGCCAGGTGCCAACGCTTAGGGCTTGGAACGCCATCTCTTCGTTCTCAAAGACAAGCAGCATGTGGTTTGCTGGTAAGAACTGACATTTGCTGACAATTAGTCCTCGAGGGAACCACTCTTTTCGAAGCCATTGTCGCACAATTTCGAGCGGGGGCCTAGGGCCAAACACTTGGCCGACTAGGCAAACTTTCTTGAGCTCCTCCTGAACAGACATAACTGCGGGTCTGCTGAGGGACACGACGGGGGATTCAACACTTTCGGATGCCCCAGGGGCGGCACACGACCCCCCCTCCAGCAGAGCGGCCAGGAAATCGGTCTCCCCGGGGGGAGGGGCCCGATTGCTTTTCACGAGAGAGGTAGAAGCCACGTCCATGGCCAAAAGGAGCTTGCACCACCTTTACTTTTCAAAGTCCAATGGCATGCCCCTCCAACATGGAGGAGAACCTGACCACAGACCAGGATGACACCCCAGAAACCGAGAAGCCCACGAAGAAGGGAAGCCCGAATCCCCTTATCCTCTTTTCAATTTCAAATTTAAATTTTCCTTCTCTCTCTTTTTTCCTTTTTTCCTCTTTTTTTTTTTCGTTTTCACTTTTTTCTTTCTTTTTTCTCGTTTTTCTTTTTTCTTTTTCTCTTCTTCTTTTTTTTTTTTTTTTTTTCTCTCTTTTTTTTTTTTTTCCCTTTTAGGGCAAAAGCGAAAAAGGGCAAACAGGGGCGGCCGTGGCGAACTCGAGGGCACTTTTCCAAATTTCCACCCCTAATGAATTCCTCTTTTCAGTTTCATTTTCGATATAGATATATTTTTTAAAATTTTTTTTCTTTTTTTTTTTTCTCTTCCTTTTTTTTTTTTTTTAAAATGCGCCCGATCGGCGCACACACGATCGGCCGACCGGCCGCGGACAGGGGGGAAAAGCTCGATACGAAGCCGGACCACACTCACGAGCTACGCCCTGTTCACACAAAGTGCCCGCCCAGCAGCCCACGAAGAGCCCGGCCCCGCACGATACTATGAAAATAGTCATGAGCTTGTAAATATTTGCCTATATATACTATGAAAAATTTCGGGGAAAATATGAGAGATTGTGCTAAGACAAGATTTGAGGAGAATTAGATGTCATTAGACACTTTAGAAGTGAGTAAGATATCTCTCATCACTCAGATGTAAATTTTCCAGGAATGTAGAAATGTTGCACCCGATCTTTCTGAGTATTCTCCTTTTGTGTTGAATCTTTTGTGAAATGCTTTTGTACAAGTATAAGTCTATAGTTGATTGACCTTTGTACAGATTTTCAGCTTCTAATTGTGATTAGGCTGAGAGAATTGAGTGTAGGAACATTTACATGTGTAAATGGGAAGAAGAGAAGTTGCAGGAGGCACAAAATTTGATGCTAATGTTTTGGTCAATTCTCCTTCCACAGTGTAAAGTTTTGAGCAAGCAAGCACTCATTCTTTAAGTTGGAAGGTAAGATATCTATGGCTAAAAGCATTTGCATAAATGGGTTCTAGATTGAGAGAACCAAGTGTTAGAAGTTATAGGTATCTGAATCGACTTCTCAGAAGAACAGTTTTAGACAAAGGTGACTTGTTAAGTTCATTTCTCAAGATCTACTAAATCTTTTGAAGCGGTTTAACTTGGAGGAGGTGCGCAAACTATAGGCGAAACCTTGTGCAAAGTTTTATAAAAAACTTTACACATTTGATAAGTCAATGAGAGAGATATGTGCAGTAGACTTTCTAAAGAATCATCTTCTTCACAGTTTGATCAAAATCTTGATAATTGTTCATTAATCCTCTAAATTGGTGAATGTTTTGAGTTACTCTTGATATAGAGGTGCTCTAAGTTCAAGAGTAACTTGTTCTTTTGGAGATTAACACTCTCCATCAAGCTAGGTTGTGAACTTGAACTCCATAACCCTACGAGAATGCTTAAGCTTCTTCAATGTCACATAAAAAGTAAATATTGCCAAAAGTAAACAATCCTTAAAAACAAATAAACATGAAAACTAATGTAACTATGATCTAGCTATTTAGTACCTCCCTTTCCTACAAAAGAGAGGAAAACCCTCTATATCTAAAAAGGTATATTTTTTCATTGAGGAATAATTTAATCGTTGGCTAAGACTTTCATTGTATTTTCAAGATGTGAAATCTTACGCTCTTTTATCAGAGAGGCAATAGAACTAGAAGATGATAGACACTCATACCTATTAGGAGACAAAAAAATATGGTGGATGACGATAAAGCTTCTCTAACATGTGAATTATATAAAAAAACTTTCTAAGCTCTAAAATCCATCAATGAGACATAATAATCAAGATCAAAGAGTTGTGCTTGTAAAAAGTGTTAAAAGTTATGTGTTTTCTAGGGCAAGCTCAAGAATATGTTTTTCACTAAATAGCTTCATTTGAAGGCTTTTGAACCTTATGAAAGACAAATCACATGTTTGAAGGAACATCCTTATCCACAAGGAGGCATTGAACCACCAAAGGACACTCCAATGAAGAGACAAAGTCACACGATAGCTAAAGAGACAAGGAGGGCATGTGAAGAGACATGGAGGACATATGAAGAGTCATGGAAAGCTCTCATGACTATTTAAGGACCATCCAAGAGCATGCTAATGGTCTTTGGATGGTAGCAAGTTGGGGTATTGCTTATACTCGTGCTATTGAGCCACTGTCGATATAGGAGTTCATATTCTCTTGTATATCTCTCCTACCCTTTCCAAAGGATGCTGAATTTCTATAGCAGTCTGTTAGGACTTCATTTTCTCTTTGTAGGAAGCTTCATTTTTAGAGTTCTTACACTTGTTGGAAAGCTCATAAAGCAAGAATTCCCTATGCAAAATGATTTTCCAATTTCTTATTGTACTATGAGTTATACCTATTTCTTTCTCTGTTGGTCACTCCCAAGACTTGAAAGGAAAACTAGTCTATTTCATGGCTATTAAAGCACCATAAAAGCTCATTCTAAGTGTGTGTCGATGGTAGGAAGTCTCGTGCTGGTTGCCCCTGTGCTATTGAGCCATTGTCTATCACAGGAGTTCATATTCTCTCGTATATCTCTCCTACCCTTTCCAAAGGGTGCTGAATTTCTATAATAGCCTATTAGGACTTAATTTTCTCTATCTAGGAAGCTCCATTTTGAGAATTCTTCTATTTGCTGGAAAGCTTGTAAAGCAAGAATTCTCTATTCGTAATGTTTTTACCAAATTCTTCTTGTACTCTGAGTTATAGTTGTTTCTTTCTCTACTATTCTATCTCAAATCTTGAAAGGAAAACTAGTCTATCTTGTGTGACTGAGTTGAGTGGTCTACAGACATGGAGGACATATGAAGAGTCATGAAAGGCTATCATGGCTATTTAAGCACCATCCAAGCTCATTCTAAGTATGAGTGGTGGGTATGAAGTCCGGGTGCTACTTATACATGTGGTATTGAGCCATTGTCTATTATAGGAGTTCATATTCTCTTATATATCTCTCGTATTCATTTCCAAAGGGTGTTAAATTTCTATAACATCCTCTTATGAATTAATTTTCTCTCTACAGGAAGATCCATTTTGAGAGTCCTTATACTTTTTGGAAATCATAAAGAAAGAATTTACTACCCAATTCTTCTTGTATTGTGAGTTATATTTGTTTCATTCTGTGCTAGTGTGACTTGAAACCTGGAAGGAAAACTAGTCTATCTTGTGTGACTGAGTTGAGTGGTCTATAGACATGAAGGAGATATGAAGAATCGTGGAAGTCTCTCATGGCTATTTAAGCACCATCCAAGCTCATTCTAAGTGTTTGTGGATAGTAGGAAGTCGAGATGTTGCTTATACATGTGCTATTGAGCCATTTTCTATCATAGGAGTTCATATTCTCTCATATATCTCTCCTACCCTTTCCAAAGGGTGCTCAATTTCTATAGCAGCCTATTAGGACTTCATTCCCTCTCTCTAGGAAGCTCCATTTTTGGAATTCTTCTACTTGTTGGAGAGCTTATAAAGCAAGAGTTCTCTATTTAAAATGGTTTTGCCAAATCCTTCTTGTAGTGTGAGTTATAGTTGTTTCTTTCTCTATTGGTCTGTCTCGAAATGTGAAAGGAAAACTAGTCTATCTTGTGTGACTGAGTTGACTCATCTATAGACATGGAGGACATATGAACAGCCATGGAAGGCTCTCATGGCTGTTTAAGAACCATCCAAGCTCATTCTAAGTGTTTGTGTGGATGGTAGGAAGTTAGAGTGCTGCTTATACATGTGCTATTGAGCCATTGTCTATAATAGAAGTTCATATTCTCTCATATATCTCTCCTACCCTTTCCAAAGGGTGCTCAATTCCTATAGCAGCCTGTTAAGACTTCATTTTCTCTCTATACGAAGCTCCATTTTTAGAGTTCTTATACTTGTTGGAAAGTTTATAAAGCAAGAATTTTCTATCCAAAATGGTTTTTCCGAATTCGTCTTGTACTATGAGTTATAGTTGTTCCTTTCTCTGCTGGTCTGTTCAAAAACTTGAAAGGAAAACTAGTCTATCTTGTGTGATTGAGTTGAATGGTCTACAAACATGGAGGACATGTGAAGACCCATGGAAGGCTCTCATGACTATTTAAGCACCATCCAAGCTCATTCTAAGTGTGTTTGGATGTTGGGAAGTTGGGGTGTTGCTTATACATGTGCTTTTGAGCCATTATCTATCATAGGAGTTCATATTCTCTCATATATCTCTCCTATTCTTTTCAAAGGGTGCTGAATTTCTATAGAAGCTTGTTAAGACTTCATTTTCTTAGTATAGGAAGCTCCATTTTCAGATTTCTTATACTTGTTGGAAATCTTGTAAAGCAAGAATTCTCTATCCAAAATGGTTTTGCCAAATTATTCTTGTACTATGACATATAGATGTTTCTTTCTCTGCTGGTCTGTCTTGAAACGTGAAAGGAAAACTAATCTATCTGGTGTGGTCCCCAAACGTTATGTTGGAGAACACGAAGCTCGACTTGTTGCATTCTTTGTCCATATAACCACAAAGCTCTTTAAAGGGAAAAAAAAAACTATACTGAACCTAGAGTGAAGCGATTCAAATGGGAAAGCCTCTTTTATTATGATAAGTTCATGTTGATTTTAAGTGCCCCTTACACATCTGATTGACATACTATAATCAACAACAAGGCACTATGTCGCATGTGAGGGGTAGGGAATCCCAATCATCCCATTCATTATTGGACACAACGTAAAGCAAAGTTGTTACTAGGAGACTTGGAAGAATTTTACTGGGAATCAGCTACCTGCGATGACCAAGCGGAGGTGGGGGAGATAGAAAAGGAATTTTTTTAGAATCACACTACGTATGTCGATTGTACCACCATCACATAGGGAGGACACGGATAGGGAGAGTGAAGACAAGAGATAGGACTTCATCCCAAGCGGAGGAGCTAGCTCTATCAAGTCTTGGATGCGTGTTTACTAAGTGGGTGGGGGCGCAAGAATTGCAACAAGTTTTGATAAACAATAAGATTACAGTTCTCCCCAATACCTCCTATCCGATTTGCTTTTGATCCATTGCAAAGGCATTCTAGACCCCAGTATGACAAATGGAAAATCCATCCCAGTTGATGAACCCCAAGGTGGGTGTATCTAAATTCAGTGCAAAAAAAAATATGAGGATGCAGACAATCATGTATGCCAATTCAAAACATGTTAGATTGGTAGTGGTTTTGAAACCCCATATGTTGATAATATTAAAAAGGATAATTTTACGGATAAAGAAATGGACTGGTTCACGTAGTATGGCATGGCTCCTTTTAATAATTATGAAAGCTTAAAATAAAGCTTTTTCTCAATGTTTAGGGCATAAAATAACAAAGATTACGTAAGGCAATTTGCTTATCGAAGACTATGCATAAAAGTTTTGAATTTTTTTTAGTAGATTGCAATAGACATAGATACCCTCATGGGAGTAGGTGGGAGATTATTTCTATCATGGATTGATGCTACAATTGAAAAGTGTTGTAGGATATGTGCAGCTAGCTAATGAGTAGAATTTCGTGGATTTGGTTGAGGCAATTGTGTGGGTTGAGCATAGGTTTGGCAGAAGAAAGAAAGACAAAAAGAAAAAGAATGCATATGATTTAGACTTCGATGATACATATTTTAGTGATTCATGTCAAGACATTGATATCTCCACTTATGTTATTGAGTCAGGTCGGATAGTAAATGAGAGGATGATTAAGACAATTCAAGTTCCAAGAGTAAAAGCTTCCCCTGCTTTGTGGGATTTGGGGGGTCCCGTGGGCACTAGCCCCCTTCTCTTGTACTTTTCTTTATTTGATTCAAATCCGGGAGAGTAGGCTAATGCCGAACTTCCTTTATATTAAAAAAAAAAGTTCCAAGAGTAAAAGGCATAAGCATAGGAGGCATGCAAAATGTTGATATATTTCCATGTGATGTGTGCAAACACACTTACGACCGTTCGGGCACTTATTTCCCTTTCTAGGAGTTTTTCTCCCCCTGCCTTGTATATATGCCTACAACCCTAGTGGGTAACTTATTTTTTTACATTCACTTGCGAATACATTCAATTTGTTTTGTTCCCCAAGTTTCTTCTTTTTCCTTGTGTAATTCATGTGCATCTCTAGATCTCAAATTCTAATAGTTCGTATCAAAAAAGGCTTTTGCTTCCTCTTGGGCATCCTCGATGCCCTTGTGGTCACTCTCAAATCACACACAACTTTATGTTCATCCTCATGGAAATTAGGATTTCAAAACAACTTTGTTCTATGGTGTCGATATTTTGATTTGAGCTCATTTTGGTCTTGAAACACAATATGAAAATGACTACGTAGGCAATTTGGTCCTTGTGAGGAGTGATGGCAGTTTTCAAAGATGACAGGGTCTTGGCAAAAACCTTCTCTAGACCAACCTAGTTTTCAATTGGAGTCTTAGACTTCCTAGGCTAGAAAATCTATGCAATAATATGCCTATAGTACCTTGGAGCATTGATCTTCCCCTCAAGCTTAAGATGATTGAGAAGAGGTCCATCCATTGAGAAATGCATTCTTCACATCCATATGATATATCTTCTTACTCTTAGCAGTTGTAATACTCATGAGTACTCTAATTGTAGGCATCTTTTTCCACAGGAGAAAAACTCTCCTCATAATCAATGCATTGGGTCTTATTATACCCCTTGTCCACTAGCCTAGCCTTATACCTATTAAGGGTTCCATGAGAATTTTCCTTTACCTTATAGATCCATTTGGATCCAATGAATTTCGTGGTAGGTGTCTTGAGAACCAATTCTCGAATGTTGTTTACTTGAAAAGCTTCAATTTCTTTGTAGAGTTGAGGTCATGAGCTATGTAGATAGATTGCTTAGTTACCAAGGAGGTGTCATAACCATACCTATCTAGCTTCTTCTTCTCCCTTGTATATCTTCTAATGGTTTCTTGAGAGGATTTTGCAACAGAGCTCTTGTACCTTTGCGTTACTTTTGGAGATCCATGAATTGATCTCCCTCTTAGGATTCTATTCATCATCCTTTGAAACACTTGAATCTTCATGTGTGTTTGTGCGTGTACCTTTGCTTGAGATTATTGGAAAGTCTTCCTCCAAGTTATAACACAACTTGATTTTCTTGCAATCACCTTCAAACCAAGACCT
The DNA here is from genome assembly GCA_020310875.1 of Ceratopteris richardii. Lineage (NCBI taxonomy): Eukaryota > Viridiplantae > Streptophyta > Polypodiopsida > Polypodiales > Pteridaceae > Ceratopteris > Ceratopteris richardii. The sequence goes on from CM035426.1 coordinate 175,283,871, forward strand.
ACTTTCATGTAACACTACATCATGACTCAATAAGACTCCACTAGTGCTAGGCTTATATAGCCTATAACCATTTTGATTTAGATCATAGCCTATAAAGAAACATTTTTGTGCCTTAGGATCAAGTTTACCTCTGCTTAAGATGGTATAGTGCATATGCAATGCACCCAAATATCCTACAATGATCCAAGTTTGGTAGTCTTCCATTCCAAGTTTCATAAGGATTCATACCAAGTGAACAACACAAGGAAGAAGAAGAAGCTTGAAGCACAACACACGATACTGAATGTATTACCAAGTAAATGTACAAAGATAAGTGACTTGTTAGAGTTATGAGCGTATATACAAGTTGGGGGAAAAACCTGCTAAAGAGGGGAAAAAGTGCCCCGGTGGTCCTAAGTGTGTTCACACACATCACTACCAAATATATCAACAAATCCCCCTTGGGAGTGATGCAATGAACAAGGAGCTGGCACCATGTATAAGGAAGTGCCAAGCTATGTGGAAAGAGATCAATCCACAAAAGGAAGTAAGCCCAAAGCTTTGGGGAAAGCTTCAAACTTCTTCCTGAGGTAGAGCCTTTGTGAAAAGATATGCAATGTTAACCTATATGGGCATGTATGCCAAACTGATCTCTTTAGCAAAAAACATCTCCCTTACATAATCATAATGCACCTCAATGTGCTTTGTTGGAACACAGGTTCCTCGGAATTGCCAGTGTGCTCTAACTATCAATGAATATGGTGGTGGTAGAAGACTAACCAACACCCAAATCAGCCAAAAGGGTTTTGAGCCACACACACTCAACAATCACTATGAAAGCTTCCCTATACTCAGCCTCACAACTAGAAGTGGCCACAGTAGGTTGGTTCTTTCTCAACCAAGATATGCATGAGCTACCAAGCATGAAGCAAATACCACTAGTGGACACATGAGTGTCATAGCAACTAGCCCAGTCAGAGTCAGAAAAAGCGTGTAAATCTAGCAATATTGATCTCCCATTGGGATAAAACAATCCAAGTAGTCGGGTACCAATCAATTAGTGAAAGATGCACTTAATTGCATGCCAATGCTTAACACTTGGGCAATGCATAAACTTGCTCATCTCTGAGATAGAAAACAAATATCAAGCCAAGTTATGCATAAGTAAATCAAGCATCCAAGAGCCCACTCATAGAGAACATCATCAAATGCATCTCCAACATCATGAAGACTCAACTTCGAACCTGTTTCCATAGGAGTGGCAATAGGTTTGCAATCTTCAAGGACAAAATTCTACAATAATGGTCAATATATTTTGTTTTACATAAAGCTATTCCACCATCAACTTGCATAAAGTGAATGCCCAAACAACGATGCAAATGCCCCAAATCTGACATCTCAAATGAGGCATGCAAATCAGTCCATTCTTCATTCTACACAAGATTAGCAAACTTTGTTTTCGGTGTAGAGGCCTCTGCAACAACCATTCTAGCCTCTTTTTTTTTTGCTTCTTTTGCAATGAGCTTTGGACAATATGACATGATCGTTCCCTTTACATTATTTGCAAAACAATTTTCGCTTTTCTGATTTCTTCTCGTCTTTTTCTTCTTCTTTTGACTATGCAAAATTAACATAATTCTACTTACTAGTAGATGAGCTCCATTTACCTTTGGCCTTTTGATTAGCTAAGAAAGCTTCATCTACTATATGCATAATGGACCTAATATGTCGGGATTGATCTCCATGCCACAAAACAGAGACTAAATCCTCAAATGCTAAGGCATTTGGATTGCCTTTCATCATCAACTAAAGAGTAGAAGCAAAAATCTGATATGAATCTAGAAGACCATTCAGAACATTTTGCACAAGTGAATTGTCTGGCAAGACTTCATAAGAAGAAATCAATTGTCCCTTCAAATCTTTGATCTAATAGAGTGGAGTATACTTGCCTCTAATGTAATTATATTTGGACTTAAAAATGCACCATGTGGGTAACGTAGGTTTTCAAACCTTACTTGCATATGTTTATGAAGGCTTTCTTGGATGATTTCACTGTTGCAAGTAAGCAAGTTGAGCATTGAGAGTAGCTATAAGTGTATTTTTAGCGATGTAGAGAATTTAATTTATACTTGGATCCAATAAACTGTGTTTTTGCAATTAAATGGGCATTTTATTAGGGGACATCATTTGCAAGGAAGAGATAACCATTGACTTGTGGAAGGTGCAGCACATTGCACAAGTGCAAGCCTCAAGAATAGTGAATTAGGTTATGCAATTTATTGGCCAAGTGAAATGGCATGGATGATTATTTAAAATACATGTTTGTGCATTGCTTTTGAAGGTGACATAGAAAAATGATCCTTTTTAGTGGGGACCAGAGTAAGAAGAAGCACTCAATATCTTGAAGAAAATTTTGGCGATTGCACATGTATTAATACCTCCTAATTGGAAACTACCTTTCCATTTGTTTGTATATGCCTCTCATATAGCAATAGGGGATTATGAAAGAGGGGTAGTGTTTATGAAAGAGGTGTAGGTTATGTGGTATAAAAGACAATTTACTATAGTAGTAGGGTACTGAGTCCCGTGGAACATAATTATACAATAACTAATCAAGAATGTTTAACAATCATTTTTTGCCTTCAAAAATTAAGGCATTATGTGTTATATAATAAGGTGCTTATTCATGTGGATCATCACGGATTGATGTATTTAGTGAAAAAATTTGCATTTGTGAGGTAGATTGTCAAGATTGGTGTTATTAATCAAGGAATTTGATTACTCGATGATTCATAGGCCAAGTCAAGAAGATGCAATAATAGATTATCTTAGTAGATTGAAGATTGGATAACCACCTACTAAATACATGGATGATCTTCTTGATGCAATTTTTTTGGTATTGAAGGAATGGAGAAACAAAATCATTGGTACAATGATATTGTTTACTTTTTAAAACATGGAGTACCACCACAACATATGTTGGCAGATCAAACGACGAGGTCAGCTTGGAACAATATGAGTTATATGATTTATAAACATGGAATCGACAATATTTGTTGTCAAGCAAGGTCAAGTGGGTACAAGAGTACATGGTGAGCTAAGTAGTCAAAAGAGACAAGGAGGCATGTGAGAAGGAGGTATCACCATTCAAAATTTACAAAATATCCAATTCTTTATAAACTGTGATTTTAATCACTAAAACATTGTAAAAAAATCCCATACTTGTAAATATTTTCTCCATCTTATGCAAGTCAAGGAGTCCTCAAGCTTGAGGAGCTTAGATAGAATATGCATTTTGAATTTCATAATTTTTGGATTCCATTGGGTCCCCCAAATTAGTATTAGAACCTAGTTTTTAACTGTGTCGAACACTAAGTTTCACTCAGCCAAAGCTCACTTGAAAAGTACAAAAAGAGCTAGAGAACTCATTTTTGGGGTCTAGCTCCTAGTTTTAGAGAGAAAGCTTGTAACAGAGAGGAAGGAGGTTATAATCGCTTTCAAGAATATACTCCATTGTTCCATCTCATTTTCTCTACCTTGTGTGTGTGTGTGAGTGTGTGTATTAGTGTGCTTCTTACCTTCACATCTATGCATATCACTTGCTCATGATCTTCATATCACGCTCATATCTCGATGGATTCAAAATTATGAGGTGGATCTCTTGCCAAAATTGCACCATCTAGACCACATATCCACCATCCCCTCAATACTCCTAATTTTCTTATGTTGGGAGAGAGAGAGAGAGATAGAAAGAGATATTGTGTGTGCTTGATTTTTTTATTCTTGCTGATTTTCTTGGAGATTCTAGACCATCATTAGCTTGAGGGACCTGTATAGGTATGAAACACCATTTCCCATGTCCTAAGAAGACACAATCTATCTGTCCTAATAGACCGAGAAAGTTACATTTTGGACACACACCAACATAGGCTTGTAGAGCTCCTCAACACCATCCTAACTGTGTAGAAGAAGCAAAAAATTTACAAGTTTCTGGTTGTGCTATGAGACACCAAAAACTCAACAAAGAGGCTTATCTTGATAGACCCCCTCTATCGTGGTAGACCGGTCTATTGTGACAGACACGCATATATCATGACATAAACATCTCATGATGAAATCCCTCTACCATGCTAGATTTTTATATTGCGAGGACCCCTATTTCATGAGAGTCCTCTCTATCGAGATAGAATGAGATCATCGATAGAGATTGTCTATCATGTTAGACCCTATCTATTTCAAGAAGGTACTCTATCATGACAAACCAACCCCAATGAAGCATCTGTCTATTGTGATAGAGACCTTCTAACATGACATACATCAAAACTATGAAAGAAGAAAAATATGATAGACCCACCTATCCTGATAGACACCCTCTATCACACCCATCTATCATGATAGACACCCTCTATCTGGATAGATTGGATCCATGATAGACCTTGTTTAATGCAACAAAACCTGTATGTTACAATCGAACAAACTTGATAGGCCCGTCTATCCTAATATACACCCTCTATCATGGTAGAGAACTCTATAGAGACAAACTGCCTCTATCGCAATAGACCAACTATTAGAAAAAAATGGGTCAAATTTAATGATTTTTTGGTGGTTTTTCAATGTCTAGCATATATTCAAAGGCTCAAGGGTTCTCCAAAGCATAATTTCATAGTGCTTTTGTATTGGTGTTTTCTTGGGATGACATCCTAAGCTTGGGAGCACACCCCAAATCATGATGATGCAAAGAAAGACAAGAGTTAATCAAATAAACTAATGGTCAAGGAAAGTGATTGGGATAAAATAATCTAGTAAAGATTCAAGAACTAATTAATGAGCATAAGGTCGGGAAAGGATGTAGGCAAGGTGGATTGAAGAAGCTTAAAATCCTCGAAAGCTAGTGTCAATCACACTACCAAATCATGGTCAAGGCAATTAGGTGGCTACCAATTGAATATCAGATTGAAAACTAGTGATTTGAATAGCTTATATAGTATGGAAATACCTATTGCGAGCACAAGGGTACTAAGGGAGATTTTTTGGAAATTTCATTCAATGAATCCTTACACCAAGAACGAGTTTCTCTGTGTATAAGTTCTAGGACCTAGACAACCCAAGAAAAGAAAACTATTTGATTCATTACTCCAAAATCATGTACATTTTCTCATCTTATAATAAACAAATCCACCCTTGATAGGCCAGAACGTGTTTCCTTTACAAAATTTTTTGCCTTTGCACAAATGAATTAGTGCAACACATGTGAAAAATAGGTGCTTAGAGAGAGAAATCAAGGGAAGACCCAAAAGTGAGCTTTACGCATAACCTAGGAAGGATTAAATCAGAAAAAGGAACAAGTAGACCAGGCAGAGAACAAACTAGAGAGCATATATCACATAGAGAAGATGATGAATTCCCTCTACCAAGGCAATAGAAACACTGTGGAGCCTTGAGTCCCTCAAAGATAGTAAAAACCATGCACGAATATTTTGATGGCATTGGAGATCCTAATGATCATGCATCCAAATTTAAGCTTGTATTGAGGGTGGAACAAGTGGGGGACTTGTTTCCTCAATATGAGGCATTTCAATCAACCTTGAAGGGTACATTCTTAGCATTATTTCAGTCATTGAATCAAGGCAACTATCACAAAATCTAACAATTGATGGAAACATTCATCACTGAGTTCTCTTAGAGTGGAATGAGACACAATACTTCATCCTTGATCTTTCAACCCAATTGGGGTGCACAATTACTTTGGGATTATCCACAAATTTCACAAGCTTGGAGCAAGTCACCAATGCACACCATTTATAATCCTTGTTGCAACCCAATTCCTCACCGCTAAAGTTGCAAACCTTTTTCTATCAAGGTAAAAATAATAAAAATGACTAGTTAAATTACCCATACTTTACACTACCTCACGGGCCATCCATGCGGCATACATGGCTGCCACTATCGGCCATTAGATCCATCACTTATCAAAGATGCTTGATATTGTTATGGGGATGTGTATGAAGCTATTCAACATGATGCTAATCGTCTCTAAACTTTTTAAGTAAGTCAAAGCACCCCATGTATATGCACCCAGATTTGAAAAAGGAAATTTAGAACTCTTGCAAAACAGCAAAGGTTACCACTTTATACCAAGCAAGCAATGAGGCTTATGTTTCTTACCTCCGAAAACAGTTGGAGAGTGAGCACATGAATGAAGGGGATTCTATGGATAGCTTTTTGAAAAAGATCAAATAGTTGAAAGATTAACTGATTTCTACAGATGAAGTCTTGCAAGATAGCTCCCTTGTCTAGAATGTTCTTAACGGTCTTCCAAATTCATATCATAGTTTTGCTTCTACTCTTTGGTTGATGATGAAAGGCAATCGAAATGCCTTAATATTTGAGGAGTTAGTCTATGTTTTATTGTAGGAAGAACAGGTCCATTATGCATCTTGTAGATCAAGCTTTCTTAGTTAGTCAAAAGGGCAAATGTAAATCGAGCTCACCTACTAGTAAGCAAAAATCTACTAATGTTGTTAGTCAAGAAGGGAAGACAAAGATGAGAAGAAAACAAAAAAATAGAAATGATTCTACAAATATTGTAAAGGAAATGATCATGTCATAAAGAGTTATCCAAAAGTGGCTTTGCAAGAGTCAAAGAAGAAAGAGGCTAGAATGGTTATTGCAAAGGCCTCTACACCTAAATTAGAGTCTACTAATCTTGTGTAGAATGAAGAATGGGTGTTTACTATTGTTTGTAGCTATGACGTGTATTCTCATGAACAGTGTATGTCTGTAGTAGACTCAGATTTTTGGTACTTTGATAGTGTGACAACCAAACATATTACCTCGTAGCACAGTTTCTTTAGTTCACTTAAGCTTGCCCCTACAAAGAATATTATCACATGCACGAACAACTCCTCTTATCCTATGATGGGAGTTGGTAAGATCATTCTGACTACTGCTGATGGTAGTTGTTTCACATTGTCAAATGCTTTGTTTGTGCCAAGGACCAAGAAAAATCTATTGTCAATTTTTGCATTAGCCAAAATCGGCTTGGTTGTCAAATTTGTTGATGATAAATGTATGTATAGTTCATGATCTATCGAATGGTGATGTTATTATTGCCTCTAGAATTTTATGTTGTGGGTTGTATAAGCTCATAGACTATGCCAAATCTATCAATGATTTAGCATGTGCAGTTCAAGATTCTCAAGCTACCTCACATGCAAAGATTTGGCATGCATGGTTTGGTCATCTAAATTCTGCTAGTTGGCTACATGTGTAAAAATATGAAATGGTGTCATCTCTACCCAAACTTGAGGCACTTGGTAAACATATTTGTGAAGCTTGTATTTTGGGAAAAATGCAGCATTCCTCCTTCCCAAAAGATGGTTCAGTTAGACCTACTCAAAAATTGCATCTTGTTCACAAATGTCTCTGGTCCTATGCATACACCTTCTTTTGGGAGCTACCTTTAACTTGTGACTTTTATTGATGATGTTTTCAAGCATTCATGGGTATATCCATTGAAAGAAAAGTTTGAAGTGTTGATGTGCTTCAAATAGTTTCTAGTTTTGGCTAAAAATCTATGAGCATGCATATGTTGCTCATCTTTGTGTCTTTGGTTGTTAGGCATATGCATTAGTGCCTGAACAACAACATAGAAAATTGGATTATAAAGCAATAAAACATATTTTTTTGGGTACAATTATGAAAGCGAAGGTTGCCGTCTGTATCATCCACACACTAAATGCATCTTGGTTAGTCGTGATGTTTTTGTGGAAGATGCAATTGAACCATTACTTTCATGTAATAAGGAGACACGACTTAGCTCCAAGGATTTGTATGACACTTTTGTTCCTCCTTTTATAGATGGATAATCAAGTGTTGGTCCAATTGATGCAATTTTTGAACCTTTACAGGTTTCACATGATGATGCACATTATTCCATTTCTTATGCAGATTTACATGATGCACTTGTTCATGAGAGGGTTGATATAGAGGAGGCAAAAACTATGCCCATCGAGAGAAGTTTGAAGCTTTTTGCAAAGCTTTTGGCTTACTTGCTTTTTTGGATTGATCTCTTTCCTTATATCTTGGCACTTCCGTATACATGAGTGCCAATTCCTTCTTCAACGCATCACTCCAAGGGGGGATTTGTTGATATATTTTGGTAGTGATGTGTGTGAACACACTTAGGACCATTGGGGCACTTTTTCTCTACTTAGGAGATTTTTTTTCCCCTTAGCTTGTATATATGCCTATAACCCTAACAAGTGACTTTCGTTTGTACATTCACTTGGTAATATATTGTAATTGTGTGTTGTGCTCCAAAATTCTTCTTCTTCTTCCTTATGTTGTTCATGTGCTTCCAGAAACCTCAAACTTCAACAAAAAGTTGACCTTTCTAAGCTTTCTTTCAAGATTGGCCTAAGATCATCTTTATGTTCCTTGAATTTCATTTTATACTTTTGGATGAAGCTTTTAGAGCTTCGACCTTTGGAGTTTACCTTCAAACTCAAAGAGCTTTATCCTCTCTTTATTTCTAGCTCTCTTTGAAGTTTATCAAGAGATAGAACCTTTAGTACCATTTTGGAAGAATGCTTCTTCCCATTCAGAGGATAATTGAAGAATATCTCTATTCCTAGACATTATCTTCTTGACCTACTCCATTGGATCATGAGTCCCTTTTTCTTATGGCTATCAAGAAAAAGTACTCAATAGGGTTCAATACCCACTATCCCATACCATTGGGTTCTTCATCAAATCCACATAACTATGTCTCTATACTTTCTCACCTTCTTTGTACTTTTTAATGCTCTCTATCTGCTACAAGCTATGGTACCAAATTGTGAGAGCAAACACTAAGGTGCTTGGATACACCACAGCTAATCTTGCTTAATTTTCAAGAATATTTGGTTAACCATTTAATGTGGTTTCACTGATCTTATCAAACTCAAAGTTTGATTTGATCTTTGCCCTACTTGGATCTTTTTGTTTTTCTTCTCTTTTGTAGCCAAATAAGAGATAATCCTAGGTCTTTCTTGATTACATACATTTTTTCTCATCTCAAGCTCAATGTTTTACCCATGGGTTTTATTTGGGGGTATAACTTTCATACTTCGCCTAGGAAATATTTTTCCTTATGTCCATATTATTGGAATCCATAACATATGTTATGTTATCCCATAAAACATCAAGATATATTTAGGATTATGCTTTTATAGCTTATCCAACTTCAAGTTATGAGTGGTGGAGTCATCTATCATGACTCTCACTCTGGTCCTCTACACACTACCATGAAGTTTAATCAGGTCATGTGATCCAAATTGAGGTGATCATAGTGACTGATTCAAATAACAAATGTGTTATATATCCTTGTGCATCACTTCCAGCTCCTTGCAAGTAGAGTTTCCGTGTATTGGAAGATTATGCACTAGGTGGACCACCTTTTTTCCCTTATCAAGGGTTGTACTAGTCCCTGCTCCTCCCTTCTTTTCTTCCCCCTTACAAAGTGGACAGTTCCATCGTGCATGGTTAGGACACAGACACCTAAAACACAAGCTTTCACTCTTGGCCATAGGAGTGTATTGAGGATGGTTATGGTCCTCATAGATTTGTGCATATTTTTATTGCCTCCTCAAAGGTCTTTGGCGTGTTTCTTCTCATTTCTCTCTTCACGGCCTTATCTAATCCCCTTAAAAACCCTATGGTCTCCTAAAAGTCATCTAACACCTTAAGTTTTAGTATGATCTTTCTATAATGGGACTCATGTAAATAGACAAAGGTCTTGGTTCAACCATCTCCTACTTATCACGTTATTAGATTCTTCCCCCCCTTAGTTGATCATTGTCCTCAATGATCTACTCATGTATCCCTATAGCCTCGATGATCAGTTCTTTCGATGTCCTCCACCTTGCATAGTTTCTTGAACCTTGTTCGCAACCTTGGTTTCTTGAACCCTGTTCTCAACCTTAGTATCTTGAACCTCATTCTCATCCATCTTTGGTATCTTGAACCCTCAATCGAGTGCCACACAAGGTTTCTCAAGGATTTTGCACTTCCAAGGTAGCATAATGTATTTGGAAATTTCATTTTGAGAGCTTTCCTATGGTATCTTACACGCCTCAATCGGACCTATGGATGAGAGATACCTCCAATCTCTCTTGGATAGAGCAAGCCTACTTTTAGGCTCTAATATCAATGTTATGTATCTATAGGAGATTGAGCCCACAACCTCCTAGTTTAGAGTGTGATGGGCTAACCACTTGCCCCAAAAGCCATGGTTGAGGAATACTTCCTAATCCTCCCTCTTAGGGTGTAGTTCAACCATCTCCTATTTGTCAACGATGTGGCTCAAGCATCTCATGTAGGAAGAGTACAACTCTCTCTTTCCTTCCTAGTTAGGAAAGAGGTTACCTAGTCTCTAATGAGATCATCTAAGTCTCAACATGTCCTGTTAGAGAGTTCATGTTACCAATCAACATCTCTAACTTTGGGGTTTGGTCCTTGAGCTCATTGAATTGTTTGTGCAACAAAAACTCATCACAAAGCTCCTCATAGGAATATTCCTCTTCATGCTCTGCCTCTTGCTCTTTCTTGACCTCTTCCATTCTATGGTCTAAATCCTCTAGATTTTTCTCCCTAGGTGGAGAAGTATGTTTTAAAGGTTTTTCTCCTTAAGCTTCCATGTTTAATCCTCCCAATTAAGTAACTAAATTGTTTAGAATAGATGGAAGCAAGTTTTATAAAGCAAGAAAGAGAGAAAATCAGTTCCTTGATACAATCCAGGCTTTTTGAAGGAAGTGATCTTGCAAGTGTCAAGGCTTTGGTTTGCACTCCTCACTAGGCCCAAATGAAAATTTGGTGGATACCAAGATAGGTGTCATATTTAGCCTATTAGTTCCAACTCGTCCCTTTCATAGCACAAGGCAAGTGGATAAAATTTTTGAAGATATTTTCTAGTAGGAACTTCTAGGACAACCCAAACGACCCATTGGGAGAGACACAAATGATGAAGTAGAGAAGCACGAGTCATGGAAGCTCTCCAACATCTTGAGGAAGAAGTGAGGAAGAGAAATGTCTACTTGGTCAAGGGGGTTCTTAGCACCAAAAACCAGTGAAAAATGATCCCAAAAGCAAGTGCCAATAGATCAAAACACAAAAATTGAGCGAAATCGATCCACTTTTGATCCTTCTCATTCCTCACTTGTCGAATAAATTTGGTTCAACACCTGCATATCAAAGTTATGGTGCCAATCCAAGTGATAGAAGTCGATTTGGACACCAAATAGTCAAAAAGGAGGCTTGAAAGTGGTCACCAAGTATCTTTGAAGCTCAATAGAGATATTTTGGCCTACTCAAACTTCTCCAAATCAAGGACTATTATCTTGGAAGTGTATCTTGGAAACATGATAAAAATTGCTTCAATCGAAGCTTGGGGCACCAAGCTATGGCTTGGAGAAGTTTGCCATGTTGGTGTGAGAAGGGGAAATGGAAATCTTGTTAGAGAGGCTACTTTGCAAGCATGAAACAGAGAGGTCCTTCTCCTAATTCTCTTGCCCTATCATATTCTTCACAGTGCACAATACATGTTTATATGCTTGGTTTTCTCCATCTAAGAATGATTGAGGAGGGTGAAGCTCCTTAGGGCTCTACATGTGCAAGAGAACGAGGATTACGACCACCACATGCTAGAGAGATGACTCTCCTCCCAACCAAATGCCTCTATATATAGCTCTCTCCAGGGGACTGCCTTCTTGGGCAGGTGGATACTAACCATCCAAGTGTCAGCCATGTAACTACATGTGCGCCAAGTGTCCCAGTTAACTCGAGTTAACTCAAGTGGATGCTTCTAGAAGGCTCTAGAGCTCTTTGGGCAAAACACTCTCCCCATGTACCCCATGGGGGTTGAACCCAAGACCTCCTCCTTCACATCCTTGAGACTTAACCACTAAGCTAAGTGGATCACTTGTTCACAAGAGCACAAGACCTCCTAGTAAGTCTAAACTCGAGATCTTTGGTCATACACACGGATGACCAAACGGTGTCCGATTTCAGATCTGTCTGAACCGGCCAGACCCTTGGATCATAGACTTACTTTATTACATTCTTCCCCCCTTGGAAAAGATTTTTGTCCTCGAAAATAGAGCTATATACATACTGTAGGCAACCCCCGAGCCTCATGTTCTAAAACTGGAAGAACATGGTCATGTTCTAGAACTAGAAGAACATGTCTCATCTCTGTGGTGGCATCCTTGCCCAAATGATTCTAAACACTATCTCGCTTTGCACTTTGATAAACTAGTCAAAGTACAAAATAGTGAATGAATAATAAAGGTGGATCTAAACACATATCCCTGGCTAATTCACAGTTTCTGGATGTGCGATCTAGGCACAAACATGTGAATTAGGTGGATTCAAATTACTAGTCCATTTCTAGGCATAACTGGTGCATGGGCTTAGTAATGAAGGTGGGATTCTTATCCCTCGCAAGACTTTGAGAATTCTTGATTCACTTGAATTTGTTTTGGAGAACTTGAAGTGTGGTTGTCCCATACATCTAACTTTAGATGTCTGTTCAATGGTTTACTTTTATCTAACAGTTAATTGATTTTTTCACCCGACTAGAGGACTACTTTGTCCCAATGAGTTGAAAAAATCCTATGTAAACTGTACGAGAAAGTTTACCATTCCGGTGGAATCAACCGTAATAACTTCACCAATTCAAATTCAAAATGAAAATTGTCCAACTTAGGACACTTTTCTCAAAGACTTTTAACTGAAAGTTCTTGGGAATTGTCAATCTAATGAGCAATTCCTAACTTCTTGATTCTAGAGTATACTGGACTCCAGGAAATCATTTATGCTATAACTTGAAGCAAAATCAAATGAATAAGTCTACTTAGACTTATCATCTTTTGAAGATTGAAAAGGTTCTTGTACATAACATCTATCTAGGATGTTCAAGTTAGTTATCTAATTCTAACCGGCTATCCCTGGTCTTTTGCAAAAAGAAATCAGATACCATATCTGAGTCAATTCCAAAAAGATTTGGAAAGCGGAAAGAGATAACTAAGACTTTGTACAACCAATTCAAACTTCGCACATACATAAACTTGCTATGAGTCAAAGTCTAGTTGACTCAGGACTTTAACTTCTCAACGATCTATTTCAATAAGATATTGAAGCATTGTCTTTATCTTTAAGAGAAATAAGCTGGATTCTCAAAAAGATACAAAGAAAACCAAAAACATCATCCAACCACAAGATACTAGTGTGGTAACCAACATCAGTGTGTCGACCCACTGAGGTTACGCTGATGAGTTTTGTATTCAAATAATGCTTCACTTGAGACTAAGTTCAGATCACATTCAATCTTTTTGACTCCGTGATGCAATTCTTGTGCATTTCTTTGAGTCTAAAAGAGTGAATTTTATCAAGTTACACTAGGAACTTGATGCTTGACTTAGTCAATTAAATCTTTAGTTGAAAAGATCAACTCAAAATCAAAGTCCAACTTCTTTCAGAAATTTATCAAATATTTCTGATCAATAACACTTAAGCTTGAAGTGTCTTAAGAAGATCTTGGAAGTTACTTACTTCATATCTTCAGTTTCCTTAATCTTGAAGTTACCTTGAAGTATCGTAAGATACTACTTTCATCCTTTACGAATTAAACTTTTCTTGAAGTCTTAATTCCCTTGAGGATGAAACCTAACTTCAAAATCCAAACTAGGACTAAAAGATAATCATCATCCCACGGTCCGATGTCCCATTCCATCTTTTCTACATCAATCTGAGTATAAAATCTGGTGTCCCATACCACCCTATTTTATATTCACATTAATGTGTGGGTGATTCTTATCCTAAAGTCTAAACATCTCTTGATAGAGTACCTTATTTCTTCAATTCTTTTACAAGAATTGGAAGTTTCAGGCATTACCTCTAACTAGATTTTCCTAGGTTTTGATTCCTTCGCATGATCACCTCATAATCATCTGCTTTGCTTTGGAAACTTGAAAACCTCTTAACAGAATATCAATTCTTCTTTACTGGGGTTTTCAAATGAAAACCAATCAAAATTCCAAGTACTTGAATTTTCTTGAATTCAAGTTCAATTGGTTTACCCTTGACCAATTTTGTAGCGACAAGAGCTTTTGACTTCTTGTCTTTAGATTCCTTTCTTTACTGTTGCTTTAGGTACCTACCCCGGGGACTTTATTTAGGAATCTCTTTACTGCTTAAGTCTTAAGCATCCGCTCATGCTTTTTGGATTTGTACCAAAATCCCTTTAAGGATAGGTAAACACTTATGTTTTACCTTCCATAGACTTAATTACCATTTTCATGGTTGCAGACTACATTCTTGGAATTTCTTTACTCTGTTCAGACTTGGAACAACTTACTTTTTTTTCACAGTTTTCCATCGAATAAATGGAACTTGAGTGAATAATTCCCAAAAAGGAATTTTATTGCCAATACTTGGGCAATCTACAAAGTAGTTCTAATCGCACATTACTTGGACAATCATGGCCAAGATTGATCAAGTCTGGTTGATCTTGCGATAAAAATAAAGATGTAGTCTTTATCTTTAAGATCTCTTAAACTATCTTAAGCTTCTTTGCTTACCTGCAGGATTTTTAGAGATCTTTCCCTTTACACAAGTCCAAGCATACACTTATGCCTCTCAGATTCCAAAGCTAAGAATCTTTGATATACCGTTAGGTTATATCACTTATTTGGACTTAATTAACCAATACTGATGGTTTGGGAATTGCTAATGAACTACTTACAGACTAAAGAGTACGAAGAATTTCATTCTCAATACTTGAAAGAATGCCATTTCTTCAAAGACTTGAGATTCCTTCTAGGGAATCAAATAACTTGAGCAAATGATTCATTTTGGAATCTTTTGCAAAAAGAACATTTAAAAGAAATTCTTTCAAATGATATCCAAAAATTTACTGATTCAATTGTATTTATTTCCTGAGTATCAAACTAGAGACGAAATATCACATTTGCCAGTTTGAAAGTTTAAGTTGACTTTCATTTATGTGATATCGACTTCTATTCTTGAGTTTGATACAAAACTCAGTATTATTGGTCAATCTTCAGATGTTACTAGAGTCCTTTAAACATATTTCACCAATCAAAATTATGTTTAAAGTCCAAGCATCTATTGATGATTGATCCAATAGTAATGTTATTGTGAACACTTTGAACTTTATAATTTGTTTAGGAGAAGTTCATGGATTCAAGATCCATTTCTTGGAACTTTCTACTCCTAAATAAAAAGTTCACACTTGCTTCAAGTCTTTAGGAACTTATATTATTTCCTAAAGATTGCTTAGCTAGTTGCATCATTTACTAGAGATGCAATTATAGAACCTAACATCCTTTTATTGATATCAAGGATCAATTGATGTTGAGGTTTAACCTTTGATTTTCATCACTCCTTGAGATGAAATCAAATAAAAATTTATAAAAGCTTGGTACCTTTATATCTTGGCAAAATATTTATATCCTAAAGAGATTTTGCCTTCATCATTCCTTGGACCTATCATATAATATGAATTTATATATATTTTGGGAGGAGTTCATGAATCAATTAAGATCCTCTACTTGGAACATCTTCTTTCCCAAAACTAAATTCATCTTGAACATAGTAGGAGAATGATCTCACATGAAATAGAAGGCTTGACTATTTCGTATCTCTATTGCAAAAAGTCACTTATCGAGGTTTCATCATGAGATATAAATCTTGAAACCACAAGAAACTTCTTTAAAACTTTCAAAATCTTCTAAATAGAAGAGTGCTCATGGAACTTTGGAAATATAGTTGATGTTCTCATCCAACCTTGGGATGCTTGAGAAGTTACATAAAATATATAACTAATCAACTAAAACTTTATCCGCATGACTTTCTAAGTACATCCAGGACTTAGAGTCATCATACATCACAAAAGAGTTTGCAAGTAATTAAATTTTCTTGGTCATCAAGGAAATTTATTACTTAACCTTCTCTTAGTGCTTACTTATACCTAGCAAGACATCTAACATACTTAATTCTCATTAAGTATTTATGTTTGATAGTAGAGTATCGACTTGGGAAGAAATTGACTAATTACTTGAGTTGCAAACTAGAACTAGTATGTCTTTGCAACTAACCAGTCCTTGGTCTTCCCTAATGTCAAACTGCGAGCTTTACAAAGTAAGCTAAATACTAAGAGAGTACATTTTCATATCTACTTGCAAACAGCATTCCATTCTTCCATGCAAATGCATGTATCTACATGCAAAAGCATAGGTTCACATGCGTATGCATGCTGATGGAGAATGTTAATCTCCAAAAGAACAACTTATTCTCGTGATTAGAGCACCTCTATACCAAGAATAAGTCAAAACCTTTCACACATTTAGAGGATCAACTTCTAATTATCAAAAGATTAACAATTCTGTGAAGAAGATGATACACAGAAAAGTCTGCTGCAGAATTTCTTCACATTGACTTATCAAATGTGTAAAGTTTTTGATGAAACTTTGTACGAATCATCTTCTAGAGTTTGCGCAACTATTCCAAGTTGAATTACTCCAAAAGATTAAGTGTGGCTTGAGAAATCAACTTCTCAAGTTACCTATGTCAGAAACTGTACTTCTGAGAAGTCGATTCAGACACCCCTAACTTCTTAACTTTGATTCTCACAGTATCTAACCCGTTTTGCCAAATGCTTTTAGCCACGAGTAGATCACCTTCCAACTTAAAGATTAAGTGCTTGCTTGCACAAAACTTTAAACTATGGAGTGAGCACTGACCAAAAGATTAAACACGAAATTTGCGCCTGTTTCAGAGAACTGTAGACATTCAACACAGATGAATGTTCCTATTCACAATTCTCCTAGCCTGTTTACAATTGGACTCTGAAATTCAGGTCACAGGCTCATTAACTAACAACTTAGATATCCTCAAAAGGATTTTGCTAATGATCAAACACAGAAGGAGCAGACACGAAAAGATCGGGCGCAATTTTTCTTCATTAACTCAGAAAATTACAACTGAGTGATGAGAGCAAACACAAACTCACTTTCCACTATCTCATTGCTTCTATCTCCCTAATTCTTGACTTGTAACTATTGTCACATATGCTCTCATACATGCCCCGACTTTTCTCAAGGTATTTATAGATAATTTGTACATACTTCTTACTGAACAAAAGATTTAAGTCATCTATGACTATACTAATGTACATATGTGTACAAGACAACATTCTGACTTCTTCTCAATTTTGCAAATGTCTTCCTTTGCTTCATTCTGACCATAAGCATTCTCCAAGATCTGTATAATCACCAATTTGTGATTGGTTTGCTCCAACAGCTCCCCCTCAATCACTAATTGTGATTACTCCATTCTTCTTCACTCCTGCCATCTCCTTAAATCTCTGTAGCTTAGGTCCATCCAAGCTCTTTGTCATCATATCTGCCACTTGTTCTTTTGTTGAAGTGTACATCACTTCAATCTCTTTATCAAGTACCTTTTCCCTCAAGAAATGATACTGTATCTCTATATGCTTAGTCCTGGCATGAAAAACAGGGTTAGCTGCCAAATACAAAGAACTCATATTGTCTCCAAAAATTATTGGAGTACTATGATCAATCTCAAAACTTTTCATCAAGGTCTTCAACCATATGACTTCTTTTGCAGCTTCTACCATTCCCTTATACTCAGCCTCTGTGGATGATAAAGCAACTGTGTGTTGCTTCTTTGAACACCAAGACACTAACTTGTCTCCAACATAACATAGATATCCATGAGTAGACCTTCTATCATCTGAGTCACCTACCCAATCTGCATCACTAAACACTTTGATTCTTGTGTCAGAAGTGAAACCATAATACAAACCTTCACTTAGGGTTCCTTTTATATATCTGAGTACCCTTTGGGCTGCAATCCAATGAGTCTTCTTTGGACAATGCATAAATTGTGACAACACACCTACTGCATATGATAGATCTGGCCCTGTCAAGGTAGCATAGATTAGACTACCTACCAAACTCTGATATTTCTTCATGTCATTGAACTCTTCACCTCCATACCTGCTTAATTTATGATTTACCTCCAATGGTGTGGTTGAGGTCTTGCAATCTTCCATGTTAAACTTGATCAAAAGATTCTTCAAGTATCTCTCTTGTGAAACATATACTCCATGTTGAGTATACACAATCTGCATTCCTAGAAAATAAGATAAGTTTCCCAAGTCACTTATCTTAAACTCCTTCTCTATTTGCTTCTTGAGTTCATTGATTCCTTGAGCATCTGTTCCTGTAACAATAATGTCATCAACATAAATGCACATGTAAATATATCCATTTTCACTTGCCTTCACTAGCAAGCTACTATCTGCTTTTGATGCTTGAAATCCACATTCATTCAAGAACTTGACCAATCTGTAATTCCAAGCTCTTGGAGCTTGCTTCAACCCATATAAAGCTCTCTTGAGCTTACACACATAATCTGATCCAATTGATTCCATGAAGCCTTCTGGTTGCTCCATATATACTTCATTTGCAATGTAACCATTAAGAAATGCATTCTTCACATCCAATTGTGATAATTTCCATCCTTTGCAAGCAGCAATAGCAATCAATGTCCTAATTGTAGACATCTTAGCAACAGGACTAAAGGTCTCATCATAATCTACCCCATAAGTTTGGGCATAACCTTTAACCACTAGTCTAGCCTTATATCTAGACACCTTACCATCTGCAAACCTCTTTGTTTTGTATACCCACTTGCATCCAATGACCTTCTGATTCTTTGGTCTTGGTACTAACTCCCAAGTTTCATTCTCAAGTAGAGCATCATACTCTTCTTGCATTGCCTTCTCCCAATTCTGTTTACCTTTGGCTTCTTCAAAAGTAATTGGGTCTTCTTCTGTTTTCACAATGTAAGCATAATCTCTTGTTGTTAGGAAAGATGTATCATAGCTATACCTTATAGGCTCTTTCCTTTCTCTTGTAGATCTTCTAATTTCTGCACTTCTTGAAGTTTCAGCCTCATTTGATTCTGGATCAAATCTTGGCCCTTCTTCTACATGATCCTGCACTCTACATCTAGAGTCAACTTCATCAACAATTTCTTCACATACTTTTACCTTTGCCTTTCCTTTCCTTTGAATTTCTTCAACACCTGCATACTCATTTGGTGATCCT
Organism: Ceratopteris richardii; assembly: GCA_020310875.1. Lineage (NCBI taxonomy): Eukaryota > Viridiplantae > Streptophyta > Polypodiopsida > Polypodiales > Pteridaceae > Ceratopteris > Ceratopteris richardii. The sequence continues at coordinate 175,303,046 of CM035426.1, forward strand.
GTATACCACATGTTTTGCTCATCAAATGTCACATCTTTAGTAACAAGAAATTGCTTTGTGGATGGACTCCACAACCTGTAACCCATCTGTCTATCATCATATCCAATAAACACATACTTCTCTGCTTTTGGTTCTAGCTTATGTCTTAATTGTGAAGGAACATAAGCATATGCAATACATCCAAATACTTTACAATGATCAAGACTAGGTTTCTTACCCCACCATGCTTCATAAGGGGTTCCTCCATCCAAAGCTTTGCAAGGCAACCTATTCACAAGGTATGTTGCAGTGTTAATGGCCTCTGCCCATAAGTAATTTGGACAATTCTTTTCCTTCATCATGGCTCTTGCAAACTCTACAAGAGTCCTATTCCTCCTTTCTGCTACTCCATTTTGTTGAGGGGAGTACCTGCAAGTCACTTCTCTTTTGATACCTGCATTCCACAAATAATCATCAAATTCTTTTGAGAAATACTCTCCCCCTCCATCTGATCTTAACCTCTTTAGCTTTTGTCCTGTGATCCTTTCTGCATAAGCATGGAAATGTTTGAATGTCTTGAAGACTTCTGATTTTTCCTTGATTACATACAAAGTAATCCACCTGGTTGCATCATCAACAAACAACACATAATATCTGGATCCATTTATGCTATAGTCCCTTGAGGGACCCCATACATCTGTATGAACCAATTCAAGCATATTTGAATACTTGTACCCTGATTTGTTATAAGAACTTTTATGTGCTTTACCTAATTGACAAGCTTCACACTTGTACACCATATGTTGCCCTTCAATATTTGGCAATCCAAGCACCACCTGATTCTTTGACATTTCCTTTATAGCTCTCTCATTGAAATGACCTAGCCTTTTATGCCATAGGTCTAATTCAGATACCTTTTGACCTCCATAGGTAAACAATGCATGTCCCACATTACCTTGGACCTTGAGAGTGAACAATCTCCCTTCCTTTTTACCTGCAATTATGGTTCTATATCCCTGATTTGGATCTTGTACATAGACACCATCATTTGTGAATCTTACTTCATATCCTTTCTCCACAATTTGCCCTACACTTATCAAATTTTTAGGAATAGTAGGGACATAAAGTACCTTGCTCAGAAGTGTACTTCCACTCTTTGTCTTCACTGATCCAATGCTCTCCACTTTATGTTTGGTATTGTCACCTGTTTGAACTGTATGTCCATTCACCCTTGCTTCCATATCAGTCATCAAGGATAGGTTCCCACTCAGATGGTTGCTGCACCCTGAGTCAATATAAAACACTCTTTGATCTTCTCCCATTGATTCATGAGTTGCATTCAAGATAAGAGTCATGTCATCCTTCTGATCTGATGCATAATTGTAATAATTATTGTTGTAGGACTGAGATTGGAAGTTTCTTCCACCTCCTCTTCCATATGATGTCCTACCACCTCTTCCTCTGAAGTTGCCTCTTTGGTTTCTGCCTCCTCTACCTCTTTGACTATAATTCTGATTGTTGTATCCTCCACTTTGATTATTATACCAACAATCATTTGCCAAATGATTTGTTCTGCCACAAATCCAACAAGCTTTAGCATTGTCTTTGTTCTTACCTCCTCTTCCTTTACCTCTGAAATTTGTCTTCCCTTTTGTGAAGTTGGCTTGATTTGAATTCCCTTCATCATCATTTGATTGCTTTCCCTTGCCATTCTTTTTCTTGTCTTTGGAGTACATAGCTTGACTTGTACTTCTATCATTGTCTCCTTTAAGATCCTGCTCAAAGGTTAGCATGTGTCCTAGCAATTGATTAAGGTCAGGAGTAAAGTGATCAAGTGACAATTCTATGGACAAAATAAAAGGCTTCCACTTCTCATCACCTCTTAAACCTGTAAGTATTTGTCTTACCAACTTTTCCTCCTCAATATCTTCATCCACTGCTCCCAAGCTATCTGCAATATCTTTCATCCTTGCCACATAATCTGAAATTGATTGAGAACTCTTCTTCTTGAAAGTTGTGAACTCAGCCCATAGTGAGGACTTCCTTGACTTAGTAGTATTTTGGAAATGCTCTTCCAAGGCATTCCAAACATCTGTAGCACTTTCTAAACCTCTGATGTGAGGTAGAAGGTAATCATTTACAGCCATGTAGATGATACTCCTTGCTTGAGCATCCTTTCTCATCCAAGTCTTCAACATTGCAAGTTCTTCTCTAGTAGGAATACTTGGATCTGCAAATTCTGGTTTTTCTTCATCTCCTGTAATGAATGATATAAGATCTTTGCTCATGAGGTGTGCTTCCATCCTCATGGACCATGCTGGATAGTTCTCCCTATCTAGCTTATCAATCTGCAAGCTTTCTCCCATCTTGTATCCACCTGTGTATTGAAATCTTCAAGCTTTACAAACAATGTATGTACCTTTACTTCGAATTGAACTCCTTTTGCCTTTCTTGATGTCAATTTGTCTTCTCCTCGAGCTTTGACTCCAAGCTTTCACTTCTTGATACTTCAAATGTTGAACCTCTTGAATCTGCAGCAGTCGGGATCCTCCTTTTCTTCAAATTGATGTCTCCTGCTCTGATACCACTGATGGAGAATGTTAATCTCCAAAAGAACAACTTATTCTCGTGATTAGAGCACCTCTATACCAAGAATAAGTCAAAACCTTTCACACATTTAGAGGATCAACTTCTAATTATCAAAAGATTAACAATTCTGTGAAGAAGATGATACACAGAAAAGTCTGCTGCAGAATTTCTTCACATTGACTTATCAAATGTGTAAAGTTTTTGATGAAACTTTGTACGAATCATCTTCTAGAGTTTGCGCAACTATTCCAAGTTGAATTACTCCAAAAGATTAAGTGTGGCTTGAGAAATCAACTTCTCAAGTTACCTATGTCAGAAACTGTACTTCTGAGAAGTCGATTCAGACACCCCTAACTTCTTAACTTTGATTCTCACAGTATCTAACCCGTTTTGCCAAATGCTTTTAGCCACGAGTAGATCACCTTCCAACTTAAAGATTAAGTGCTTGCTTGCACAAAACTTTAAACTATGGAGTGAGCACTGACCAAAAGATTAAACACGAAATTTGCGCCTGTTTCAGAGAACTGTAGACATTCAACACATATGAATGTTCCTATTCACAATTCTCCTAGCCTGTTTACAATTGGACTCTGAAATTCAGGTCACAGGCTCATTAACTAACAACTTAGATATCCTCAAAAGGATTTTGCTAATGATCAAACACAGAAGGAGCAGACACGAAAAGATCGGGCGCAATTTTTCTTCATTAACTCAGAAAATTACAACTGAGTGATGAGAGCAAACACAAACTCACTTTCCACTATCTCATTGCTTCTATCTCCCTAATTCTTGACTTGTAACTATTGTCACATATGCTCTCATACATGCCCCGACTTTTCTCAAGGTATTTATAGATAATTTGTACATACTTCTTACTGAACAAAAGATTTAAGTCATCTATGACTATACTAATGTACATATGTGTACAAGACAACATTCTGACTTCTTCTCAATTTTGCAAATGTCTTCCTTTGCTTCATTCTGACCATAAGCATTCTCCAAGATCTGTATAATCACCAATTTGTGATTGGTTTGCTCCAACACATGCATGTTCTTTGCATGCTCAAAAAAGTAATACAATAATCATGCATGAGCTTGATGCACGATTTTTTTTTGTACTAAGAATGTATATCATGCAATCCTAATGCATGTATATCCTTTCCTTTGTCCTAATGCACTATGATATAAAAACATACCCTTGAAGTGCAATAGAAAACTTACTCAATGGAAAGGAAATATGTATTTAAACTACCAAAATACATTCTTTGATGCACAAGGATCTTTTTGAAATCAAGTCTTTCCTTAATGCAAACTAATGCTTGGAATGAGAAATTGATTGTTTTCATTATCCTAATCTAGACTTAATCGATTGAAATCTTAGCTATTTCAATATGCATCTAGGATTAAGTGTAGAATAATGAAAACAAGATAAATCAAGCATTAAGATCAAGCAGAAACTGGAAAATACTTAGCTTTGATCAAAGCTTCGTCCATCCCTTGATCCTTTGGAAGAGTGATTCATCCTCTTGATCCTTGCGAGGAGCTATTCACCATTCTTGAAGCTTCCTCATCAAGAAATAGTCTTGGATGACTTGGTCCGTCGAGATCGACTAACTTAGGCCTCCGGATCTTCACTCCACAGCTTCAAATGCTTTGCTCAATCTTTGATTCTTCTTGGATGGATGAGAGGACTTGGCTCTTTGGATGAAGAAAAAAACTTGGCTACTACTTCTGAGCAGATTACTGCATTAGAATACTGTCTTCCCAATAGATGACAAGGAAAACTCCTTGGCGCCTTGGTCACGTCGACTTCCTCTCAATCTGGCCGCCTGGGTTCGAATCTCGCGGGCGGAAGCAGAGAAGAGTGGCTTTTTATTTGTTCTTTCTTACGATCTGCTGCAGCGCTCGATTACAAGAGAAAACGATTCTCTGCAGGCATATGGAGCGTGAACCGCCGTCGGCAGTATGGATAGGCGGGCGTCCTTCAGTTGGGGGGGCAGGGGTTCGAAACCCGATCCCTGCACCAGGGAACACACCTTTTAAAACTTCAAGTTCGGGTCTTATTCAGCGCCGCAACTGACCATTAAGTTCTGCTGAAGAATCTTCGACGCGGACGGAGTTTGGAGATGTGGTTAGGAGAGCCTCCTCTCGTCGGGGACGTCCAGGGTTCAAATCCGTCGAGCGCACACAGAGAATACCCTTTTTGAATCTTCTTCGATGGAGTCTCCTTCAGCGAACAGTCGATCTAAATAGTTCTCCTCGTTAATCAATACCACGAACGGCGCTTCTGTCTTGTGGTTAAGGCAGCGCCCTCTCAACAGAGGGGCGCGAGTTCGATTCCCACTTAGCACACAAAGATGATTTACTTTTTAATACTCTCTTGCTCTAAGCTAAAGCATGGGAACTATTGCGACACGCATATTGATGCGGGAAGGAGAGAATTCGCACGCCAAAATTCGAGCAAGAAGAGAAAAGCTATGGAGATGGCTCTGATACCAATGCAAGAGAACGAGGATTACGACCACCACATGCTAGAGAGATGACTCTCCTCCCAACCAAATGCCTCTATATATAGCTCTCTCCAGGGGACTGCCTTCTTGGGCAGGTGGATACTAACCATCCAAGTGTCAGCCATGTAACTACATGTGCGCCAAGTGTCCCAGTTAACTCGAGTTAACTCAAGTGGATGCTTCTAGAAGGCTCTAGAGCTCTTTGGGCAAAACACTCTCCCCATGTACCCCATGGGGGTTGAACCCAAGACCTCCTCCTTCACATCCTTGAGACTTAACCACTAAGCTAAGTGGATCACTTGTTCACAAGAGCACAAGACCTCCTAGTAAGTCTAAACTCGAGATCTTTGGTCATACACACGGATGACCAAACGGTGTCCGATTTCAGATCTGTCTGAACCGGCCAGACCCTTGGATCATAGACTTACTTTATTACAACATGCACGCATGTGTGTAGTCCTTGGTGGAAATGGACCCTCAACTTGGTGTCCTTTGCCTTGCCTTTGTGTAGTACCTCTGTGAGCTTCTGCTGCAAATGGTTCATGTGGTGCTCAGCCTGGATATTGATGCTAAGCTAACCCCTGATGAGTCCATCCATTTTGGAGGTTAGGTGACACAAAAATCAAGGCAGTGAAGAAAATGTAGCCGACTACAATCATGGAATTGAATCACGGAGAATAATACCTTGGAATCACCTCCCAGCCATGCACATACTACATAAACTCTCTCTCTCTCACTAACTCATCAAATGGAGCTCCCAAGTGGCCTCACTCATGAGTGCCATGTGGCACTGATGTATGCGCCCATGTAAAGCGGTGATTCCTACACCCCTTTAGTGGATGATCCCATATAACACATGGGCTTTATAGAATTTAAAATTCCCCAAGAGGGGTTTTAAGCTTCAAGTATTTAGGATTATATGGCTTTTACTTACTAAGCCAATAATAAATGAATTAAATAGTTTATAATGGCCAATTGGGCTCATCATCATTATTCCTAGAACCTATTACATTAAATATGTAGTGGTGCCTTGGTCCATTTCTACATCATCTCCGAGTATTCTTGTAGTAGGTCTCATCTCTAGTTGAGTTGATAAATTTTCCTTTGTGAGCGGCTCGAGGCAGATCTTCTCTTTGGAAGTGAGTCACATGTGTGGGTAACTTGCTAGTGATCTATTGTTTCTCTGCATTATACTTGACCAAATACATGAAGTAGGGTTTGTTTTGAATTTCAGTAGTGGATATATATCTTTGTGGTGTGAGTTCATTGAAATAGGGGGACTTCAATATGGTTTCCTCTATCATGGTCATCGCTTGTAACTGAGCTTGATTCTTGCGAAGTGTGTCTTCCCCATTTCTTCAACAATCTTCATCCAAGACGGCCTTGGAAATTTGAATGTGTCATGTCCCTCTTCAGTGACACATCCTGCCAACTGCTATCCTTGGTTACTTAAGCTTTTCAGAAACTTAAACTCTCTCTCAACTCAAAAACCCATGTAATATGTTCCATATGCATACTAGTGTATGCCAAAAGTTTACACCTTAATTGAAAAGATGTAGCATGCATAAGGTTCAAATTAGGCCATGTGGACCTGTGCATTTATTTCCAAATTCATCTCTATAATGACATGCATTACAAGGAAAAGAAAAGGATGTGAATACTCATCTAGAATTTAAGCTTCATCCATCCCTTCACTTTAGTTGAGTGTTCCTCCTAATGATGAAATAGGCTTGGGCCATCCCATGTATTCCAGTGTTGAATTTCTTCTTGGGGACTTGTATAACTTCCTTTTATGCCTCTCTCTCATAGCTATGGAGATCACGTGAACAGGGTTTTTGGCGCAAGTTTTCTCACACTTTAAGTATAATAAAGAAGAACAGTACAACGAAGCAACGGCGTGATTTTTTTTTTTTTTGAGGGTACAATGAAATTGGAAAGCATACTAAAATGGAAATACACACTCACACACCCAACCTCTTAAGGGTAGAGGCATCCCACATGAAAGACTCATGGATATGTCCGGCCAGGACTTGAACTCAGGACATCCTCCTGCAGCTTCAAGGCGTCAGCCACTAGGCTACGCGACCTTGGACGAAGCAACGGTGTGATTACTGCAATGCCTGAATTAAGTTTGAGTATTAAAAATATTATTGGACACTGCAGATGACGGCGCGGTTACTCCAACATCCCCTTGCTTTCAGGTCATGAGATCGATTTCGGATGTCATTTCTACAAGATACATCCTGATGTACAGTATTGAATTTTTGCTTCGAAGGGCAATTCAGCAGAGGTGAAAAAGAAATGTGCAACAAATAAATTCGCCAAGATGAACATAATATGGTCTCCATTGAAGCTAACATGAGGAAGATGATGAAATCCCATCAAGATGCCCATGGAAGCTCAACCTTGAGCTCTGATACCAATGCAAGAGAACGAGGATTACGACCACCACATGTTAGAGAGATGACTCTCCTCCCAACCAAATGCCTGTATATATAGCTCTCTCCAGTTGACTGCCTTCTTGGGCACGTGGATACTAACCATCCAAGTGTCATCCATGTAACTACCTGTGCACCAAGTGTCCCAGTTAACCACAGTTAACTCAAGCTAAAAGCACGAATAGTACAGCAAAACGACGGCGTGATTACTGCAATGCCTGAACTAAATTTGAATATTAAAAGTAATGTGAAACTAACTTATTGGACAGTGTAGATGATGGCATGGTTACTCCAGCATCCCCTTGCTTTCAGGTCATGAGATCGATTCCGAATGTCATTTTTGTGAGATACATCCTGATGTACAGTATCGAATTTTTGCTTCAAAGGGCAACTCGACAAAGGCGAAAAAGAAATGATGCAACAAATAGATTCGCCAAGAAGAACATAACATGATCTCCATTGAAGCTAACATGAGGAAGATGATGAAATCCCATCAAGATGGCCCATGGAAGCTCAACCTTGAGCTCTAATACCAATGCAAGAGAACACCAGAGTTAACTCAAGTGCTGCTTCTAGAAGGCTCTAGAGCTCTTTGGGCAAAACACTCTCCCCATGTGTCCCATGGGGATTGAACTCAAGACCTCCTCCTTCACATCCTTGAGACTTAACCACTAAGCTAAATGGATCACTTGTTCACAAGATCACAAGACCTCCTAGTAAGTGTAAACTCGAGATCTTTGGTCATACACATGGATGACCAAATGGTGTCCGATTTTAGATATGTCTGAACCAATCGGACCCTTAGATCATAGGCTTACTTTATTACACAGAACCTCACTCGAGAGGATATATCAGTCACTCACACGAACTAGAGAGAGTGAAGCCTAGCTCTAATACCACTATTGTGGAAGGTCCATGACTTCCACAAACACAACTAAGTATATAAGAGAACTAACTAGCAACACTCACACTAGGGAGAGAGGTGCACCTTTCCACACAACCAGCCCCTCCAATATATAGTCCCAAGACCAACGGGATAAGTCTGTCTCAAGGAGACATGTGTACCTTCCATCACATGGGTTCCCAAGGTGATCACATGGTTTCTAAGGTTAGGAAATCACACATGTTCTAAAGAAGACCCTCCAAGCTCTCACACACAAATCAAGTGGTTATGAGAAGTTTCCCATCAAGCCTAAGGTACTCAACCTTAGGGAATTAATCGTAAGGTTCAAGACCCATCTAAAAGGGGTACATAAATCATAAACCCCAAGGGATTAACACCTAGAAACCCAAGGGTTCTACCCCTTAGAGCCATCTATTTATACAACATTGAGTAATATAAGAATAATCAGTGATGTGTGTGCTTTTTGGGACTTTCCTAAGCCCCCAAAGAGTGTCTCTCAAGGAGGATTTTGGGCTACTCTAAGCCCTCTCCCCCCAAGTTTCTCTCTAAGTGCATTTTGGGCTACTCTAAGCCCCCTCCCCAAGGTGTTGGAAAGTTCAAAGCACTACTCTAAGCCCCCCCAACCCATCTCAAATTTTGGTTCGCACTCCATTTTTCCAATGTGGGAATTCATTTTTTTTATGTTCAATTTGATTCAACGGTGACAATGTCTACAATCTCAAATGTGATGTCTTCAAGTTAGTTGTACTTGCCTTTATTTACACCAATGTTCATGTCTAAGTATGAGAAGTTAGATGATAGAAACTATAATTTATGAAGGATATGATTAGGACATATCTATATACAAACTTATTGTATGAAGTAGTTGATGCTATAGAACTTGAGCCAAACAAGGATAGTGATTTAATAGCATGGAACATATGAAATTTCAAAAGAGAGCCTTAGAACAATTACTTCTAGCTTGTGATGAGTTGACAAAAGGTCACATTACATCTTGCAAGATCTTACATGAGGCTTGGAAAATATTGCATGATCTTACTGAGTATAAAACTCCTTCCAAAACCTACACCTTAAAAGCCGAGTTCCACAACCTCTCAATTAGGCCCCAATATCCCATTACCAAATTTGTTGCCACCTTTGAAGATTACCAATGCAAGCTCGCATTGTGTGGCAGACAAGTGTCAAGCCAAGATATGGTCATTCGAATTCTAAATCAGCTCCCTAGGTCTTATGAAACCTTTTTCATAACCATTTGCAACCATGGCCAAGTGTTGACGTGGGAGGAACTATGAAGACTTTTACTCCTCCATGACTTGTGAGTGAAGTCAACATCCTCACAAGAAGTCATGATGACAACTAACAATCCATTCAATAGGGCCAAGAATGCTAGTCGAAACGCTAGCGATACTCTTGAAAAGGCTCTAACAATTCATCAAAGAAGTTCAAGTGCAACTATTGTGGTATCTTTTCATTTTGCTTTGATGTGTGTACTCTCTATGGGACTTATGATTCTTTTCGGATGTAGAACTTTTGCATATCGCTAAAGCATCTTGAAATATTTCGATGGCAATGCCCCAAAATGCGCTCTCCTTCTTTCAAGCTCCATGCTGATATCCTCGGAGTAGAAATCCGAGCTCCTATGGCCGCACACGGTACTCCACACAAAGACTACACAATACACAGAAAACATAGTACACAGGGAACACGAAGACAAAATTCTTAGGTGTTACAAATGTGGTTGAACTTACAGTCTGTGGCTAACCAAGCCACTATATGTTTTATTAAAGAACATATACAAAGAAGTTTCCAGTGGCCATTTGGCCTTTCACAAGGACACTAACAGTAACAATCTCCCACTAAAGGCCAATATGGCCAACTAACTATGGGAGAAAAATAAAGAATGATAAAGAATACCTGAGTGTAAGTATGCAAACTATACCTCCCACCTGATGGGCATGTTACACAGTATACAAGTGATCGTGTAAGATCATGAATCAAGTAACCCCCATCAAGTGACAATAGTGTCGAAAGCCATCCTGTGGTAGAGCATTAGTCAAAGCATCTACAACATTATCTCAAGTGTGAACCTTCTCAAGAATAATGCGCTCAATGGCTAAGAAATATCTAATGAATAGATACCTCACCTCAATGTGCTTGGTCTTTGCATGATAGACCGGATTCTTAGCCAAAGTAATGGCACTCTGACTATCACTGAGCAAACGAGGTACATGCTGAGGTAAACCCATATCACAAGCAAGACGAGAAAGCCACAACGCTTCCTTACATGCCTCACTTGCTACAACATACTCTGCTTTTGTGGTGGAAACAGTTGTACATTCTTGAAGATGAGATCTCCAAGAGATAACACCTCCAACAAAATGAAAAATGCACCCTGATGTAGACTTATGGTTATCTACACAACTAGCATAGTCAGAATCTGTGTAACCAATAATGGATTCTTTCCCTCTACCTAAGCATAGACACTTGTCCTTAGTGCCACTTAAATATGTTAAAATCATCTTGATCGCTTCCCAAAGTTTCTTACCAGGATCAGACATATATCTGCTCACAACTCCCACTGCAAATGCAATGTCTAGTCTCCTAGCTACCATAGCATACATGAGACTACCAACAGCAAATTGATAGGGAATTTCTGTCACGAATTCCTTTTCCTCATCTGATTTGGAGCAATCATCCTTGCTCCATTTCACATATGTGGGTAAAGGTGTACTCAATACCTTTCCACCCTGCATATTGAACCTATGAAGTACATTGGATATGTACTCACTTTGAGACAAGTATATGCATCTTTTGCTCCTATCAGGAGTAATGCGCATGCCAAGAATATGTTTGGCATCCCGTAAATCCTTCATATCAAATCTCTGACTCAACTTCTTTTAGAGAATTGACAATTCATAAGAGGACTTCCCAGCAATCAGGATATCATCGACATAAAGTATCAAGCATATCAAGCTGCCATCTAAGCATCTCTTTATGTAGAGACAATGATCCTCATTACTTCGAGAATAGCCTTGAGACTTCATAAAAGCATCAAACTTTTGATACCATTGTTTAGGGGACTGTTTAAGTCCACACAAGCTTCATGTAGCAAGAAGGCTCATCGGCATCTGTTAGCATAGCAAAATCTAAACCTGGAACATACCTATCAGGTGGATGTGAGACACGTACAGAACGTCTCAATGGTTGTTGAATAGGAATATGTGCAGAATGATCTGAATGGACATTCTCCTGAACATCCCTATGTGCAGCATTTTTATGCATGCTAACTAGAGGACTAGTATCCTCAAACACCACTCTTCTCACTTCAACCTCCTTAATGGGTCGTTTATGCATCTTAGACTCATTGAAAATGACATCACTACTTCTGATCATTGACCGTGTTTCAAGATCCCATAAGCGATATCCAGATTGTCCTTCTCAACCATATGCAACAAAAATGCATTTCTTTGATTTATGGTCCAACTTTTGTCTAAGATTCTTGGGTATATGAACATATGCTTCACATCCAAAAACTCAAAGATGATAATAATACAGTGGTGTCCCTATCCATAACTCTTGTGCCACTTTCAAACCTTTGGCAGTACTAGGTGAAAGGTTAATCACATGAACTACAGTCAATACTGCTTCTGCCCAAAAACCTTGTGAGAGGTTTGCATGATGTAACATAGAGACTACTCTATCTTGAATAGTTATATTCATCCTCTCAGCTACACCATTCTGTACTGGGGTATAAGGATGTGTAAACTCTCTACGAATCCCTCTCGACTGACAAAAAAGGCTGAATTCATGTGAGGTATACTCACCCCCATGATCTGAATGTAAAGCCTTAACCTTAGTTCCTTTTTCAATTTCAACTGAAGCAAGACATTTTTTGAAACTAGGGAATACCTCATCCTTTGATTTGATAAGATATACCCAAACTTTTCTAGTAGCATCATCTATGAAAGTGACAAAGTAAAGAGAACCACCTAGGGACCTAGTCGGCATAGGACCACACACATTTGTATGAACAAGATCTAAAGGCTGAATTGAAGAGTTAATGTGCATTCTATGCACCTTTCTAGTTTGCTTTCCATATTGACAATGCTCACAAAATGAAAAATCGGAGAAAGATAACATAGGTAAGTAGCCAGAACAAGAAAGATTTTCCATTCCACTACGAGGTATGTGGCCCAAACGACCATGCCAAATACAAGCCATAGGTTGTTCAGTAATAGCTAACAAATGTTCTTTCTATGATACAAATAAAGGATAAAGTGAGCCAACTTTTCTTCCTTTTGCAATAACCATATTGCCCTTTGATATGAAAGGATTGAGCATAGAAGACCACCTTGTAATAAAGTGATAGGTTAGAGATGATTGAACTACACCCTAAGAGAGAGGATTAGGAAGTAATCCTCAACCATGGCTTTTGGGCAAGTGGTTAGCCCATCAGATTCCTAACCAAGAGGTTGTGAGTTCAATTCCTTAGACACCTTGTGACCAAGGTCATCAAGTTGACCAACTGACATCAAACTCCGTGATAACTGAGGTACATGGCATACATTATGCATAGTAAATTTTGAACCTTTCACAGTTTAATACTGTAAAGTAAACATTATCTCCCAGGTGCAAGCAAATGGTAGACCTGGCCATTTCATCTAACTCATCCCAATCATCTTCATCCATGTCAGCAGGCTTCTTTGAAATTCCATTTATTGGCTTCCATTGCCTCCTTTGAATCATGCTGATCTTTAATCTGATTCTTCCATAGAGCAAAGTTTGTGCCATCAAATTTTCGGATATCAAAATGGTCTCTGTCCTACAAGTTATAGCTCCTCCTCTGAACACTAGCACTAGATCCTGATCCACCGGATGTGCTTGAGTCCTCTAATGCCATGATGGTAGAGAACTGAATAGAATGATAATGGAGCTAGAAAAGTCTGAACAGCAATGAATAAGTGTATCAAGGAGTAAATCGACCACTGTATAGTTGACAAAACCAAAAATTTGGAAAAATTTTTGCCAGAATATCCTCTGCCAAATGAGTGTATGACTAGTGTGAAAATATCATAAAACTGCAAGTACTGACATGTTTTCCACTGACTCCACTGCATATGTTCAGTTACCCAATAGAAGCCAACTAGGCTTATCGAGCACCTATGAACAACTATCATACATCTCCTATGGCGAGGTTGGGTAAGTCTTCTAACAGCATCATCGAAGAGACCCCGACATCTAGGTGTCTCGCAGTTAAGAAAACCTCACCATGACCCTCTTTATCAAACGTAAAAGGCTTTATGCAAAGAACGTACCCACTATATCAATGACCACATGGACGTACATAAGCGGTATCCATAGAAGTGTACACGGTGTGTATGTGCTCAATATATGCAGTAAAATGATACTAAAAGGTTGAATGCATAGCCCAAAAACTAGCCAATAACACCTACAAGTGTCTCTCAACTCCGATGTTTTAGGCTCAAAAAACCTGCATAAATTTGCAGCAATTGCTCCCACCAAAACTGAAAACCTTTCAAGAAACCTATAGTTTTACAAGTGTGGCTGAAAACACAGCCCCAAAGGTTGATACTTATTGTTGGAGAAGTACAAAGAACACTCTTCTTGATGTTCTTAGACCTATGTGAAGAGAACTATGTGCGGATGTACTCCAAAATGGCTCCAAAAGACACCCCAAAAATGCTTCAAAAATAGGCTTTGAAAGCAAAGAATGAAGCTTTGAGGGACCAAAGCATGTTCAAAGTAATGTCAACCTTAGTCTTTCCCCTTCTTCAAACACCACAAGAGTTTAGCTTAGTGGCAAGAGATTGCCACGATGAAACGAGCTCTGGGGGGAACAATACTGGGATGGGTGACCTCCCTGGAAGTACCGGGAACCTCTATATTCCTTGATCGTTGAGGTCCTTCCTCGCGTGCAGCCAATGGTGCCAATGGTGACTTCGGTGATTCAGATGACAAGGTATGCCAAGGTTTATGCCTTGATCACCGCCTTAGTCATAAGCCTTGGAGAAAGCTGGGGGGTGCTCGCTTCGCTTGCACAAAAGGAGCAAAGCTTTTGCATCAAACTTCTTTGATACTAGTGAAGTATTTTGATGGCAACGCACCAAAATGTGCTCTCCTTCATCCAAGCTCCACGCTGATATCCTCAGAGTTGAAATCCGAGCTCCTACGACCGCATACGGTACTCCGCATAGAGACTACAGAATACGCAAAAAACGCAGTACACAGGGAGCATGAAGAAAGACTTCTTAGGTCTTACAAATGTGATTGAACTTAGAGTCTGTGGCTGACCAGGCCACTATATGTTTTATTAAAAAACATATACAAAGAAGTGTCCAGTGGCCATTTGGCCTTTCACATGGACACTAACGGTAACATATCTAACCTTGAATTAGGTAAACCCACATGGTATGATGAAATGTTGTCTTTGCTTGCCACAGGTGTGCCCCCATCCCATTTATTGTCCACTGGCTAAAAAAAGTTAGCTCTCTAGAGTAGATGATTTTCAATTATCTTGGATCAATTATACTTTAAGGATCTTATTGGTGTATGGCTCTAGTGTGCTCCCGCACATGAAGTGCAAATTATAATCCCAGATGCTCATTTGGGACTTCTTGGTGGTCATTGTGGTGCCGACCTCACTATTTGGGAGATTTTGCAAAGTGATCTTTGGTGGTCTACATTACACAAGGGCGTTCCTCATCTAGTCTAACAATGTGATCCCTATCAAAGAATGGGTGAAGCTTGGGATGTGCATTGCTTTCTCCCCCCACCAATATTGTTGTTGGAACCTTTTTAGAAGTGGGGTCCTTATTTTATTGATTAGATTTGGGCACCGACAATCTCTTTGGGAAAACCTTTATTTTGAATTGTATAGATTATTGTTCTCGTGGGCAGACATCTGGGACCTCAAGCATGGCATTGCAAGTAGTGTGGCTATGATCTTGTTTATTGAATTGTTTCCTCGACTTCCCTTGGAATCAATCTCAAATCGAGGCATCCATTTCCTAAATCAGCTTATCAAGAATATTACAAGCTACCACCGCACTAATCATAAATTCAACTTGTTGTTTTATCCTCATGCTAATGGTTTGGCAAAACTCGTTAATAAAGTCTTATTGATGATGTTGCGGAAAATGTTCCTTTACTATCCAGCTAAGTGGGAATTGTGTTTACCAATAGTTTAGGCCAGCCAGCTAAGTGGGAACTGTGTTTACCAATAGTTTTGTGGGCCTACAAGACTTCTTACAAAGTCGCAGTAAGTAGAAGAAATTGTGTCTATGGAATTTTTCGTTCCGAGCTCAAGCATTGTGGTGCCAGACTGACTGTTACCAAAAGATCCTTTTGTGTACCGTAAAGTTGAAGATATACCATCTCGTTGTCATACAGAGGATAAGAAACGAAATCTATGGTAGAAGAAGCAAAATGAACCATGAGGCAATCCAAAAACAACATACACACACACATATTTAGGAGGCTCAAACTTTATCCCCATATTCAACGGTTCATGTCAAGCCGTGTTGATGCATGATATGCTGGTAGCGGTGGTGGCTATGATACTGTGTGTACACGATTTGATGTGTGTGACACGTGCCAGGAGTGTGGTTAAGAGGGAATGCTGGTCAGTGAGAGAGGTACGCAGGTGCGCAGATCATGTGAGTGAAGCTTGTGGTGGAAGACTGTACGTTTATTTCTCTGATAGGCAACGTGGAAAAAAGCGAGCTTTGACAATGGCTTTTCAATCTTGGAGGACTCGACTCTCTGTGTAGAACCAATGCAAAACAGCTTGAAAAGGAGCAAAACATAAAACTTCTTCTAGATGTAACCCGTGTGACGTAAGAAACACATCACAATATGATGTCATGTAAATCTTATTTGTGCTTCAGGCTTCAGCTACGACTCTACGAGGCAGGTGATCTAAGAAACGCATCACAAAGTGGGCAGAGCCGGAGGACACACGAAGCTCGTGTTGACTGCTGCTCGCTGGTCGACGTTGCTGCCTTTTCGTCGACGGCGATTGGAACTTATGATTCTGCACGACTATGAAAATGAGGGAGGATCTCCACGATCAATGCACGCCTTGGCTTCTACTTGGGTGTGGCCCGTGGGGACTACTCGTATTGTGAGTTCCTTTTGTTTTTTGAGTACAGCAAGAATTGTAAACACACTCACACACACCCATCATATGCTACGCATGACTTAGAGATATGCTCTTTTAGAGCTAAGGCATTCATTCTTGGGTGGGATTTGAACCCTCGTCATCTATCTAGGCAAACAAGGCGTAACGGCTAGACCACACCCATTGGATCATATCCTAAGTTTCAATGATGCACACCTTTAGAAAAGCTTGTGGGGATTGTCCAAGAAGCAGCTCTTCGCAAGTAAAAAGCGCAAGACCATGCATTTCTCTCGAGATGTATTTTGACAAATGCAAAGAAACCAAGGTAGTTTTGAAGGAACTGTCGAAGACTTACTTGCACATATTAGCTCTCCTATTAGGAAGATTGCCTTCTGACGCTCTACAATCCAATAAAGATGTATCTGATATGCATGTATGTGACGTTCAATAATGTACCAAACCCAATAGATGAAGAGAGTCTTTACTCTTCTTGTATACAACTCTCAAATTGTCTATCATCCTTGGTTGTACCCAATAGGTGAAGAGAGTCTTTACTCTTCTTGTATACATTTGTGACATTGTTTATCATCTTTGGTTGTACTTGATTAGTTTTTAGGGGGAAGCCTCTTTCCCAACCTTTGAACATCCATTGCATAACAATCTAATGCAATAGAAGCACTATGGGAGCCTAGATATGATACGGAAAAGGTGCACCTAACTTGCATCAACCATTTAGGCATAGAGTTAGCCTCTTCAATGTCAAGTCTCTCAACAACACGTGCATCATCTAGCTTAGCATCAGAACTAGAATGTTCTATACAAGTCAATTATGGGTGTTGCAGATCAACCTTCCTAAGCCAATTAGAAAGGAAAAGTTAAATGGAGCTCCTCTACTAGTTAAAAAAAAACAGCTAATGCGACACCATCAAAGAAGAAAGATAAAGATGACAAGAAAATAGAAAAGCAGAAATAGTTTTGAAAGTTTCTTTTTTTTAGAGAGAAAGTTCTGCACCTACTCTCCTTTGCTTGAATCGATTGAAAGAACAACTCTACAAGTTAAGGGGCATAGTACCCATGGGACTCCTCGTATCCCACAAAGTAGGAGTTACGACTTAGTGGCTGCCTGAAGGTGGTACAACATTGATGACCCAAAGGCAACAAGGAGATTGGGTTTCAAACTAGTATAAGGCCCATTACAGGCCAACTTCTACTGGAAGGGGTTGAACCCATGTCTCCACCCCAAGAGGTAAATGTTCGACCCATTATAAGGCAAATGATCATGTCATTAAGATTTTTCCTTAAGTAACTACAAAAGAGGCAAAGAAGAAAGACGTTGGAATTGTACCTACAAGGACCCTATGCCTAAAACTAAATTTGTTAGCTTTTTCATAATTACAAATGGGAATTCACTACTCATTGCAGCTATGATCCCTCTTCTCATGACCAATGCATGTTTGTAGTAGAGTCTAATGTTCAGTATTTTGACAATGGTGTAACCAAACATATTATATTAGACAAAATTGGCTTGATAGTTACATTTTTTGATGATAGGTACAGAGTTCATGTCATATGCTATGCTCATAGATTACTTAGAATCTAAGAATGATTCAACATGTGTTGTTCATGATTATGTGGCTATTTTAGATGCAAACCTTTGGCATGCACATTCTAGTCCTCTAAATTTACTAGTTTTCTTTGCATGTTGAACTATGTGTAAGACAATAGTTACGCAATATAACACAAGAGCAGTAGCAGAGAAGATAACAGATATAGGAGAATCTCAACAATTTTCTACTAACAGCAAGTACAAAGATGATGGCATTGTCCACCCATGCGCTCTCAAGGTAGAGCTTAAATTGCGATCTAGACAACTCTAGATACGGAGATATAAGGTAGAGGTATGCTGGCTCAACTTGATGTCTCAGGTAGTGCAGAAGTCATGTATATATAGGATCATGGGTGGCCTTCCGTGGACGACAATACATGGGCGGTAGAGCGTGGGCGGTAGAGCGTGGGCGGCCACCGCGCGCGTAATTTCCATACACGGCTTAGACCAGTTGAACCGACCTAACAAATATAAATGATTTCTGACTACAACAGGGAATATTCTATGGAATATTCCCTTTATCGTCGCGTCGGGGGCGCTGCCCCCGGACCCCCACCAGGGGGCCAGCGCCAAGGGGCCCACTGGCCCCCTTGGACCCCCCAGCCGGGGCTGCTCCCCGCTGCCCCGGACCCCCCAATTGGGGACCCTGGTAACTCCCTTTCCTTACATACCTTACATGATCCAATATGACCTTCATCCAACATGCAAGTTGGGATTCCCATCAATTAGGTAATGCACGCTTGGCTTCTCCTCATAACGGGGGCCTTACAAAATGTGCATACAATCATGAGGGGTAGACATTGATCATATACTAACACCCCCCCTCAATGTTTACCGATGAAAAATCAAGTAGGTTTCGGTCCTATGCCCATCTGTTGAAGATGTCTGTTGAGCTGCTCTCTTCCAAGTGCTTTAGTGAATATGTCAGCACAATTTGCCTCTGTTGGGCAATATTCTAGCTCCACAATTTCATCTTCAATTAGCTCACGAATGTAATGGTACTGTACTTCTATGTGCTTGGTGCGAGCATGAAATACTGGATTCTTTGCAATAGCCATACAACTTTGATTATCACACTTGAGTACAGTCGCCATATTTGATGGAAAGCCTAGATCTGCAAGAATTCTCCTTAACCAGACTGCCTCACAAGAAGCAAAACAAGCTGCTTTGTACTCTACTTCAGTGGAGGAGAGTGCGAGAGTTGGTTGCTTTCTACTTAGCCAAGAAAATATTCCTGAACCAAGTGAGAAAAATTATCCAGAAACTTATTTTCTAGAATCACAATCTCCAGCCCAATCTGAATCACAATATCCTTGGAGTGTATCACCTGTGGTATAAAAAATACCAAAATCCAAGGTTCCTACAATGTACCTTAGAATTCGCATTCCAGCATTCCAGTGACTCTCCTTAGGTTTGTTGGAAAACCTGCTTAATACTCCAACAATATAGCAAATGTCTGGTCTAGTGTTGCATAGAAAAATAAGACTTCCAACGAGCTTCCTATACTTCTTAGCATCTATATCAGGCATGTTATCATCCATAGGTAGCTTATGATTTACCTCCATAGGTGTGCTAGTTGGCTTGCAGTCCATCATTCCAAATGCCTTGAGAATCTCTTTGGCATATTTTTGTTGTGAGATGAAAATGCCATCCGTCCTTTGCCATACTTCAATTCCTAGACAAAAATGGAGTAGACATAAGTATATCATTTCAAACTCAATTCCAAAGCTGATCCGAGTTTGATTGATCAGTTCCTGATGATCTCCTGTAATGATCAAATCATCTACATATACAATGACAACAACTAGCTTGCTATCCCTTTTCGTTACATACAAGTAAGCATCAGAAGTACTTCTTTCAAAACCCATATTTTTGAAAAAATGATCTATTCATTGGTATTAAGCCCGTGGAGCTTGCTTAAGTCCATACAAAGCTTTCTTCAACCTGCAAACTTTATTTTCTGAATTGGGCACCTCAAAACCTGGTGGTTGAGATACATATACCTCCTCCTTGAGGTGACCATTCAAAAATGCAGATTTGATATCCATCTGGAAAATAGGTCAGGCCTTTTGTGCATCGACTGCAAGTACCGTCCGAATAGTTGTCATGCGTGCTGTTGGCGCAAACGTTTCTTGAACATCAAATCCCTCGATCTGTGAAAAACCCTGTGCAACTAATCTTGCCTTATACTTTTCTAATGTTCCATCTGCTTTATACTTAGCTTTCCAAATCCATTTAGTACCTATTACCTTCTTCTTTGGCGGCAAGTCGACTAGATCCCATGTATCATTTTTGAGTATACTATCATACTCCGACTGCATTGCCGCTCTCCAACCTGGATCATCAAGGGCTTCTTCAATGGTGGTAGGTTCCTTTATTGAGCCCATGATATCTGCCATTAGAGCCGTGTTAACAATGTATTCTGAGGCTCTTCTTTGCTCCTCTATTCTCTTTGATCTTCGTAATCCATCCGATGATGATTCTGGTACATCTACATGTGGATTGTGATTATCAAAGAGCTGTTGTGCCCACTTCGGTAGTGGCTTACGTTGTGCAGCTACTTTTATTGAGGAAATTTCTCCATCAGATGTTTCCTCCTCCTCAACTTTAACCTGTCTTTTGATAGGCACAAGGTGAGATATTTCTCCGTTTGATGAGATAGTAGATTTACCTTTATCTTCTACTAAGTGTGATCGTTCATCAACCACCACATCTCGGCTGACAAAAATCTTCCTTGCCTCAGGATCCCACAACCTGTATGCTTTAGACTTTTCACTATATCCTAGAAAGACACACTTTTTGCTTTTTGAATCCAACTTTGATATTATTGAATCAGGAATATGTGCATAACAGAAACAACCAAAAATTCTGAAATGCAAAACTGAAGGCTTTTTACCAAAATATGCTTCTTGAGGAGTCATCCCCTTCAGTGCTTTTGTGTAGCTTCGATTGAGAATGTAGACTGCTGTATTGACTGCTTCTACCCAAAATGAATCAGGCATGTCTTGAGCCTTTAACATACAACGAGCCATTTCAACTACTGTCCTGTTACTGCGCTCAACAACGCCATTTTGTTGAGGTGTATGAGCTGTGGTAAGTTGCCTTTTCACACCATACTCCTTACAGTAATTATTGAATTCTGTTGACAAGAATTCACCTCCTCTATCTGTTCTGAATTTCTTCAGTTTCCTTCCTGATTCATTTTCTACATACTTATGCCACGCTTTAAATTTTTCAAAAGCATTAGCCTTCTCTCGAATGAAATAAACCCACATCTTTCTACTATAATCGTCGACTAATAGCAAGAAGTAGAAAGATCCTCCTAAAGCAGGTGTAGACATTTTACCGCAAAGATCAGCATGTACCAACTCTAGAGGAGCTTGAGATCGATTGCTGGTCTCTCTTGGAAATGCCTGTCGTTGTTGCTTGCCCATCATACAAGCTTCACAAGGTTCCTGCAACTCTGAAAATGCAGGCAAATGAGCAACCATCCCTGTTCTTTGCATCTCCTTCAAAACTGCAAATCTAAGATACCCAAATCGTTGGTGCCATAACCTGCTTACATCTTTGTCTTCTGTAGTAGTTAAAGCACTTAACTCATACAAGTTATCCCGTCATATGCCTTTACCTACAACATTACCTGATGAATCCATGATTTCCGCACCACTCTTATTTAAGTGAACTTCGAGTCCACGATCTGTTATTGCAAAAACTGACAAGAAATTTCTTTTGAGTGTAGGTACATAGAGAACATCGGATAACTTTTTCTCAACACCTGGAGAAGTGATAAAAGAGATGGTTCGAGTTCCTTCGGTTGGACACTTGGAGTCATTTCCCACCACTACATTGATGGATTCCCGTAGAGGCACTAGGGAACTATACCAATCCTTTTTACTGGTCATATGGCGAGAAGCTCCACTATCTAAAATCCATGGTTCATCAACACGAGCTTGAGCAGATGAACATACCTCTTCAATAGCTACCCAAAGTTCCAGCTCTGTGTTGTTTGCAGACTCTTTGTTCTTCCATGATGATTTTACAGTCCCATTCCGTTCATCAGCTTGCTTCTTTCTGCAATCCTTGATGGCATGGCCTTTCTTTTCACAATAGAAGCAACTTCCTATGAACTTTTTCTTCTTTGGCTTCTTCTTTGATCCCTCAGAAGAGCCTTTACCTTTTGCATTTGCTGAGAATGCAGCATCAGTTGTACTTTGCCGATTCTTCAGCTGCATCTCTTCTTCTAAAAGCATCACACAAAACTCTTCAAATGTAAGAGGAGTTGGCCTTACCTGAGTGTTAAGGGCTATTACTAATCCATCATACTTTGCTGGAAGAACACGTACAGATCTTCGAGCAAGCTCTTCTGGTGTTATAGCAACACCAACTGCAGCCAATTGATCTTGAAGATGCTTTATCTGTTTGATAAAATCTTCAGCCTTTTCAGAATCAGAATGCTTTTCATTTGCCAACTGATTTTCAAAATTTTGTATCCTAGTGTGGTTCTTGGTCTCATATTGTCGAGCCAATATGCCCCAAGCCTCATGTGCTTTAGTAGTATGTTGAACTAAAGTAAGCACAGAATCACTTACACTAGTGACAATCACACATAATGCATCAGCATTCCGCCTCTTCCAAGCTCGTAGAAGATCTGGATCTGGCTGAATCATCAATCTTGAATTTGCTGGATCTTCAACTGGTAAGGCTCTGGATCCAATCCCATCGGTCCCATGACAGTGTCAAGTAATTCATAGGAGTCCAAAATTGCAGAAATTTTGAACTTCTAGAGTGTATAGTTGGTTCCATCCAGCTTCCCTTCAGTGAATGCAGGTGGACGAATTCGAATAGATGCAGCATTAACATTAGCTGAAGCACCAAGACTAGTGTTCGACGATGAAGCCATCATGTAATCACTCGAATAATCTACTGATATTCTAGTCTGCTAGTAGGAAAAAATAGTGATACTTCTCAAGCTATTCGAACCTTACAGCTCTGATACCATGTAAGACAATAGTTACGCAATATAGCACAGGAGCAGTAGCACAGAAGATAACAGATATAGGAGAATCTCAACAATTTTCTACTAACAGCAAGTACAAAGATGATGGCGGTGTCCACCCATGCGCTCTCAAGGTAGAGCTTAAATGGCGATCTAGACAACTCTAGATAGGGAGATATAAGGTAGAGGTATGCTGGCTCAACTTGATGTCTCAGGTAGTGCAGAAGTCATGTATATATAGGATCATGGGTGGCCTTCCGTGGACGGCAGTACATGGGCGGTAGAGCGTGGGCGGCCACCGCCCGCGTAATTGCCATACATGGCTTAGACCAGTTGAACCGACCTAACAAATATAAATGATTTCTGACTCCAATAGGGAATATTCTATGGAATATTCCCTTTACCGTCACGCCGGGGGCGTTGCCCCCGGACCCCCCAATTGGGGACCCTAGTAACTCCCTTTCCTTAAAATACCTTACATGATCCAATATGACCTTCATCCAACATGCAAGTTGGGATTCCCATCAATTGGGTAATGCACGCTTGGCTTCTCCTCATAACAGGGGCCTTACAAAATGTGCATACAATCATGAGGGGTAGACATTGGTCATATACTAACACTATGAAATAGTATCTTGTATTACCAAATTTGAAGTGCCTTGTAAGCATGTCTTTGAGGGTCGGATGCTGGGTAAAATGTATTTTTCTTCCTTCCCCAAAGATGGTTCAATTAGAGCTCCATATAAATTGATGTTGTGACCGTATGCAAAGAGCTTCATTTGAGAATTACTATACTTTGTGACTTCCATACATGAGTTTTCTAGGGATGTGTGGGTTTATCCATTGAAAGAAAAGTCCAAAATATTTATGTTCTTTTAAACTTTCTATGATTATGGCTCAAAATCTATCAGCATGTAAAATGATCACCCTTCATTTTGATCAGGGGTGGAGTATATTTCTTCTAATTTCAATGCATTTTTGGTTGAGCATGGGATAAACCATCAGTATAGAGTGCCATATAAACCTCAACAAAATGGATTTGTTTAGAGGAATTGTTGTCAGGATCTTATCTCACGCGCATACAGAGATTACGGACGCAGAAAACACACAGAGAATAGACGCAAGAAGAGATGAGACAGAACGCAATATTGGGTACAATCTCCCCCCATGCACTTTGTTCCGACAGTCCACAGAGTGCATGTATTTATAGGAATTTTGATTACGTCGAAAAGAGTGGTTACATGAGAGCGGCTTCGAAAAGCAGGCGTGAAACTAAAAGTTGGTAACTTTTACAGAAAGCCATTGCTTTCAATAACATAAACTGCGGTCTACAACGACCCTTATTCTAACCATTACTTTTCTAACTGTTTCTAACAATAGAACCTTCTATGCAAGTTTATTTACAAGATAAATAATTATTATTCGGATTATTGATATCCGCCCCTCCACGCCTTGCACGCTCCTCACGAACCTTCAGCTGCTATATCAAAAACATCAAAAACACATTAATACATCAATAATTTAACACTCTAACAATGCATTGTTCAATAATAATTTAACACTCCAACAATGCATTGTTCAACATATTCCATGTTACAATCCAACAATGCATTGTTCAACATATTCCATGTTACACTCCAACAATGCATTTTTCAACATATTCCATATGTTATATTCCATGTTACAATCCAACAATGCATTGGCCAACATATTCCATGTTACACTCCAACAATGCATTGTTCAACATATTCCATAAGTTATAACATGCCCCTCAGTTGAAAAAGCAACTGACCTCAGTTAATAAAATAATAAACATGGATGGCCAGTCACATGTTTCATCACTGAATAAAAAAACTAGGCATGTGCCATGTAAAAACACATGCACGGAAATGTTCATGGAGCTGTTACTTTTTTACGAAAAACAATTTCAAAAGGTGCACGACCAGTAGTGGTGTGTGCAGTGTTATTGTAAGCAAATTGAAGCAATGGCAACTTTTCATCCTAGTTATTATGATTATCTAAGGAATAATAATACAATAAATCAAGAATAGTATTGTTTGTAGCCTCACTTTGTCCATTACTTTCAAGATGAAATGTAGACTCTAACATCACGATCAGATAACATTACTTTAGGAAATCCATGATGTGGAAAAATGCATTTAATGAATAATTTTGCAGCTTGAGGTACAGTCAAATTTTTTTCTACATGGAATGAAATATGCATATTTACTAAACCTATCAACTATTGTCCAAATCATATCATTATGTGATGAAGTGATGGGAAGACCTGTGATAAAATCCATAGAGATTTGTTCACATGGTTCATTTGGAATGGGAAGTGGCATTAATAATCCAAATGGTTTACCATGATGACGTTTGACACGCTGACATACAATGTATTGAGAAACATAATGTGCAATATCTTTTTCCATGTGTGGCCAAAAGAAGAAATCTTTGCAAGCACAAATGGTGCTCTGTATGCCTCTATGACCCATGTAAGATGGTTCATGCTTTTCTTTAATGACAAAATCTTTAAAAGCTTGGGTTATGCATAATCTATGTTGAAAATAAAGAAAACCATTATGAAATGTATAATGTTCATCAGATAAAGATGCACCATTGTTGAAATCATGCCATGCACGTGAAAAATACAAATCAGATGCATAAGTGGAAACCATTTCTTGAAAAGAATGTATTTGGATGGCAGAAATATTATTCAAAACAACAGAATGTGAAGGAAAACGGCTAAGAACATCAGCTATAACATTAGCTTTACCCTGCTGATATTGTATCAGGGGTTGGAAATTTTGAATGAATGATGCCCATTTAAGATGCCTATCAGATATTAAAGCTTGACTTAATAAATGCTTAATAGCATGTTGATCGGTTTTGATTAAGACCTCAGAGCCCATAAGATAGTGTTTCCAATTTTGCAAAGCATGCACAACTGCTAACAATTCTTTATCATACGTACTATAATTCTGTTCTGAGGGCTTTAAGCTTCCTACTCTCAAATGCAATGGGATGGTCATTTTGCATTAAAATAGCACCTATTCCTGAACCACTAGCATCAGTAACGACATGAAATGGTTGTGAAAAATCAGGTAACTATAAAATAGGTGCATGTGAAAGTGTTTGTGTAAGTTTTTCAAAAGACTATTGTTGGGTAAGTCCCCATGCAAATTTTATTTTCTTTTCCAACAACAAGGTAAGAGGCAATGCTAAATAAGAAAAATTTCGAGCAAACTTCCTATAGAAACTAGCCAACCCAAGAAAAGAACAAACATCATTGACTGATTGTGGTGTAGGCCATTCTACTATAACTCTAATCTTTTTTCGGATCCACATGCACACATTCACTTGAAATAATAAGTCCTCAATATTCTAGCTTACGTTGAAAGAAGTAACTCTTTTCAGGATTAGCATAAAGTGTGTTCTCTCATAACAAATGAAAAACTGTTTCAAGATGCTTTTCATGTTCACTATCATTCTTATTGTATACAAGTATATCATCAAAGAATACAAACACAAGCTTGATAATCAAGAAAAATATTGTTCATCATTCGTGCAAATGTAGCAGGGGCATTAGTAAGTCCAAAGGGCATTACCATAAATTCATAATGGCCAGTTTGAGTTCTAAATGCAGTCTTAAAAATATCACTTTGTGTCATACGAATCTAATGGTAACCCGATTGTAGATCAATTTTACTAAAGACACAAGCTCCTCGTAACTTATCTAAGAGATCATCTATTCGAGGAATAGGGTATCTATTCTTTATTGTGATCTTGTTAAGGTCTCTATAATCAATGCACATTCGATAAGTTTTATTCTTCTTCTCAACTAAGAGAACTGGTGCTCCAAATGGGGAAGAACTAGGCCTTATAAGTCCTTTCTGTAGTAGGTCTTTTACTTGTTTTTTTATTTCCTTTTGGTTTAGTGGGCCATGTCTATAAGGTGCTTTATGAGGAGGAGAACTACCAGGGACTAAGTCTATGCTATGGTCAAAGGATCCTCAAGATGGTGGTAGTTCAGAGGGATACTCAAACATAAAACAATCCTTATATGTAGTCATGAAAGGTTTATATGCATCAGGAAGTGTATGAGTATAATCATTGATGACATTGACAAAAACAATGCATGAGTTGAATCCTTTCCTAAATGCACGCTTTACTTAACTGTGACTAATCAGTGGAAATGGCTGGAAATCATGTTGTGCAGACAAAGTAATGATTTGACCTTTGAATTCAAAGTTAAAGGTATGTGTATGGTAGTCAATACGTGGGTTATAATGGTGACGAAAAGGCATACCTAGTATAACATCATAAGATTACAAAGGTGCAAGTAAAAAAAATGTGCGTGAATCAACATATGGGCCTATGCTAATCGTAACATCTTGCACTTCTCGTGTTACATTATAACAACTACCTTGAAATGCAGCTTTCACTTTATATAAGGAAGGAAACATTTATAATTGAATTTCGTGTACTAATAAATGTGAAATGAAGTCATGTGAACTACTATCATCATGTAGAATTTTAACTAGTTTGTTATTTATTGTACCTTGCATGCAAAGTAGAGAGTAAAGAGAGATATCATTACCCAAGGTACTTAAGTCCTTCTCCAATGATTTCTCTGTCTAAACAGGAGGAATTTCTTCAGTATGGACCTCCATGTTATGCAATTGAGATGTAGCCAGTTTCATGTGAAGAGGTCGCAATCTGCACCTTATTTTTGTATGTCCAGGTTTACCACAATTCCAACAAGTGATTCATGGTCACTTCTGTTGGGCATCCACCGCTGAAGTTTGAACGGTAGGTGGTTTGGTTGGTTGGAGAGATGAAGCAACAGGTGGAGTTGAGTAATTGGATTGTGGAGGACGAGGAAAACTAGGGTAAGATGGGGTATTATAAGTACGCTTCATAGGAAATGTAGGTTTAACATAAAGTGGTCGTTGGCGCGGTTGTTGTAGACGGATTGACTTGGTTATGGACTGGAATTCTTTTTCTGCATCATAGGCTAAGGATATAGCTTCGTTGAGGTTTGTAGGTCGTAGGGTGTGAAGCTTAGCTTGGATTCCCACCTCCAAACCAACTATTGTCATAAGGTTGTCTACCTCAGTTTGTATCTTTTGGAGGACTTCATCACGTTGTCGGATCTCATGTTGCACTCCTCGAAGCTCATGCCGCACGAGCTCTAGTTGTTGTTCAAGTGTTGCCTCAGGTAGATGTGAATTACTGTAATCAGCCATGGTGCTCTTGGACCCTTAAGCTAGTGCTTTCCTCTCAAGATGTACCCCTAGGGAATGTACGCTAGCAGAAAAGTACCCTGTCTGGATGTACCCTATTGTACCTTAACAGGATGTACCCTGTCTGGATGTACCCTAGGATGTGTACCCTGAGAAGTGTACCCTGCGAAGTGTACCCTGAGAAGTGTACCCTGATAAGTGTACCCTGACGGGATGTACCCTAAGACGCACCGCGTCGCGTCGCACCGTGCCGCCTTGAAAAGTGAGATAAACTGCAAGTTATATTAAATTTATGAGGGAAGAACTTGAGTGACAACTCCAAGAGGGAGTGTAGTGGTAAAGCACTTCCCTTGAAAGTAGGAGGTTGTGGGTTCAAATCCTCCTACCTTAGGGAATCTAAACCACTCTATTGCCACTCAAAATTAAAATTGCCTCGCGCGTAGCCAACGGCTGCCAAGGGAGCCTTGGGTGCCAATGTTGCCAATGTATTGCCTAAGTTCTTTGCCTTAGTCGATGCCTTGGAGTAAGCCGAAGGAGTAAACGTAAGTGCAAACGTAGGTGAAAACGTAGGTTCTGAATCTGGAACAGAAACAGAAACAGAAACCGAAATAGAAACAGAAGATGAAGACGAAGACGAAGGCGAAGACGGAATCGAAATTGGAATCAGAATTGCGAGCAAAGAACAGAACCCTCTGTATTGACGCGTGCAAAGCTCTAATACCACTGTTGTCAGGATCTTATCTCACGCGCACACAGAGATTACGGACGCAAAAAACACACAAAGAATAGACGCAAGAAGAGACGAGATAGAACGCAATATTGGGTACAATCTCCCCCCATGCACTCTGTTCCGACAGTCCACAGAGTGCATGTATTTATAGGAATTTTGATTACGTCGAAAACAATGGTTACATGAGAACAACTTCGAAAAGCAAGCGTGAAACTAAAAGTTGGTAACTTTTACAGAAAGCCATTGCTTTCAATAACATAAACTGCGGTCTACAACGACCCTTATTCTAACCATTACTTTTCTAACTGTTTCTAACAATAGAACCTTCTACACAAGTTTATTTACAAGATAAATAATAATTATTCGGATTATTGATATCCACCCTTGCATGCCTTGCACGCTCCTCACGAACCTTCAGCTTCTATATCAGAAACATCAAAAACACATTAATACATCAATAGTTTAACACTCTAACAATGTATTGTTCAATAATAATTTAACACTCCAACAATGCATTGTTCAACATATTCCATGTTACAATCCAACAATGCATTGGCCAACATATTCCATGTTACACTCCAACAATGCATTTTTCAACATATTCCATAAGTTATAACAGAAACAATAAGGTTCTCATGGAAATGGAGATTTATGGTTAAAAGTCAATCTTTACCATATAACATATGGCTTGAGGATATTATGTGTGCATAATATATACTTCACAAGTCTCTTTCCAAAGAATTGTAGTCTATCACTCCATATGAGGCCTTGCATGGTCCTAAGCTATCTCTTGTGCATGGGTGTGTGTTTGGTTGTCTAGCATATGCACTATTCTTGAGCAACACTGATGTTGGAGGTGCATTTGATGTTGTTCTCTATTAAAAGGTTGTTGGATGTTTACTTGAACCAATATTCAATTTTATGTCTCTTAGATGAGTAGGTTTATGCATAGCCCAAGTGTCAAGCATTCACAAATAGTTAAGTGTAACTTTTGCTACTTAAGTGGTACCTAGCTTCTTGGATTCTTTTATCCCAAGGGGGATCATTACCACAAATTTACATGCTTTTTTAACTCATACTGGTCTAGTTGCTATGACACTCATGTGCCCATCAGTGGTTTTTCACGTCATGCTTGGTAGCTCATGCATATATTGGTCGAGCAAGAAAGAACTTATTATGGCCACTTCTAATTGTGAGGTTGAGTATACAATAGCTTTCAGAGCTATTGTTGAGAGTGTGTGGCTCAGACACATTTTGGCTGATTCGGATGTTGGTCAATCTTTTATCACCACCATCTTTTGTTCCATGCTCACACAAACAAGTTTGAGTTGCACTATCATTATGTCAAGGAGAGGTTATCTATTGGAGAGATCAGATTGGTTTATGTGTCCAAACATGGTAGACCTTTTCATGAAGGATCCACCTAGGGAGAAGTTCAAAGTTTTTTACAAAGCTTTGGGCTTATTCCTTTTTTGGATTGATTTTATTCCACATATCTTGGAATGTCCTTATTCATGGGTGTCAGTTGCTTGTCCAACACATCATTCCGAGGGGAGTTTTTGTTGATGTATTTCAGTAGTGATATGTGTGAACACACTTAGGACTGTTGGGGTTCTTTTTCCCTTCTCTATGAGGATTTTTCTCCTTGCTTGTATATATGCATATAATCCAAACTACATTAGAGATTTTTTGAGGTCAAAAAGAGGGCTTTTTATAGGAGAGAGACAAAAAATAGCATGTCTAAAAGGGTGGAGGCCAATACAACGTTGGATATTTTTGGAAAATATTATGAGTATGACAATTGGAGTAGAAGTAGAGATAATTTTTAGGTAATAATGATTCAAATTTGGTCACACAAAAGTTTTCGGTGTGATAGGAGTGTGTTTTGGGTCTGTTGAGTAGGTGACTTTGAAGCTTCATCATCATATTCCTCCTTGTGCTCCTTGCTCCTTGAACATGTCATCTACTTCTCACTACATCACTTTTGATATGATGTAAGCTCAATGGAATCCACCTTTATGCCTCGTATACATGCAATAGTTGTATTCTCTATTACCACTCATATTCCACTTGATGAAGAGAAATGGATTGAATTTCTTATCTTAAAAGGGTCCATAAATATAGAAACAAGCATGAAAAGGGTCCATAAATTTCTTGTCTTAAAAGGGTCCATGAAAACAACCATCTTAACAACATTTGCGTAATTGACGGTACCCGATGATAAAAACATGGCTGAGTGTACACAACATTTGAAGAAGTAAAAATTAATTTGCAGATTTTTTATGAATTCATCTCTTGTATGTGTGCAGTCTAAGATGCATGTGTGAGCATGCATTCATTCTTACTATTGGGCACTCATGACATTAGTGACCACCTCATAGTATTCAATTGATATGTAATCTTGTTGAATATAGTTGCCATGATTCAAATTTGGCATTCATATATTTACCTTGATTATGGTATGTAGGAATTTTCCCATCCTTTGCTTGTTATCATGAAAATGAATGCCTTTAGGAGTGTGCGCATTTTCATGATAACAAAGAAGTTTGAGGGATTGCTACACTCAAAGTGTTTCAAGCTTTCAAGTTCCTTCATGCATACAATCCTCAATATTTACTTTGGGACCCATGTATGTTGCCCATCCAACCATTTCATTTTGCATCTCTTTTTTCATTCATCTCTATTACGTGAGAGTAACTCCCACAGTGGATTCTTTTGTGGACACGTACAGAAAAGGTGAGTTATTGCAGGTTGTTATGAGTCTAATGTTGACACAACGGAGGGCAATCGGTAGTGTGGAAATGATAGAATTCCAATGTGCTAGGTGCCTAAAGCCACTTCCAGCACAAAAGAACAAGGTACATATGCTCAATAAAAGGACAGTTTAATGAAGATGAAGGAGCAAACTTGTTCCATTTTTCCAGTTGCTCTGAGTCTTCCACAAAACTTGTCTAGCCAACAGCCCATCTGCTCAACCTGTACATGTAGATCAGAATTTAAATATATCATCTTCTTACCCCTGTATCCATTTTCTGCTAGATGTCTTTCTAACGAGAGTCCTCCTTACTCTTAGCCCAATGTAAAAATTTAGTCGCTTAATATATAAGTAGAAAAATTTTCCAGACAGTGTTTTTCATTTCAATATCTTGAATCGAATGGAATTCTATTAATGAGGGGCTAATACAATATGAGCTATAAGGCTATGATGATACAATTCTAGAAGAGACTCTCTAGATTGAGATCTCGAATTTGTTTGAGCATATTGTCATGAGCGACATATAGTTTCAATGCAGTGGGATCTGCCTTATCCTAGTATGCAATAGTTCATGGTTCAAATCTTTTCTCACATTAGTTATCTCTATATCTAGAATGTCTATATTATTGTAACTATGGTGCGTTTTTTCTCTTCATGTGCCATGCCTTCCATGCATTTAAAGAAGTCCCATAGCTTCCTCTCTTCCCTCTCACAAGAAATCTCCCTAGATGCTCTATTATCAAATGGAACATCCCAAGTCAGCATCTAGCACTCTCCAACCAACCTCTTGCACCTATGGAATTGTGTCTAAGGTCCATAGACAGTCCTTGAGTTACATGGACAAACCCATGGTAGGAATTGATAGAATACAAGAGACAAAACAAAAGAACATTCAGATTTTACAAATAGAATGTCTGAAAAGAAACACAACAACATAGAGTCACGACATCTACTTAACGTACTGGCAATATAGTACCTTATAAAAAGAAACAATGACACATAGAGTCACATTATGTATTTGAAAAAAACAAATTTAGAATAAATACTCATGAATTTCCATTATACCATGCAAAATAGTTTGAGCTCCCTTTAAATGAATACATTCTCAAAAGATATGAAATAAGCACATTCTATTCATGTGGGTTATCATGAGCAAAGACGATGCTCAACCTCAAATCAATCAAGCTACAACCACTGAAGCCCAAAGGAGGCAAGCAAAAGAATGGGAAGAGAGGAATAGGAGAGTCATGTTCCTCATTTCACAAGTCATTACTAATGCCATGATAGGGCATATTCAGCATCTATAAATAGCTAGGGATGCTTGGGAAGCTCTTAAAAGAATGTATTCAACAAATACAAAAGCTAGGAAACTTCAACTCAAGAATGAGTTGAATAAAATCAAGAAAAGTTCGAGTCAATCCATAGATAAATATACTTTGAAGATTAAGGAGCTAATTGATGCTTTAGCTTCTATTGGCAAAGTAGTTGAAGAAGAAAGGCAGTTGGATGGATGTTGCATCACCCACAACTAATCCTAGAGTGATTACTATAGATGTAGGTACTCCACACAGTACACCACATACACATTGGGGTGCTCATGACCATGATGACTCCAAGGTGTATCGTATATGTTATGGAGCTCCAATAATGGATGCGGCCAAAAAGTCCATGCATCAGCACATACGACAACTATGCACAATAGATTTCAGACATTTTGTCATGGTCAAATGGACTGAAGAAGACAAGGATTGCAAAAACTACATCACAAAGGTGATCTATCGCGAGTACCAACCAACATTTAGGCACCCTCTTGTCAGCTCAAAGTGGATTTAGCACATGGCACGTGAGGTGATGTCCCATTGATGATCAGAGGCTCATGACACTTTCAGAGGAGGCTTACCAAAGCCTATATGGCTAGATGTTGAAGAGTGGGAGATGATTCAAGATGAGCAACAGTAGATTCCTGACCGATATTGTCAACAATGAGATGCAGCAGCCACACATCTAGATATGGTTTGGGCATTGCATTTGGGTAGTGGCGGCTATGACACTATCCATCACGAGTTTGTAAATATCATTTTTATGAATGAATTTGCTTGTTTTAAGCATGTCATGTTTGTTGATCTCAGATTTTGCATATTTGTTGTAGGACTTGGCAATGGATTGTCTTCCAACACGAGCCAAAGAGGCTTATGGATATCTTCATTGGTTGGCTGTGGTGTTCGAGGACATGGAGGGACATGGTGCGGTCATTTCAAGGGAGATGATAGGAGAAAAAACTTAAGCACAACATAACAAATAGTGTACTACCAAGTGAATATATAAAACATAGGTATCCATGATAGCTATTCAGAATTCAAAATAAGGGCCTTGTAAGGCAATCATATTTTCATATTCTATCCCTAGAATAGAAAAGGAACTCTTCAGTTCTTGCCATAAAAGGCTTTGTTTCTCGAAGTGGAATGATTCATTTCTTAGTTCCAAATTGGGTGACTAAGCTATCGTTAGTTACTTGATGGTGTGACAAAATGTAACTCTAATGCGATATACTTTAAACATTGGTGGGCGGATAGCGTGGACAAGCCTACTATAGAGATGTGCAGCCTTCTCAAGAAGAAGCAATCCAAGGATTGATTCCATTCATGATGGACGTCGATGAGGTTGAATGCAAAACGGATGAAGAAAATAGTATACTTATTGCCAACCACTTTATCTAGCTCTTGGCAGTTTCCATGCTTCTTTCTCCTCACAGATGCGACTACATGGCTGCCATCTCATGCATTAGAACCAAAAAAAAACCCACAAAACTTGATAGCTCTTTGTGAAGCTTCCATCTTGAATGTTGAGATTCTAGATATAATTGATTCCCTTCCTAATGGCAAGAGCCTAGGGTTGGATGGCCTTACCAATGAGTTCTTCAAGACCTTCAAGCACGTGGCGACCACTACTTTACACAATGTGGCAAGAGGCTATTTCTTTTAGCACGCTTCCCAATTGTCTCAATGACAGCCTCATCCTGCTCATTCACAAAAAATGAAGCAAAAATAGAATAGAAAATTGGTGGCCAATCATGATGCTATGAATTGGCTATAAGATCCTAGCAAAGGCGATTGTGAACCATATTACCTATCACCTTTGAGACTAGATCAATGAGGATCAAAAAGGGTTCATCAAGGGGACGTCCATCCTTGAGGCTATCCTTGATGTTTGGGAAGGTTTGGTTTTTACTGAGGAATCATTGCAAGATGTCCTTTTCCTTAAGATTGACTTCGACAAAGCTTATGAGAGACTCGAGTGGGACCTCATTCTCCAATCATTGAAAGACTTGGGCTATGGCCAAAAAATCATTAAGATGATCTCTTTTGGGAAAGCAACTTCTCAGATAAACATCAATGGTCAGCTCTCTCAAGCAATCAGATTAACACGTTCTATCAGACAAGGGTGCCCATTGGCCCGTCTTCTCTTTGCTATCATGACCGATGGTCTGAGCTACTCGTTAACCATCAAGCTCACTTCCGTCATATTCAGGGCCTCAATCTACCTCTCAACCAAGATCAAATGATCATGAGACTTTTTGCTGATGATATTAATGTCTTTGTGCATAATGGCACGTTAAGTATTTACACTTTATAGAGGCATCGAGATCCAAAATAAATCATACTAAAACTATTTTCAGGGTGGTTGTTGGGCATCCCCCTCTATTGCATGGTGACAATGGTTGTCAGTTGATCCCTAGGGGTCAAATCTTCCACTTCTTAGGTATTCCAATGGGATTCAAGGTTTCAATGGGGAAGCGATGGAATTGGGCTCTGTCTAAGATCGAGAGCAAGCTGACATAAGGTATGCAGATTAATCTGGTTGGATGTGCTATGGTGATTAACACATTCCTTCTCTCTTTGATGCTTTCCAAAAGACCAAGATATCTTCAAACTGGAGTGAATTTGCATGACCTTCCTCTGGACGGGTGACCCTAACAAAAGGGGTACCTCCA
Source organism: Ceratopteris richardii (assembly GCA_020310875.1). Lineage (NCBI taxonomy): Eukaryota > Viridiplantae > Streptophyta > Polypodiopsida > Polypodiales > Pteridaceae > Ceratopteris > Ceratopteris richardii. Next base: position 175,338,930 of record CM035426.1, read on the forward strand.
AAATTAAATGGACTACTTGCATTAGAAAAAAGGATCAAGGTGGTTTGTGCATTCTAGACATTGAAGGAATGGCCAATAAGTTAACGAAAAAATGGTTAATTAAAGTGTGGTGCAATAGTGACACCTCTTGGGCCAAGCTTATTTTAAGCTTGTGGGCCTCCTAGGGTGGAAGGGTCTCAAACTTCTCACTGTATTGTTCTCCCCATTTTCAATGAATCCCAAAGGCTTGAGCTCGGTTTCTTCTCTATGGAAGAGTTGGAACAATTGGAGTATTCTTAAGCTTGTGGGCCTCCTAGGGTGGAAGGGTCTCAAACTTCTCACTGTATTGTTCTCCCCATTTTCAATGAATCCCAAAGGCTTGAGCTCGGTTTCTTCTCTATGGAAGAGTTGGAACAAGGTTAAATTGTTTATCAAAATCAATGAAGATTAGAAATGGGAAGCCGGTATTAGAGAGAATGATTCGATTTGGTTACCTATCAAGGGCATCATAGGTGTGGAGTCTTGGAACCTCCAAAAAGTTATGAAGCTTTGGAACAAAGGCTTTTGTTTGTGGAAGCGGCTCTAGAACCAAGATACTTGTTAGTGGATTAGATTCGAGGACATTGATCTAGTAAAAAAAAGTGGACTATGAAGAATGGCGTATATTGCATAGCAGATTCAATGCTTGGGAATGCTCAAAGACTCATCTCCTCATTGGTCAAGACTCTTCTCACCCTAAGGGTCTGAGATGGCATAATGGTAGTAGCCTTGAGAAAATTCCGAGATTGAAGGAGGAAGTGGAATTTCATGTCATGCTCAATAGGAAGTGGTGTTTGGATTGGTTGAGTTGGAGGTGGGACTTTAAGTTCCAATCACTTTGGCACCCCCTCATTGAGATAGAAAAGTTTGTGCTTATGTGGCAAATCCTTCGTCGTGGAATCTAGAGCAATGTAAAAGCTAACAAAATCTACAAGATCTCTCCGTGGTGCAAATGATGCCTTTGTGGCATGGAAGACTTGGGACATCTCTTCTATTTGTGCCCCAAATCAATATCAGTATGGCAGGCCCTTGAGAGAATCATGTTTTTACACTAGAAGAAAGCTTTGCTACACTAGAAGCAAGCTTTGCTGGGTGAAGCAATTGGGTGTTCCTCAGCACTGTGGAATGCTATAAGAGGGGAGACTCTTTGGAAAATATGGAAAAAGAGGTGTGCGGCCAACTTTGGAAGCCCTCGTAAAGAATGGTCGATCAAAAAATCTCTTTTCCTTTTAGGCAAAAGAATTTCCAATTGTAAGAATCCCCCACCCTTTAGACATCATAGAGTGTTCTTCCCAGAGAGGAACAAGATCAAAACCAAGTGGGCCCCACATGAGGGGGACAAGAGGGTTATCAACCTTCTTTGTAAAATTCTCTAGCAATCTATAAGCAATCCCTACTTTGTGGGACGCAGGGGGTCCCATGGGTGCTAGGCCCATTCACTTGTATAGTTGTAATTTCTATTAATTAAAGTTTTGGAAGAGTAGGCTCTGTCGAACTTCCTTTAAAAGAAAAAAAACAATAATGCAAAAACGAGGGACTTTTTGAAATTCAAAAATCTCAAATGATGCTTATGCTATATTGCTAACCAACTTATGCCTATATTGAGAATGGAAACTCCCATAGAACTGCCAACTACCATCTTCATGATGCCCTTCCACCTCCTTATGCTCCAGTCCAAAGGCGATGTGTAGAGAAATTTCTTTCGATGATTCCACATTTTAGGACCAAGAAGAGAATATTCGCAGCCTCAAAAATCAATAAAACAAAGCAAAATAAAAGAAACATGTATTGGACCTGGTGAGAGGAAAAAAAAGCTACAAAACATAGAGGATCTTAATTTTGGTTTTCGGGGATTGAAAAAAAGGATTAAATTGTTGGTATATTTAGGTAGTGATGTGTGTGAACACACTAGGATGACCGGGGCACTTTTTTCCCTCTTTAGGAGGGTTTTTTCCCCTGTCTTGTATATATGCCTATTGCCCTAATGGGTTACTTATCTTCGTACATTCTAGTGGCAATACATTCAGTATTGTGTGTTGTGCTCCATGCTTCTTCTTCTTCCTTGTGATGTTCACGTGCTTCCCTAGACCTCGAAGTCCAAATATGGGTATTAGAGCAGGATGCCACTTCATCTAGGGTGTCGTCGACACCCCTCCGATCACAGTATCACAATCGCACGAAATTTGGTTTGCATACTCAGGGTGATTAAGAGATCAAAACAACTTCGCTTTGTGGTTCCGAAATCGTGATTTGAGCTCGTTTCGATCTCCGAATGCACTATCACAGTGCTTACATAGGCTATTTCATCTTTTTGTGCCAAAGAGATATACAGGTTCCAGTCCGCTAGTATAAGCATCTCAAGTCTACTACATGTTTAGCAGAACTCGACAGGGTAGTTCTATTCAACTTTTTCAGATATAGTCAATTTTTTGCATCAGGGTATTTTACTCAGCAGCCATGGCTGAAAGCAGTGATGTATTCCATATGTTGGTTGTTGAGGACAAGTTGGATGCTATGAATTACCCATTATGGGCTTATATAATGTGTCATGTATTGGTCGCAAAGGACTCTGGAATATTGTGCAAGGTGTTTAAAAACATCCTATTACACATGCAAATATAGGTACTGAAGTTGATGCATATCGCATTGAAGATGGTGATATTCTATAGATTCATGTTCATGTTGTGGTTTCTGCTACATTTACTGTAGAGCAAATTAATTGGGATGGCCGAGATGCTCAAGCACATGCATCGATAGCCTTGTCTATCAAACGTGCCATTGTTCCTCACATTCGCTCTTGCAGAATAGCTAAGGATGCTTAGGATACACTTACCACTTTATACTAGGCAAGGAATGAGGCTCGTGTTGCTTAAAATCCGAACACAGCTGGAGAGTGAGCACATGAATGAAGGTGATTCCATGGACACTTTTTTGACAAAGATCAAAGATTTGAAGGAACAATTGATTTCTACTGATGAAGTCTTACCTAATAGTTCACTTTTGAAGACTGTTCTAAATGGTCTTCTTGATTCATATCAGAGTTTAGCTTCCACTCTTTGTTTGATGATGAAAGGCAATCCAAATGCCTTAACATTTGAGGAGTTAGTCTTTGTTCTACTGCACGAAGGTCAGTCTAGGCAGAACAGGTCCATTGTGCACCTTGCAAATCAACCTTTCCTAGCTAGTCAGAGGGGAAAAGGTAAATGGAGCTCTTCTAGTAGTAAGCAAAATTCTACTAATTCTGCACAATCAAAGAAGGATGACAGAGACGAAAAGAAAACAGAAAAGCAGAAACTGTTTTGAAAATACTATGAAGCAAATGATCATGTCATAAAGAGTTGTCCAAAACTGGTTGCTAAAGAGGCAAAGAAAAAAGAGGATGGAATGGTTGTTGCGGAGGCCTCTACACCAAAAATAGATTCTGCTAATCTAGTGCAGAATGAAGAATGGGTGTTTACTACTGTTTGTAGTTTTGACCTATCTTCTCTTGAAAAGTGTATGTCTGTAGGAGACTCAGATGTTTGGTACTTTGATAGTGGGGCAACCAAACATATTACCTTGCAGCGTAGTTTCTTCACTTCATTCAAGCCTACCCCTACAGGGAATACTGTCACATGCACCAAAAACGCCTCTTATCTTGTCATGGGAGTTGGCAAGATTATTCTAGCCAAGATTGTCTTGGTTCTGAAATTTGTTGATGATATATGTATAGTTCATGATCTGTCAAATGGTGACATGATTATTGCCTCTATCATTTCATGATGTGGGCTGTGTAAGCTCATAGACTATGAAAACTTTGTGAATGATTTGGCATGTGTAGTACATGATTCTCAGGCTATGTGAGATGCAAAGCTTTGGCATGCATGCTTTGGTCATCTAAATTTTGCTAGTTTGTTACGCCTGTAGAAATCTGAAATGGTGTCTTTTCTACCCAAACTTGAGGCACCTAGTAAACATGTATGTGAAGGTTGTATTTTGGGCAAAATGCAGCATTCCTCATTCCAAAAAGATGGTTCAGTTTGAGCTACTCAGAAATTGCAGCTTGTTCACAGTGATGTATGTGGTCCTCTGCAGATGCCCTCTTTTGGGAACTATCTTTACTTCGTGACTTTCATCGATGACTTTTCCAGGTGTGCATGGTTATATCGATTGAAAGCAAAGTCTCCAAAGTGTTTATGTGCTTCAAATAGTTTTTGGTTTTTTGAAAATCCGTCAGCATGTAAAATGGGCACCTCCGTTTTGATCGAGGGGGGGAATATATGTCTTCTGACTTTAATGCATTTCTCGCTAAACGTGGGATAAAACATCAGTGTATAGTGTCGTATACACCTCAACAGAATTGAGTTGCTGAAGAGAAGAACAGGTCACTCATGGAGATGGTGAGCTATATGGTCAAGAGTCAAGCTTTACCACATAGTTTCTAGCTTGAGGTTGTCATGTGTGCAGCATATGTACTTAATAGGTGTCCCACTAAAGCATTGTAGTCTATTACTCCATATGACGCTTAGCATGGTTGCAAGCCATCTGTTGCTCACCTATATGTTTTTGGTTGTCTAGCATATGCATTAGTGCATGAACAACAATGCAGGAAATTGGATGATAAAGTAGTGAAATGTATTTTTGTTGGGTACAGTTCCAAAAGCAAAGGCTATCATCTGTATCATCCACAGACTAAATGCATTTTGGTTAGCCATAATGTTGTTTTTATGGAAGATGCTATTCAACCACTACTTTCATGTACTATGGAGACATTTGTTAGCTCCAAAGACATGTATGATACTTTGATGCCTCTTCTTATAGGTGGATATTCTAGTGCTGGTCCTAATGAGGCAACTTCTCAACCTTTGTAGGTCTCATGTGATGATGCAGATCAATCCATTTCTGATGCAGATTTATATGATGCACTTGTTGATGAGAGAGCTGATATCGAGGAGGCAAACACAATGCCAAAATGACTGGAGCACACTTTGCGTGATAGCAAATTAGATGCACCCTTGTCATATCATACTTTGTGATGAGAATGAGCCTGTTTCGTTTGATGAAGCACAAAATTATGAAAATTGGATGGTTGTTGTGCAATCAGAATATGATGCTATCATGAAAAATGGTACCAAGTCCTTATGTGACTTGCCTCCTGGCAAGAATGCCATTGGCACTAAGTGGGTATACAAGCTGAAGCATAAGCCTGATGGAACAGTTGATAGGTATAAGGCTAGACTTTTTGCAAAGGGTTATGCATAGGAAAGAGGCATTGATTTTGATGAGACCTTTGCACCTACATGCCAAATGACTACTATTCATAGCATCTGTGCACTTGCAGCTCATCATGGTGAAATATACATAAGTTGAACATTAAAACTGCATTTTTGAATGGTGACGTGCATGAAGAAGTGTATGTTTTTCAGCCTCGTGGCTTTGTGCAAAAAGGGCATGAAAACTAGTTTTGCAGGTTAAAGAAGGCATTATATGGTTTAAAGCAAGCACCACGTGCTTGGTATGAAAAGATACATGCCTATCTCATTGCACATGGTTTTGAGAACAGTCCAACTCAAAGCACCTTATATGTTAAGCATGCTAATGACATGCTTATGATCATTGTTGTGTATGTTGATGACATGTTGCTCACTAGTCCTCATGAGAAGCATACTGTTGATTTTAAGGCTGGTTTGCTTGCCTCATTTGAGATGTCTGATTTGGGGCATTTGCATCATTATTTGGGCATTCATTTTATGTAAGTTGATGATTGAATAATTTTGTCAAACAAAATATATTGACATATTATTGTAGTGCTTTGGCCTTGAAGATTGTAAACCTATTGCAACTCCTATGGAGACAGGTTTACGATTGAGTCTTCATGATGTTGGAGATGCTTTTGATGTTGTTCTCTATCAGCAAGTTGTTGGATGCTTGATTTACTTATGTAATGCGGCTAGATATTTAGTTTGTTATCTCATAGATGAGCAGGTTCATGCATTGCCTAGGTGTCAAGCATTGGCAGGCGCTTAAGCGCATCTTTCACTACTTAAGTGGTACCCGACTACTTTGATTGTTTTGTCCCAAGGGGGGATCACTACCACCAGATTTACATGCTTTTTCTGACTTAGATTGGGTTGGTTGCTATGACACTCGTGTGTCCACTAGTGGCTTTTGCTTCATGCTTGGTAGCTCATGTATATCGTGGTTGATCAAGAAGCCTACTGTGGCCACTACTAGTTGTGAGGCTGAGTATAGGGTCGCTTTCACAGTGACTATTGAATGTGTGTGGCTCAAATGCCTTACGATTGATTTGGGTGTTGATTAGTCTTCTGCCACCACCATCTTCACTAACAATCAAAGCACATTGGAAGTTGCAAGGGACCTTGTGTTCCATGCTTGCGCTAAGAACATTGAGGTGCATTATCATTATGTCAAGGAAAGGTTCTTTGTTGGAGAGATCAGCTTGGCATATGTCCCCTCACAGGAGAACATTGCAGACCTTTTCACAAAGGCTCTACCTAGGGAGAATTTTGAAGCTTTCCACAAAGCTTTGGGCTTATTTCCTTTTGTGGATTGATTCCACATAGCTTGGCACTTCCTTATACATGAGGACTAGCTCCTTATTCACCGCATCACTCCTAGAGGGGCTTTGTTGATATATTTATGTAGTGATGTGTGTGAACACACTAGGCCTACTGGGGTATATACACATATTGCCCTAATGGGTTACTTATCTTTGTACATTCCAATGGTAATACATTCAGTATTGTGTGTTGTGATCCAAGCTTCTTCTTCTTCCTTGTGATGTTCGCTTGCTTCCACAGACCTCGAACTCCAACATAAATCAATAAGGTGGACATGTTGTTTATTATTTTGTGTGTAATCTCTTGTTTCCTGGTTTGTATGTAACCCCTCTAGTTTCCATCTATACGCTTGGTGATCAATGTATGGTGTCCATGCAACATGACATGGAGAACAACAATCCAAATGTAAACCCACTAAAGTATATAAAGCCTCTCGTTAGCTCAAAGGTTGCAAAGGAATCGTTGCAAGCAAAGAAAATTAATTTTGTGTAGAGGAAAGTGGTGGATCAATTTCTTCATAATAACACAATATCCCTTTATAATGTGTAGAGTGCAATGGATGACAGTGGTATTAGTTGGAAAGGTTACACATTCTTAAAAGGACAGTGAACTCTACCATAAATGATAAACGAATCACCCAAGTCTCTTGCCAACTATTAGTGATGCTTCAAGGCTTCAAAAATACTCAATGACAAGCTAAATGACTACATTGGATCGCCCTATCATATAAAAAAGGAATCTAGAGAGAAACAAGGAAGTATCCAATACAATAAGTAGAACAACATCTTCATAGACTTGAAGTCTTGTAGAGGCGCATGGTTGGGTTCTACAATATCAATCATGCCAAAACAAAATTTTTCAATTTTGTTTTGAAGATTGAGGAATTGACATATTCAGTGACAGGTAGATGGAAATAGTAGTCATAAATTTGATGGATAGGACAATGGGTAATGTATAGAAGAATGATGCATTATACTTCTCAGTACAATGAGAGATGAATTGCAATAGGAGGCATGATATTACCATGCATGTAATGCATGTAGCCTTCTAAAACCCTTGATCATAGGTGGTGAACTAAGATGCCTATTAGGCATTTTTTGGATGAGAGATTCCATACCATTTTTTACATAACCTTGCAAAATTTTCACATTTGGACCTTGCACACTTTGTGCCATGCTATAGTGAATCTCATCAACCTCTACAATGGATTTGTAAGGAAGATCAAATATCAGTTTGAATGCAAAAGCTATCAACCAATGAAGAAGATCTCCCTAAGAAATTCTCTATAAGTGGCATGGAGGCAAGACACTTCCTCTCTAGAAAAATCAACAATGCAACTATGCAAAAATGCACATTGAAAGGATAGAGTATGATTAATGGAGTGTTGAGAATAGAGGATTAATCAACCCAAACTGCCTTCCATGGAAGCGAGAGGTTCTTCCAAGTGGAGTTGCAAGATGTTCAAGCAACACACACCCACGTTCGTGGCAAAAGCCACCAAGAACAATGCCACATAGAGCAAGGGTGAGGAAGATCACACACATGCAAACCCCAAATTATAAAACTAGATACTAGGACCAATGCTATGCATGCAAGGAAAACAATGAATACCAAATGAGACCTTCAATCTATTCAACACAATGGCCATAAGGTTGTGGCCAAGCGACCCACAATACAAGAAGTCTCTCCCCTTATATAGAAGACGAGAGAGGGGATTTCAAAAAGAAATGTGTTCAAAATAGAAGAAAGTCCACATGGGCTGAATCTAAGGATATCCTAAGAGATATGAATCAAATCTAAATGGGAATTCTCACTATTTAAAATGAGACAATTACGCATGTGTTAGTGTGGATTTTGGACACCATCCCCACATGGATCGATCGCAAAAACTCAACCATCATAATCACCATCAAAAACTGCTCGGTCCAAGGCACCGATTTCCTCATGTACCTATAGTAGACAGTAAGAATCGTTCAATTGTCAATACAAAAGACATGTGACATATGAATTCCATAGCAGAATAATTTTCTTCCATAACCTCCAAGTGATTATAGGAGGTGTGGACACAATCCCCTGAAGTGGGGCAGTCACAAACACCCCCAATCATAAGCATTGTGCCCAAATCTTCAAAACAATTACACCTCCAAGGCTAATTTATATCTATAAAACATGTACACATCCATATGAGCAATACAACCATTCAAAGGAGTGAAATATTTCATGAATCAGAGAAAGAGAACCACCTCCATATAGTAAGGGAGAAAGGAAAGTAAATAAGGACCATGGGACACTCGTTCCTCAAACCTGAAGAAAAACTTAAATGCCACAACAAGAGGAACTCGCAAGATGTAGCAATCTAAAAGTTGTTTTTCATTTTTCAAATTTTTGAAATAAAATGCAATGAGCGGATTTTAGTTAAATCCATAATGTTATGGGGATGTGTGGACACAATCCCCCCAAGTGGGGCAGTCACACCCCCAGACCCACCATGACCATTGGGAGTCTCATGTGTTTAACTCATGTTCATTTCATATATATCTAGATCCGAAGAGATAAGAAACAATGGATTCTAGCAAGCCAAATGCAAGGAACAATTCCAAACGTTGCATTCGAATGTTATGATAGTAATTCAAAATTTACTCCTTTAGCAAATGTGTATACAGCTCTACCATGGTTTATTTAGTGTCCAATTGTGAGCCGAGAGTGTCATGAGCACAAGTAGAAGATATGTGCATTGATCATAAAAACGTGACTTGCCATCTGACTATTGCAAGAGAATGTGAGTAGAGAAATAAAGTAATGAATAGACCAAACATATGATACTTAATTCTTCATAAATGATCAAGAACAGCCCTTCAATGACAAACCAGATCTTTGAGATGACAAATTCACCCATTCCCGGTGTTTCAATGGGGAGTTTGGAGACCATCCCCAAAGAGGGTTAGTCACAATGAACATCCCCCATATCACGTGACAATCCAATCTTCAAGTTGGAAAATTTTCTCTTTTTTTGATGATGATAAGAAAGGGTATGGAGGGTGGTTTCTTTGTTTTGGTGGGGGTGTAGACACAATCCCCCCAAGTGGGGCAGTCATACACACCCCTCGAAGCATAATATACTCCAAGCTTTGTGACCTTATAACTTATTAAAAAAACTTCAACCACAACATAACCAATGAGATCATTGTTAACGATTAGGATTGCCACACATGTCAATATTTCCAGTCATACTACAAATGACCCAATGCAAACGAAGCACATAGATTACTTCATATCTTCCCAGTCCTCGCTCCAAATGTGAGGCAACAATGAGAATAAACCGGATTCTTTAAACAAGATATATTCAGACATAGACACAGGTGAGGCAACAAGAAGAATAAAGCAGATGCTTTAAATAAGATATATTCAGACATGGATACGTCAGTCGATGGCAATGGGATGGAGATATATATACCCCGCTTACTGGAATGAAAATTATGCCCGCGAAATAAATTTTACTTTAAACACAAGTGATTCGAGTCCCCATCTTTTTGTCATGTTGTGGCAGGTATGACAAGTGATTCGAGTCCCCATCTTTTTGTCATGTATGACAAGGGCATAAAGCCCTTTTCACAACCAACGATATAGCAAGACCACTCTGAGGCAGGTCATAGGCAAATGGGGAATCGAGGGGTTGAATGGGGAGAAGCACCATTCACAGACTAACCAACATTTATTTCTACAAAGCTCTGTGTGTTGGCAACAGAGGGGGAAGAAGTCAGGATCCACCTTTATCATACTGTCAAATGGGAAGCAAAAAATCTTTCTTCTGCTATCTCCACCAATCCTATTTGCTTGTTAGCGAAATTAGAGGATGGAGAGCCCTATAGACAAAACAAAAAGCAATAGAATATGGTTTAACAAGTCACCCAAACTTGACAGTTGAGGCATGTCCTTTGAGTAGCAAGAGGTGTCATACTTCAGCCAAGGGTGTATGCTAACTTGGCATAGCCACATATTGATCGGAATCCACTTGGAAGGACCAAAACAGGGGCAGCGAGCCTCAAAATAAGATGGAACATAGCCTAGTGGAGTATTCGGGGGGTGACCATAGGAGGCAGCAACAAAGGGGAGTAGGAGGATAATTGATTCCCATAAAACAGAAAGGAGGCAGGTGCAGAGGGAGCATAGCTTCACCCCTGTTGTAGAATACTCAGAGGAGCGCAGAGCTCATCCTTATTTTGCTATGCATGTCGTAGCCGACGAGACAGTGGATCGAGTAGCAGCAAAGCTTCCCAAGTGTGTGATGATTAGAACCCTCACATGGTGCAGGTTCTTTCGATTGAGCAGAGGGAGCCCACAAGCATCTGTAATAGAGTTGAGAGGAAGGGGGACCAATCAAGATGCTCAACCCCCAAATGCTGAAATGAGATGCGTGACAGGGGAGCACTCAGCTCTATCCCAAGTTGTAGAGAAATGTCTGTCGTGGTATCCAAGCGGCAAAAGCCAACAAGGGGGAGTAGGGAAGCATATGCTCGACCCTGAAATGGTGGATGCATGAGAGGAGGCTCAAGAGGAGCTCAACTCTCCTCCTAGGGCACAAAGGGGAGCTCAATGATCTCACCCCCAACAGAGTGATCGAGAGGCAGGGGGAGCCATCAGGCTCAACCCCAAAAACCATTCAGCAATGAGGGAGAGGATTAATCTCCCCCTCCACCTACCATGTATGACTCTCCTGATGAGGCTGTGAAGAGAGAAGAGATAGATAGTGAGTGCTAATCACCTGCCTAGTGTCCTACCCTCCATTTGGGCTTCCACCAACCACATCCGCTTGTTGCCAAAAGAAGGTATTTGCCTTACCTGTCAAATGAAGCTCTCCACACATATGTGGCGTTATTACATTCACTGTCCTCTCTAGTGTGGACCACTACAAGAAGCTACTTTGGATTCCCTACAAGAAGTAACTTTGGAATGACTCATGATTCACCTTCCAAAAAGGAATTGGTAGTTTCAAGGGGAGGCCTATCTACACAAGGAGTTAATCCTTCCACCCTCCAAAATTGAGTACACACATGGCCAAATGACTCGAGAGTTTTGCAACTTATTCATGTGAGAAAAACATTATCTCATGTCACGTGATCATTAGTGAGAAATGTAAATCACAAACTCACCAAGTTCTTTTTTCTTGGAAAATGATGAGATTGAAGGGCTAGAGAGGGTAGTACCCATCCCCCTTTCCAAAGCAATCACCCAAATTAGGGCTAAAGAGGGTAGTACCCATCCCCCTTTCCAAAGAAATCACCCAAATCAGGGCTAGAGAGGGTAGTACCCATCCCCTTTTCGAAAGCAATCACCCAAATCACCCAAAGGTGGGTGTATGAAGGAGTGTGTATGTGTGAGAGTGAGAGAGACTGGGGACTCTCATTCAACCAATAGAAATGAACACAAATCAAACTAAAAAAATGAAAAAGAAGGGTGGTACCCAAGGCCAACCGAAGGCCACATCAATCCACAACTCAATCCAAGTGTCAGGTGCATCTCATGAAATGTAGGCTTCCAAACCCAATAGGTTAAAGTCAAACATCCCTGACAACAATGGCAAATTTGTTGAAAATAGGGGAGTAACCAACTCGAGCTACTTTGCATGGAAGTGAGAGGCTCTTCCAAGTGGAGTTGCAAGAAGTGCAAGCAACACACCCACACTCATGGACAAAGTCACCAAAACCAACTCCACATAGAGCAAGGGTAAGCAATCTCACACATATGCATACCCCAAACGCTAAACCTACACATACCAGGGCCAACACCATTCGCACAAGGAGAATAATGAATACCAAATGAAACTTTCAATCTATTCAACGTAATGGCCATAAGGCTTTGGCCAAGGGACCCCTAATACAACAAGTGTCTCCCCTTATATAGAAGAGGAGAGGGGGGATTTCAAAAAGACATGTGGTCAAAATAAAAGAAAGACCACATGGGCAAAATATAAGGATATCCTAAGAGATATGAATCAAATAAAAAAGGGAGTCCTCAAAATTTAAAATTAGGTTACGTGCTTCTTTTAGAAAGACTAATATTTTTACAATATCAAAAGAAACGCTTTCCCTAAAAAGAAGTGCACTTATCATAAGAGAGGGTTTTGATGTGTTTATACTAAAAGGAAGTAAAAGGGAGTTCATATGATGGAAATCATACAAAAATGTGAAAAATTGAAGACAACCACCCAAGCCTTCAATATTTCAAGTGCCCAATGCTCCAAACATAGCTCCAAGGGTTTTGCCAACATGGAGGAAGCTACATGATCTAGAGGCTGGATGCATGTATTTATGTAGGTGTGAATCTTCGTTGCACAAAAGGAGGAATTAGGGAGTGCCTTGTTCCTTACACCTTAAGGGTTGATAAGTTGGATCACATTTAAATGCATACTTTATCATTCATTTAAATTGACCAACATTTAAATCTTGTGTGCTCCCTATGGAAGAGTTGGAATAAAGTCAAAAGCTACACAAGAATTAGTGAAGACTGGAAGTGGGCAGCCGGTATTAGACAAAACAACTCTATCTGGTTTCCGATCCATGGCATCCGGAGTGTGGAATCTTGGAACATTCAAAATGACAAGAAGCTACAGAACAAAGGCTTCAAAAAATGGAAACATCTCTGGAAACAAGACACCAACCGATGGATCAACTTTGAGGATATTGACCCTAGCATCAACATTCCGTACGAAGAATGGAACACTTTGCAAAGTAGATGTCTCGCCTGGGACCGCCACAAAGTTCGCCTTCTCATGGGACACAACATGTCGAGCTCGCTTGGTCTCAAATGGCACAATGGGAATAGCCTATCAAAAATCCCGAACATCAAAGAAACGATTGACTATCAGGTTAACCTCAACAAGAAGTGGTGCCTGTCATGGACGCGGCTTCGGTGGGACATGAAGTTCATGGCTATCTGGCACCCCCTCATAGAAATCAAAAAGTCTTTCCTCTTATGGCAAATTCTTCATCATGGAATCTAGACCAACCTTAAGGCTAGCAAATTTTGTGGGATTCCTCCCTGGTGTAAACGCTGCTACTGGTCTATCGAAGATGTTTCACACATCTTGTTTACCTGTCCCAACTCCTACAGACTCTGGCAGATAGTTGGAAAGAAAATTAGACTTCAAAAACATCTCAGCTGGAAGCAAGCCCTGCTGGGTGAAGCGATCCGCTGCTCCATGACTCTTTGGAATGCCATCAGAGGGGAGGTTCTATGGAAAATCTGGCAAGAAAGATGTGCTGTTAACTTTGACGACTCCCCCAAAGAGTGGACAATTGAGAAATCGTTGTTCCTCCTTGGCAAAAGGATTGTTAACTGTAAGAAATCCCCCCCCTTCAGGCATCATCAAGTACTATTTTTGATCAATAACAAGCTTAAACCCAAGTGGGCCCCACATGAGGGTGATGAGAGGGTGATTAGCCTTTTTTGTAATGCCATCTAAGCTCTGTAAAAGCTTCCCCTGCTTTGTGGAATTTGGGGGGTCCCATGGGCACTAGTCCCCTTCTCTTGTACTTTTCTTTATTTAATTCAAGTCCGGGAGAGTAGGCTAATGCCGAACTTCCTTTATATTAAAAAAATTGACCAACATTATAGCAATGAAATAAAAGGAGTTTACAATGTTTTCAATGCATCATTGTGATGTATTTCAAAACACCTATAATACAAATGGCAATGTGTGATTCAAAGTGCCAAATGGCAACGTGTGATTCAAAGTGCCACTGGATCAGCATGCCACTGGATCACGGATATTAAAAAATGTCTTTTGCTTTTCTAATTTTCTTGTGCATCAAGAGTATTAGAGTTTCTAAATGCTTGAATTCTTTCCCCCTTCTTAATTAAGCTTCTTTTATGGCTTGCACAATCTTTAATGTGTTTGCACTATTCTTGGGATGAAACTTTTACATGATTTGTGTGTAATACCACTGGAAGATTTCACGAAAGTTGTTTCCTTTATGACTACCCCTTCCATGTTGAGTATGCATGAAGCATGATTGTGTGTCATATAATGAGACTTTAGATACTTTGAGTGCTCCAAATGCGTAGATCACCATAAACACGAACATAAATCTATGAAAACAAACATATGCAGGCCATATTTTTTTTGCAAGTTACATACCTTTTAAAGATGGCATTTTAAAATTGTAGCATCTGATGTGTCATGTAGTTCTCTGTCCAAGATGCATTGAAATGTTTGTCGAATTGTTGAATGAAAGTGGGATTGAAAGAATTTGATGTTCTAAATTGACCATGATCCCTTGTCACACAACCCGATGATACCATCTATTGAATGTCAAACCTCTACCTTTGCATTTCTTGATATTGTATGAAAGTTTCCAAACATACTTCTATGGTGCAAAAGATGCATCACATATTTGCTTATATTAAATTGATTTATTATATCAAGTATGTTATGGTTTCTCCTTTTATATACACAAAAAACACATATACATTCATAGATATAAACTTCTTTTATTTCATTGGTATAATATTGGTCAATTTCAAGGAATAATAGAGTATGCATTTGAGTGTGATCCAACTTATCAATAGTTGAGGTGTAAGGTATAAGGTACTCAATAATTCTTCATTTTATGCACATAAAACTTTGCCCTACATACATACATGCATCCATGCATAAATAATTACATACAAATGAGTTTGTATCAAAGTTAGGAACATACTTCCGTTGTGCCAAAAATTCATCACATATTTTATTTTTCATCAATTGATTCATTATCTCAAGAATACGATGCTTTCTCCTTTTATATACATGAAAATGCATTTACACTCATACATATAGATTGGTATAATATTGGTCAATTTAAAGGAATAATAAACTACGCATTTAAATGTGATCCTTCTTTAGGATTCATAGGATGCCCATAATATATAGGACGATGTCAAATGGGACTTAGAATCCCCTTATGTCAGGCCACTTGGCACTAGGAAGAGTGGCTTTTTTTTTAGTGAATTTGATAAAAAAAAAAGGAAATATAATTATTTAAAAGTAGTATTTAACTATACTAGGGTAGTGGCTATAGACATGGATTCAATGTTCGTTGTTCATAAGATTGCATGTAATTGCATGCCCATTTCACAATTGCATGCAACTACAGGCACCAACCCTTTTACCTTCTTTGGTGAGTCTTGACGTTGTGATTCGTGTGTTGCCACTTAGGGTCTTACTAGACTTCAAAGTTCATATTGGGATAAGGAGAACTTAATACATGTAGCATAGGTAAATGAAGATAGACTGGAGAGTGACAATTTGCAAGTTCTTTGAAGAAAGGACTCTCAGTAGTCTACAAGTTAGCAAGTCGGGATTGGAGGCTTCAAGCTTGAACTATAGTCTCAGCCAGGAGACAAGTTAAGTTGGCTCTACCCATCCTCAGGTAACTAAAGTTTGATCAAACAAGGAGTGGAGAATTCAAACATAGATATGTTTTTCATTATTATCTCAAGTATGTGACGCTTTCTCCATTTATATACACAAAAATACATATACATTCATACATATTAAATCCTTTTATTTCATTGGTATAATATTTATAAAATTAAATGAATAATAGAGTACGCATTCAAGTGTGATCCAAAATATCAATCCCTAAGGTTTAAAGTATATGGCACTCACTAATTCTTGCTTTTATGCCCATATATATTCACACCGACATACATACATGCATCGATGCATACATAACTACATACAAATGAAATTGTATCAAAGTTAGAAACACACATCCATTGTGCCAAAAATGCATCACATATTTGGTGTTTCGTTAAATTGATTCATTTTCTCAAGTACTTGTTTATTTACCCTTTTATACATACATACATACATACATACATACATACATATTATTGAATTCATACTCTATTATTCTTTTATATTGAACAATACTATACCAATGAAATAAAAGGATTATATATATATATATATATATATATATATATATATATATATATATATATATATATATATATATATATATATATATATATATAATCCTTTTATTTCATTGGTATAGTATTGGTCAATATAAAAGAATAATAGAGTATGAATTCAAATTAGATCCAACTTATCAATCCTTGAGGTATAAGGTATAAGGTACTAACTAATTCATCCATTTATGCAAGAAAAAATCACACCTACATACATAGGTGACGCGAACATAACGGCATACAAGTGAAATCGTATCAAAGTTAGAAACATACTTCCATTGTGCCAAAAATGCATCACATATTTTCTTTCTCATCAAATTGATTCATTATCGCAATTACCCAATGCTTTCTCATTTTATATAGACAAGACTACATGTAAATGGATACATCTAAACTCCTTTTATGTCATTCGTTTAGTATTGGTCAATTTAAAGGAATAATAGATTATGCATTTAATTGTGGTCCAATTTATCAATCCTGAGGTGTAGGTCATAAGCTGTCACTAATTCCTCCTATTATGCACAATAAATTCACACCTACATACATACATGCATCCTTTCATGCAAATCTATGTACAAATGAAATTGTAGGAAAGTTAGAAACATACTTCCATTGCACCAAAAATGCATCACATATTTGATTTTTTTATTAAATTTATTGATTATCTCAAATAATTGATGCTTTCTCCTTTTATATACACAAAGGTACATATAAATTCATACATATAGACTCATTTTATTTTATTGTTATAATATTGATCAATTTAAAAGAATTATAGAGTATGTATTTAAATTTGATCAACTTATCAATCCTTTGAGGTGTAACTTGTTAGGTATAAGGTACTCACTAATTCCTCCTTTTACGCCTAGAGCTTAACCTCACCAAAGTTGAGCATCCAAAAAATTAACATAAGCATCCAAGAGCTTTTCCTTTATATTGGTGTTGAAGCTCAAAGTCAAGGACAAAGCATGGAAGCACATCAAAAGGTGGACACACGAGGAAAGGGAGCAAGTAGGGAGCTCCAAGAAGTGTATGTCAAATTTTCAGAAGAATCCCCTACAAAAATAGTGATTTTCATCACTAAAAACCATTGTAAATACCATTATCTATTTTTAGTAACTCCATTTTGTTCAAGCCGAGGAGTCCTCGAGCTTGAGGAGTATTAGAAGTACCATCGTACCAATTTTCATAATTTTTAGACTTCGTTTGAGCCCTCAAATAAGCCCTAGAACCTAATTTTTAACTAGGCCGGACACTAGGTCTGGACAGAGCCAAAACTAGTCAAAAAACTATAAAAAGAGCTAGAGAGCTCATTTTTGGGGTTGGCTTGTGAGTGAATAGAACTTTTTCAAGAGAACTCTTTTGCAATCTAAGCTTTCCATTGTTCCTCTCTTTGATCTTACTTTGTGCGCGTGTGTGTGTATGTGTGTGCATGTTTGTGTGCTTTCACTCACGCACTTGTGCCTTCACTTGCTCGTGGTCTTCATACCGGTCCTCACGTCTCCGCGGATTGACAAGTAAAGGAGGTGGTGATTACGCTTGAGCTACACCAAATTTTGGCGCCGTTGCCGGGGAGAGAGCTTCGAGGACGAGCGTTGTGATGGTAAGATCGTAGATTTGCGACGTTGGAAGGTAAAAAAACTGTCATTTCAGTTCATTTTCTGTTTTTTCCTCTTCATCTTCATCATCATCATCATCTCCACCTTCTTCCACCTTCTTCTTCATAGAAAATTCTTGTTTTTTAGTGCATTTTCACCATCTTCATACCATTTTTCATGCATGATTGTGTGGGAAGGAGTTAGGAGAAGCAAGGGAGAGCAAGCGCTGTGTTTTTTTCATGATTTTCTGCTCATACGGAGCTCGCCATAGCCGGCGCTCAGAAATTTGAATTTCCCGCCAAAAAACGCGATTCTGTGATGAAAATCGCGATTCTGTGAAAATTCAAAATTTTTTGAAAAATCACGATTTTCTGTTTTCCCGCCTAAAAGTTGGCTGAAAAAATCACGATTCTGTGGTTGTGCTCAAAATCGCGATTCTCACAAATCACGATTTTCAGTAAAAAACATGATTTTGTGAAGAAAAAAGGCGATTCTGTGTAATCACGTTTGTTTGCTCAAAATCGCGATTTTCAGAAACACGATTTTGTGCTCAACATCGCGATTTTCATGCCAAAAACACGATTCTGAGAAAACACGATTTTGTGAAAAAAAAACACGATTTTGTGAAAAAAAAACACGATTCTCTGAGTCAAAATCGCGATTTTCAAAAACACGATTCTGTGCTCAAAATCGCGATTTTCATGTCAAAAAACACGATTCTCTAAAACACGATTCTCTAAAACACGATTCTATGCTCAAAATCGCGATTTTCATGCCAAAAACACGATTCTGAGAAAATACGATTTTTAGCGGGCTCAAAATCGCGATTCTCACAAATCACGATTTTCAGCAAAAAAACACGATTTTGTGAAAAAAACACGATTCTCTGAGTCAAAATCGCGATTTTCAAAAACACGATTCTGTGCTCAAAATCGCGATTTTCATGTCAAAAAACACGATTCTCTAAAACACGATTATGTGCTCAAAATCGCGATTTTCATGTCAAAAAACACGATTCTGTGCTCAAAATCGCGATTTTCATGCCAAAAACACGATTCTGAGAAAATACGATTTTCAGCGGGCTCAAAATCGCGATTCTCACAAATCACGATTTTCAGCAAAAAAACACGATTTTGTGAAAAAAACACGATTCTCTGAGTCAAAATCGCGATTTTCAAAAACACGATTCTGTGATCAACATCACGATTTTCAAAAACACGATTTTGTGATCAAAATCGCGATTTTCATGTCAAAAAACACGATTTTCATAAACACGATTTTGTGATCAAAATCGCGATTTTCATGTCAAAAAACACGATTTTCAAAAACACGATTTTGTGATCAAAATCGCGATCTTCAAAACACGATTTTGTGAAAACACGATTTTGTGAACACGATTCTCAAGGTACAAAATCGCGATTTTCTACAAAGGTCCTGTTTGCCTGTTTTGACCCCCAGGAGCCTGAATTGGCATAACTTTTTCATCCAAAGTCCATTTTTTGAGCTCTATAGCTCGTTGGAAAGATCGTTTCAAATCCTACACGACCTCAACTGTTTTTTTCAAGAATAACGCGTTGATTTTGAGATAGGATAATTTGAAGTTGACCCTCAAGTGGGACTAAGGAACCAAGGGGACTCCAAAGAATTTTGAACCATACCAAGGGGAAAATTTGGACTCTTGACTAAAGCTTATGAACCTGAGATCTGGTAGACACTTAGGCAAGGATAAACAAAGCATTAGATCTTCTGAGGCTAGTGTCAACCATACATCCAAGTCTTGGGCACAACAACTAAGTGGTCATCTTTTACTAAGTTCAGACACAAGTGATTCAGAAATGTCTTTTAGTATGGGAAAACCTGCAGGTGGCTCAGGGACTGCCCATCTACAAACACCAGAAGGTCCCTATAAGACACAGTTGGAATATATTCGGACCAACCAATTAGGTGCTCGCATCTATGAGGATGGTCTGAGGCGATCAGTGGTCCAACTCAAAAATCCAGATCAATCCTTTGGACTTGAACACCCGGTGGTCAAGTTCGAAGAGGGTTCATACATTGATAAGGAAGGAACCATGTATGTGGTCACCAACCTACTAGATAGGACTGATGAGTTTGGAAATGTCATTCCTGAGAATGAAATAGGAGACCTAGAACAAGGAAATGTAGGACAAGGACCCCAGACTCCTAGAGGTAAGTCAGTTTTGACCCGAGTGATCACTCCAGACTGGATCCCTCAAGATAACAAAAGCATTGAACTATTTTTGAATAGAGAAACAGAGGAAGCCTTTTGAAGATTCAAGCCAGATCAACCTAGCCAATTGGGCATAGTCATCATCTACGAGTTCAAGGATCCAGAGATACCAGGCAAAGTTGTCTACCTGGATAACACATCAGAGAAAATTTTCTTGGTAACAGAACATGATAGACATGCATATACTTGGAAGAATGAATTGATTTTCCCCCCACCAAGATCCAATGTTTCCCATGGCCTCCAAGGAGTAGGATCATCCCACGCTCATGAAGCCCAGAGAGAAAGAACTAGAGAGAGACCTGAGGTAAGTTTTGCACACACCGTAGGCAGGAATAGATCAGGATTTGAAAATGAAAGACCTGAAAGAGAGAGACATCAAGCACATAGGCAACAAAGAGATGAACATGATTTTCCATTGCCTAGACCCCGAGAGCACCCAAGAACCCTTAGACCCACTCAAGTGATCAAGGCAATGAAGAATTATTTTGACAGGTCAGGAGATCCTTATGATCATGTGGCCGAGTTCAAACAAGTGTTAAGAGCTGAACAGGTTGAGGACTTGTTCACCCAGTATGAGGCATTTGGTTTGACTCTTAAGGGCACTGCCTTGGCTTGGTTTCAACCACTGAGTAGTCGCAACTATCGCGATATAGGTCAACTGCTAGACGAATTCATTGTAGAATTTTCCAAGAGTGGTATCAGGCATAACACATCGTCCCTGATCCACAGTTTCAAGCAGACACCCCAAGAAACAGTGCGACTAGCAGGTAGAAGGTTCAGACAGTACCTAGAAAGATGCCCTACTCCAGAGTTACCCACACTAGCTAAACAAGTGGCTTTGTTCTTAGATGGCTTACTGAGCACAAAATTAAGATCATATGTGTACTTGAAAGAGCCTAGATCCATAGAAGAGTGCGTGCGGACGTGCATCGACATAGAAGATAACTTGGGTGAGGAGTTAGGATTGTCCAAACTCTACAAAGATTCGGATAGTTCTACTAGTCATACTTCAAAGATCTCCACAGAAATAGAAGAGATAGCTGAGCAAGTTGCCAAGAAGCTGGGAGTCCAAAATAAACAAACACAGAGAGTCACTCCAGTGAATCGGTGTTATACTTGTGGGGGCGACCACATGGCTAATGTATGCCCAATGCAAAACCAAAACATTAGAGAAAGGAATGCTCCATATTGCACTATTGAGAGAAAATACACAAACCACACGGCTCAAGATTGTCCCTACAATAGGCAGGCTGTTAGACAGAATTATCAGCAACCTTACCCACAAGGTAGGTATCAGAACCAATACCAACAGCCATATTATAGACCACAACAGCAATATCAGGCACCATATAGGCCACAACCTGTCTTGGGAAACCAACCACCAACTCCTGCCAACGTGATTCCAGTCAAGTATGCTGTGGGCGAGGAAAATCCAAATAGAGCTTTGGTGCCACTAACCCCATGGATACCAGATAATGATTCTCATGCTCATAGTTCAGACTACTCCCATGAAGGTAGTCCACATGCGTATTACACAGAGTCACCTAAACATAGCGAGATTTACTCGTATCAATATGAGGCACCACCTATGGAGCAAAATTGGGAGCCAGAATACTCCAATGTCATGTACACAAATCCTAACCCTAGGCCCCAATTGAGACAAATGAGACCACAAGCCCCTAGAGGATCTTGTTTTAGATGTCAAGGTGATCATTTCATTCGTGACTGTCCCCACCCATCATCTCCGAGTCAAGGACAGGCTATCACCATACAGGCTTTTTGCCCTGATTGTGGCAAAGACCATCTACCTAGAGATTGTCCAAGAAACCCCTCCAGCGCACCCAAGATTACACCCATTAATGTGGTAGGCTTAGTGGCGGATTCAAGTTCAAGTAGCAGTAATGTGGCACCTATACAGGCAGTTACTAGGGCACAAGCATTAAAACAAGATAAACCAGCAGAGCAATCAGAGTCGAGTGAATCAGGAGAGCCTAGTAAGAGTAAAACAAGAACATGGAAGGATACCAGAGAAAAGGCCAATCGTAAGTGGAATAAAAAGTTATCGGAACTAGAAGAAAGCTTGAAAGACGCAAAAACAAAAATAGAAGACATTGCATCTCAAAACCCCTCGCATGCCGAAACTCCATCCACTCCACCTCATCCCACCCCACCACCCATTGTAATTAGACCGCAACCAGGGTCTGTTCTTGCAGATCCAACCCTAGAAGGCTTGGACATGATGTTCAAGGCCTACCAGGCTCGACTTCAAGAAGGGCCTACAGCTGCAAACCTAGACAAGAGTTACCCTAGAGCGGACTTAGAGATTGAACGGATGAAAATGTGCATGAAAATGGTAGAACAAGCTCAAGCTATACTTGAGACTAGTCAAAAGTTCAATCAGACAAACTCTGTCAAAGGGGATTTGCATTTCCAGGGCTTACTAGAACGATTAGAGCAGTTGGTAAACAAACCACAAGTTTCTTTACCTCCACAGGCTCAACCAGTTATTGAGAGAGGAAGCTCACCACCAATGGGAGCTTATGTTCCTAATTCCACGGATCCAGGAATACCTCCTTCAATTCAACAGTACTCTCAAGAATTCTTGCGGGAAATACAAGAAGAGAAATGGGCCAAGGAGAAGGGTAATTCCCCTCCTATTACTGAGATTGATGATCTTCATGATCAATTTCCCCAAGACATCCCATCTATTTACGGAGATGAAGCAGAACAACAAGAAGACGAAAGGTTAGATTTTGAATCTAATACCTTAGAAGAACTGCCTCAATTTCCAGGCCCATGGGAATCTGAATCTCTCCAGATTAGAGCTCCCACAATACTAGTAAGAAATGAAGACTCAGTGGTTCCAAGGAACACGGATGTCGTGAAGAACACTAAGGTTCAGTGTCATCTCACTGTAGAAGAGCTGCTCAAAGCAAAACCTGAGCTTTGGAATCATGTGAAGGATCAGGTTCCAGAACTTGATTCCAACATGCCAAAAGCAGGCTCCAAGCAAAGGGTACCAGAGATACCTCTAGACAAAATAGGGGACATGTGTGAGGGTGAAGAAGGTAATACTTATCTTCCAATCACCTACCAAGGTTACACAACCAAAGCAATCATAGATTCAGGTGCTGGTGTTGCTATTGCGACCACCTCCTTGTGGAAGCAATGGGGCAAGCCCACATTAAGACCAACTAGAATGAAGCTTCAAATGGCTGATGGTCATTTTGAAAGACCTCTAGGATTGCTAGAAGGGATCACTCTAACCACTTGTGGTGTAGAGTTTGAGCACACATTTGCTATATGTGACTTTGAGAAAAATAATGTCTATGAGATGATCCTAGGAAGACCCTTCCTACGACAATTGCAAATAGTACAGGATTGGGGAACTAACTCCTTGTACTTACAGCACTTAGGGGTCACCACCAAGGTCAATTTGAAGGATTACACCTTCAGAGATGTACCACCCCTACAGTGGAATTCTATCCACAGAGTGAAAGAAGATTCCATCTCTGTGCAATCTGAAAGTTCACTTGATCCATCATGGCTGCATGAAGATACTCATTTGTGGATGTGCAAGGTCGCAAAGGAAGAGGAAAAACGTTTAAAGGCAAGAGAAGAAGGAACTTCGCTAGGAGAGAGACCAGTTGGAGACCCAGCCTACACACCGATGATCTTTCGAGATGAGGAGTTTGAGCCTCATGGCTGGCCAGAAATCTTAGCCACCATGGACATTGCTGTCAATGAGGAACAGTGGACACCTCATTGTGATGAGGAGGGTTATGATATCTCAGTGTTCATGTGTCAACCCTTGCTAGAAGAATGTGACCCTAGTGATGTCATAGAAGAAGAAGAGAATGACGATGACCTGGAGTCTATTGTGATGGATAGTTGCTTTAACTCAGAGCAGCACTATCTAGAAGATATAGGAGTGTTCACCCAGAAAGAAGAAGAACCTCTCACAAGTATTAAAGCAGTAAACTCAAAGGATGGAAGTGAGAGTAGTCAAAAGAAAAAGAAAAGAAAAGCGGTGAAACAAGAAGAGGAGGAATCATTGTTTGAAGTACCAGAAAACTTCAAGAAATATGAAGTTGACGACCGCAAAATTTTGGTACGAATGCCTAAGAGAGAGGCCATCATAGGAGAATCATATGATAATAAAGAAAAGACCAAGAAGATTGTAGTGACCATTGAAGAGAACGAAGAGAGATGCACATATATAGGAGATGACCTAAGTGCAAGAGAAGAAATGGAGCTCATAGCTCTATTAAGGGAATATAGGGATGTGTTTGCATGGCACTATAGAGACTTGAAAGGGGTAGATCCAAGAATTTGCTCTCATACTATCCCCATGACTGCTGATGCTAAGCCCACCAAACAGAAGCCCTACACATATAATGATACCTATGCAGCCAAAATAAAAGAAGAAATTGATAGGTTGATTGAAGCTGGATTCATCTATGAGATTGAGCATACCGAATGGGTGTCCCCCATTGTTGTGGTACCCAAGAAGAACGGGAAGTTGCGAGTGTGTATTAACCTTAAAAAAGTTAATGCCGCTACGATTAGAGATAGTTATCCACTTCCAATCACAGAACACCTATTGGAGCGTGTTGCAGGCAAGGAAGTTTATAGCTTCCTTGATGGATTTTCAGGTTACAATCAAGTAGCCATTGCCCCAGAAGATCAACACAAAACAGCTTTTGCTACAGAGTGGGGAATCTTTGCATTTCGTGTGATGCCATTTGGGCTCACCAATGCACCTGCAACATTCCAAAGGCTCATGTGTCATGTCTTCAAAGAGTTCTTGCGAAAGAGCTTAGAAGTGTATGTGGATTATTTATGTGCTCATTCCCAAGAAAGAAGGTTTCACATCCCTGAGCTCAGACAAATCTTCAACAAGTGTAGAGAATATCGAGTGTGTCTGAACCCAGAAAAGTGTGTGTTTATGGTGCGTCAAGAATGCGAGAATTCTTTCAACGAACTGAAGAAACGTTTGTGCACGGCACCAATACTCACCACTCCTGATTGGAATAAACCATTCCATGTCCATGTGGATGCATCCAATCATGCCATAGGATGTGTGCTAGCACAACCCACAAGTGAAGGAAACTTAGATTTGCCCATAGCATATGCTAGTAGACAGCTCACTGCAGCTGAACGGAACTATACCACAACTGAGCGAGAGGGCTTAGGCATGGTATATGCTGTGAAGAAGTTTAGACACTATTTATTGGCCAACAAGTTCAAGTTTTTCACTGATCATCAAGCTTTGTTATATTTGGTCAATAAACCTTGCAATACTGGACGCTTAGTAAGATGGTTCCTCTTACTAATGGAATATGACTTTGAAGTTGTTGTCAGGAAAGGTAGAACCCACCTTCGGGCAGATCACCTTTCTCGCATCACTTCAGGAGAGTCACCGCAAGGAGTGTCTGACGAATTACCCGATGCTTATCTGTTCAATTTAGAAGTTGTTCCTAAATGGGCAAATAAGTTGGTACCAGTCCTAACCTTTGGCCCTGCAAATAAGAATGTGAAAACATCACAAGAAGAAATTGTAAAATCACAAAAATATCACATATTAGCAGGAAGCATGTACAAACAAGATACTGAGGGTGTATTAGCTTGTTGTGTGGAGGATGATGAACATAGTGGTTGGTTGCAACAAGCCCATGAAGGAATGCTAGGAAATCACTATTCTAAACAACGAACATTGCAGAATCTAGCTTAGTAGGGGACAACCTATACCGAAGAGGCAAAGATGGTTACTTAAGACTATGCGTTCATGAATCAGACTATTTAAGGGTCTTAGAGACTGCACACAGCGGTGTTGCAGGTGGACATTTTGGTCCTGACCGAGTGATCAAGACCATTCTATTCTCAGGACTTTGGTGGCCCACTCTTCATATGGACGCACATACCTATGTGAAGAAATGTGACACATGCCAACGGGCACAATATCCAGTGAGAAAAGACGAGATGCCCTTGAGGCCAATGATGGGAGGACGTGCATTTTCGAAGTGGGGCATAGACTTCATAGGTCCTATTAACCCCCCAGCTAGAAACTCCCATGCAGAGTACATCATTGTAGCCACAGATTACCTTACAAAGTGGGTAGAAGTCAAAGCCACAACGAAGAATGATGCTCAGACTACGGCTAAGTTCTTATTCGAGAATGTGTTCACGAGATATGGACTACCAATAGAGTTGGTGAGCGATAGAGGCACACACTTCTTGAATGAAGTCATTGAAAATCTTCTCCAAGAATTCTTAGTGATACATAAGAAATCTGCCCCCTATCACCCACAAGCCAACGGACAAGCCGAGAGTACCAATAAGATCCTCTGTAATGTATTGACAAAACTGGTAAATAATAAACGCTCTGATTGGGACAAACAACTTCATCATGCTGTTTGGGCTTATCGAGTTGCCTACAAAACGGTACTCAACGCCACCCCATTTCAGATGGTCTTCGGACAGAACGCTGTGCTACCATTAGATTTCTTAATCCCTGCCTTAAAAGTAGCACAAGAGTATGAGTGGAATGGGCATGAATTGTCCTCTAGGATCTTTGATCTCGAACGCTTGGGTGAGACGAGGCTACGAGCGGCAGCAGGCATCTACGCTGCAAAGAAGAGGCAAAAGGCATACTTTGATGCACACATCAAGGATAAGGGATTGAAAGAGGGAGATCTAGTGTTGGTATACACACTAAAACAACATGCCCGTAAGTTGGAAAAAAGAGGATACGGACCCATGATCATTAATAGAATTTCCACTAGTGGTGCAGTTCAGTTGGCCACTCTAGAAGGAGATATCTTGCCAAACTATATTAGTGGCTGTAGAGTCAAGCTATATCAAGAACCTCTTACTGAGGATATGCTAATGAGACTCAACACTGCTAAGAAGCGAAAAGATGAAGAGTTAAGAGTGAGAGAAGAAGCACAGGTAGAGGCCAGAGAGCGTATTAGGCGAAATAAGTTAAGGCGATTAGGCCTAGAAGTCAACTCAAAAGCCCCAAAATATCACATGGATATGTGTCAAAAGTCAGGCATAGCGACTTCTCAGGTCATTGACCGAAGACCCTTTGTGACCATAGAGATAGGACAAGGGAAGGGTGAAAGGACGGTGAAAGCATTGATTGACTCAGGTGCAGCAAGTAGTGCAGTTAGACTTTCCTACTGCCAAGACTTGGGGTTGAACATCAATCCCATAGAAGCTTATCTCATAGGATTGGGAGGTGTGGAAACCCCTTGTTTGGGCGAGGTGGAACTTCCCATCTACCTTCAAGATGTTCCAATGAAAGTCAAAGCGCTAGTATGTCAAGATGAGAACCTTACAGAACCACTTGTCTTGGGTCAAGATTGGATCTATGACCATGCAGTTAACTTAAACCTAAGAAGTCAAATTCTTCAAGTTTGGGTACATGAACAATGCATTACAATAGAATTAGAGAACTGCATGCTCCTAAATCATGGCACCACACACTCTCTTAGTTCTTCCAAGACTAATCATATGAAAGAAGATGTTGTATGTGTCAAAAGCTCTATGATGGAGAAGGAGTCAATCGTGGAAGACCAGGTTCGAAGGCGGGTGGATCTTTCTTCTTCTCCAAAGAATCAAGTAGCCACAGTAGTGAGCCCACCACACAAGCAAACACAACCGTTCACGACAACTGCTACATCAAATAGAAAGACACCATTCGATAAAAAAGCGGTTCCGGGCATGAAGCAGATCTGGGTACGCAAAGGAGAGCAACCACCAGCCTTGCCCCCACAAATCCCATCCATGCACACTAACCAGGCCAGAAGACGAAGGAAGAAGCTCAGACAAGCTCAATCACAAGGTATCCAACAAGTTTGGGTGCCTAAGAAGTTAGTTGCAGCTCAACAAGGGCAATTACAGATGTGGGTACCTAAGAAGCTCCTACATCCACAACAACCTTTGTTCTCCCACATGCAAAAGGTTTCAACAAAGAAGCCAAAAAGAGAAAAGGGTAAGAACCACGTACAGAGACCAAAGGAAGATCAAATCAGCTCTTCAACATTAGTAGGAAGACATGCAAAAAGGATATGGGAGCCAAAAGTGCAAGTGGCCTCCACCGAACCAAAGCGTCAACCACACTGGATACCACAGTTCAGAAAGCATCCAAAGAGAAAGACGCCTGAAGTGACCTCTACAGTGCCAAATGATGTTCTAAAATGGACTCCAATAAGGAGGATTACATCAGTTCGAGACTCAATGGATACCTCCACCAAGGTCGGCATCAACCTCCACAAATAACATCGAAAGCCTCGAACGAGCAACAACCATGTGCTCCTTGCACAACCCTGTCTTTTGCACCATTCAGGTCATGCATTTCCAAAGTATGCATTAATATAGGGCCACATTACACGGCCGTGCATAGACACACTTGAGAATCCCATGCACAAAAGCACAGTGACATAGGTCAAACATTTCTATTGATACTAACTTTTGTGTTCTTGTTTTGTGATATCCTGTTCCTCAAAAAAAAAAAAAAAAAAAAAAAAGGGGGAGAAAGAAAAGTGGGAGAGAGCTTGTTCCCAGGTTTGGCTTATGAAACATGAATGAGTCATGCTTAGTTGAAGGTGGAACTGTTGATTACTAGGCATTTATCAATTTGGATAGAAGTGTGTCTCGGCCAGCAGTGAGATTATTGCTGCCTTATCTGGTAGATGACAAGCATTTGGCATGAACATGGCATCTCCCACTATGATTTTCTCTTACCATGGTAGGAATGAAGAGCTTGAAGGTCCGCAACTTGAGTGATGCTTAACTACTTCATGTACCAGAGCATCCAAGGAGAAGGCACGTGTCCAATATTCCTCTGAGTGTCAATATAGGGAAGTGAACGTGCATGAGCCCAAGCTTAGAAATGCACATTGTTAGTGACAAATGTTGCTTTGAAAAGAGGAGAGGGGATCCACCACTCAAAAGATCTCATCAGTGGACAATCAACATGGACATTCATCAACAAGGTTCCATCCCAAAGGCCGAGTGTACAACACGAAGAGACAAACATCCATCAACCTTCGCCATGGTAAGTATCTTTACTCTGGAAACACCATAACCATGATAGTTTAGGAAACCTCTTCGTCAGCATACCCTTGAGCACTTATCTCAAGACCCGCAATTTTTGCACCATACTTCTTCCAATGCATTTTCCAAGTAAGCATGTGTAGGGCTACATTACAAGGCCGTGCACAAGGCACATACTTTTTTCAACCCAGGCACGAACACACTTACCCATCATTCATTATGGGTTATGAGTAGTTGGCATGACTGCTCTCAACATCATCTTTAAAAGAGCTAGCGGACATCATGGGAACAACATCCATATCTCGGAAGCAAATTGAAGCCAGTAGTTGCTCCAAATCACTCTTGACAACCTCTTTTGAGCAACTTGCAGTTTTGAAAGCTCACAACGACACATTCTTGCTGGAATCCAAGGAACCAGCTCATACAACGGATGGACACCACCTCTCAAAGCACTACACAGAACAGCCCTTCCAACAAGGGTCTGTCAGGGACGACAGACTCGAGAGGGGGGGGAGTGTTGAAGCTCAAAGTCAAGGACAAAGCATGGAAGCACATCAAAAGGTGGACACACGAGGAAAGGGAGCAAGTAGGGAGCTCCAAGAAGTGTGTGTCAAATTTTCAGAAGAATCCCCTACAAAAATAGTGATTTTCATCACTAAAAACCATTGTAAATACCATTATCTATTTTTAGTAACTCCATTTTGTTCAAGCCGAGGAGTCCTCGAGCTTGAGGAGTATTAGAAGTACCATCGTACCAATTTTCATAATTTTTAGACTTCGTTTGAGCCCTCAAATAAGCCCTGGAACCTAATTTTTAACTAGGCCGGACACTAGGTCTGGACAGGGCCAAAACTAGTCAAAAAACTATAAAAAGAGCTAGAGAGCTCATTTTTGGGGTTGGCTTGTGAGTGAATAGAACTTTTTCAAGAGAACTCTTTTGCAATCTAAGCTTTCCATTGTTCCTCTCTTTGATCTTACTTTATGCGCGTGTGTGTGTATGTGTGTGCATGTTTGTGTGCTTTCACTCACGCACTTGTGCCTTCACTTGCTCGTGGTCTTCATACCGGTCCTCACGTCTCCGCGGATTGACAAGTAAAGGAGGTGGTGCTTACGCTTGAGCTACAATTGGTAGTCGAAAAATATCCCAAAAGCATATCAACTTTTGCATGTAATGCTAATGCTATTACCAAAAAAACTTATCAAGACATCACATGATATATTAGGGGCCGAAAGGTTCTCAAAGTCACACCATCATAGTCCATAAGTAACATCCAAAAGAATCTTACATGTTCATCCATTAGACAGCCGACCAAGCCCTTGAACATTATTGCTTAAATGATGAAATTCAGAGTCACAATGGATCCACACTCTTCATAACAAGGTCCCTATAATAAAATTACCTTTTTCCACAAAAATAGCTATCGTATAAGCAATGAGAACATTCTTTGAACACACATCTGCACTAACATGCGTGCATATTGTTGGTGCACTTTTATCACGACTAGTGCTTGATTAAATCATTTATGTAATGACATCTTTTGTGCTCTCAATGAGAGGCGTCATAAAAACTATCTCTTGTAATAATAGAAAAGTAAAATCTCCAAAATTAAAAGGTAGAAGAGACTCCCACAACCTTGTTAGGTGCAAATCATGAAGCCAAAGTAGGAGAATTCAATTAGGTGAGATTTCCTTATGATGGAGGAACTTTTAGGTGGAGTCCCACCAAGTTTGAATTCAAATTTCTCTATATAACCACATGAAGAAAGTCACAGATTAGTGCAGACTTTTGTGCTACAACTAGAAGAGATTCTGGTCGAGATTTGGATCATTATTGAAGCACACATTGTTCTTCTCCTTCACATGCTTCATGCCTAATTGATTCATGTATCATATGTGCAATATAGATTGATCTTTCAAATCATCTTTGGAGTTTACTTCAACTGCTGTCTCAGGTTCACATTGCATTTTCAGTCAAATTCGATCATTGATTTCTCTCTACGTACTTACTTTTTGAAGTGATTTAAGTTGCTATAGGTAAATTGATAAGTCTATTTTCTTCATCTCAATTTTCATCACATGTGGTTCATTAGTCTATGTGCTACATCAATTTGAAGTAACCTATGTATGCAGGCAGATTATTCCTAAAAGGTCAGGGTGACACCCCAATGTTCCTAAATTGATTTCTCTCAGTATGGTCCATTAAAATTCATCAAATTTGTTGCTATAGATTCCAAATATATTCAATTCAATGTGTACAAAATTTCTCTAGTCAATTCTCAGCAGGTTGTGAGCTCTGAGTGAAATTCTAGAGTGCTTTCCATCCCAAAATAGCAAGTTTTGATTATTTGTTTTGTGTCAAGTCATCTGTTTTGATGAATCAGTTTGAGAATGATCTTCCAAAGTATTAAGGATGTATTAATGCATTATTAGCAATCTCAAGGTGTCTACTTAGCATCTCTGAAGTGATCTTGGCAGGTGTAGAGCAAGTTTTTGCAACACCAAACTCATCTTTGGAGTGTGTCCACCATCTCTTCTCACAGTGGTATCAGAGCATAGTTAAGTCAATATGGGAGATGATTTTCCTTCTACCATTGACAAATTGGATAGGAACAACTACCCAGCCTAGTCTCTGAGGATGGAGGCCTACCTTCAAGGAAGAAACCTCTTTGGGTACATATCTGAAGATGAAGTCATGCCAACAATGAGAAGCAAAGGGCAACCATCACTTGAAGAGCAAGAGAGATTTACCACTTGGTGTTCAAAGGATGCATTAGCCAAGTCCTATATTCTAAACTCAATCTCTGATTTTCTCTTACCTCATGTGAAAGGATGTAAAACCTCAAGGGAGACCTCTCTTCAAATACTAGAGCAAGGAAGAGTCAGTTATGGATGGAGTTTACTACATTGAAGAAAAGCCCAAGCAGTGTGACTGATTATGTCACAAAGATGAAGGAGATCTTTGATCAATTAGGAAGCATTGGAGAGGTGATTGAAGAAGAGCAAATCATAAGGCAAATCATCAGTGGCATTAAAGTTGATGACAAGTGGGAATCATTCACAACTGCCATGGATCTATACATGGAAATGTAGGTGCCTGATCTCAATACTCTAATGGGCCAACTCTTCACACATGAAGCAAAGCTAAACAAAAATGGTGAATCCTCAAGAGGTAATCAATCTTCTACCCTATACTCTAATAAAGATAAAGTTAAGGATAAGTCAAAGTCAAAGAAGAATGAAGATGAAGGAAGTTCTTTCCAAGCTAACTTCACAGGTAGAGGAAAAGCTAGAGGTAGCAGCAGAGGAGGAAAGCAAGGCAGGGGGAGACCCCAAACACCTCAACCTTGCAACATATGTGGATATTCTAATCACACAACTGACGAGTGTTAGAGGAATCCAAGAAATTCCAGAGGAAGAGGGTTCTATAGAGGTGGTTATGGATCAAATAGAGGCAGATACAATGGAGGATATAACAACAACTATCACAACAACAATAACAACTATCAAAGGATATAGAGGAAGGAAGGACTACAACAATTACACTGAGGATCAAAGTCAAGAAGACTCACTTCTTCTCATGAACCTATCATTGAAGTAGGGTAAGGATGATGATCATGTCTTTTATATTGACTCAGGATGCTCCAATCATGTATCAGGAAATGTAGCATTGCTCTCTGACATGGAAGATCCCAAGAATAAATATGAAGTGCAAATAGGTGATGATACAAGGAACTTAGTGGAAAAGATAGGTAATGTCAAGACATCATATGGAAATATGAATCTTCTGAGCAAGGTATTGTATGTACCTACAATGACTAAGAATTTGATAAGTGTTGCACAAATTGTGGAGAAGGGATTGCACGTAAGATTTACAAGACATGTAACCTATGTGGAAGACCCAATGCAAGGATTCAGAAGGATAGCTCAAGGAGAAAAGATAGGAAGACTCTTCACATTTGAAGGGGAAGACACCAAGAACATAGCATTGTTTAGTTATGGATCTCAAACACTCTCAGAATTAGAGGTATGGCATAAAAGACTTGCCCATATTGGTGAAAGAACCTTGAAACAAATATGCAGGGATCAAAGTGTACTTGGATTGCCCAACATCACAAAGCAACATATGATCTACAAGTGTGGAGCTTGTCAATTTGGCAAGGCACATAGACAACCCTTCAACAGGAAAGGCTATATTCATTAGGAGCTTTTGGAACTTGTACACACAGATGTGTGGGGTGCAAGCAAAGAACCTTCCATTTTAGGCTCAGAATATTATGTATCTTTTATTGATGATTGCAATAGGTGGACAATCCTATACTTCATGAAACATAAAGATGAAGTTTTCAATTGTTTCAAAAGATACTTTGCACTTGTAGAGAATCAAACAGGTAAATGTCTCAAGAGACTCGGATCAAATGGTGGTGGAGAATACTTCTCAAATGAATTTGATAGTTTCCTTGAAGAAAGAGGCATCAAAAGAGAGGTAACAACCACGTACACCCCTGAATTCAATGGAGTAGTAGAAACGGGAAATAGGACCATAGTTGAAGCAGCTAGATCTATGATAAATGAAAAGAACCTACCTAATTACCTTTGGGCAGAGGCTCTATCAATAGCCACATACATTGTAAATAGACTTCCATCTAAATCCTTAGATGGTATGAATCCATATGAAGTATGGCATGGAAGAAGACCAAGCCTAAAGCATTGCAAGATTTTTTAATGTTTAGCACATGCTCATATTCCTTCTCAAGTAAGAGAGTAAGAGAGAAATTGGATCCCAAGGGAGAGAAGTGTGTTTTTATTGGATATGATGAAAATCAAAAGGGTTGTAATGAGAGTCCGCCCAAGACAAAACATGGGATCCTGCATAGAAGGGAAAGGCGTCTTTTGCCTGGTCTTGAAAATAGCACATGGGCAAGCGACAAGACGGTAGTCGCGCTATGCAAGAAATGTAAGCTGATCTCTACAAAGTGTGCCAAATGGAGATGATGGACTATCACAATAACGGGAACAGCGCCTCGTGGGCGATCTTCTTCACAAACGTTTGTGGCAGAAGTTCGCATTGGGCACCGTCGCGGGTAAATGAGCTTCCCAACGCGCCGTTAGGCAACCGTGGACTCTTCTTGGAAACTTTTAGCTTTTGTGATATAAAAGGCACCACAGAATTGACATGCAGAGCTCGTGACTGACGGCGGCTGATGTTCGTCTGCTTTTGCCGTTTTATTCTGATGGGAAACGAAACCTTCGAGCACTAAAGTCAATAAGAAAAGAACATCAACGTTAAGACGGCTATCACGTGTCATTTGTGGGAGAGAGTATTATCTTCTCTCAGACTATAGCTTTCTTTACCTCCTTTATAGGTGCTTTGAGAGGGGCTACCACTAGTCATTTGTGGGGCAAAGTATAATCGTATTATCAATGGTTTATTAGAGCTTGGGAAGCACATGGTGGATCCTAGTGTAAAAAAAATGAGGGACAAGGAGACTTC
The DNA here is from genome assembly GCA_020310875.1 of Ceratopteris richardii. NCBI lineage: Eukaryota > Viridiplantae > Streptophyta > Polypodiopsida > Polypodiales > Pteridaceae > Ceratopteris > Ceratopteris richardii. The sequence goes on from CM035426.1 coordinate 175,373,868, forward strand.
CTAATTTCATCCCTCATAACCGACCACACTTTCAAGGGATGTGTAGTGTGAGGCATACAATAATCCACTTCATCAATGCCTCTTTCACAACTCCTTTGGAAACACTTTCACAAGCCCTACAGAGTACGAACAGAACAAAATGAAACAACCCACCTCAATATTCCTTACAAGACACTTCCAAAGAAGCATGCTCCTCGTGAGGCATAAACACTCGTATTACATGCGAGTCAAAATAAATGACTGGAGGGGAAGGGAATTAGAACGAGAAGGGAATGTGAAAGGGAATAAAAAATGCATAATGTCCTAAATGACTCCTTATAGTTCCTTTTGTCCTTTGTGAATTTTTTTGTGGGCGTAGATTGCATTAAGGGAAGGAAAAAGGCACATCTCAGTTCATTCATCACCACAAAGATCAAAAGTAGCTGCATGTACAAATAGAAATGAGACATCACCCTCACCGCACATTCAAATGGACATGATCGTCCTTGTTCGAGACGAGCATTTTTGTCCATGGTTTTCCTATTCTTGTCGAAGAAGGTTGGTACTATGGCAAGCAACTTCAAGGAGGCTACTACTATGGCAAGTTCTATTGCCTTTTCTCCATGGCGAAAGTACACTTAGTATTATGGCAAGGAACTTCAAGGAAGCTAGTACTATGGCAAGTTCAATTGCCTTTTCTCCATGGCTAAAGTACATTTTGTTGTGGCTCTAATTAATTCTTCACTTCCATGGTAAAGATCTTTCTATTTTGTCTCCTTCTTCAATCAAATTTACACCTCTCTCTTGCATTGAACCTAATCCCATGCCTTCTTTCAACCATTTCACTAGCACACACTCTTTCTTTGTGATAGTGGGCCAATGTAACACACATTTATCAATCACTTTGAATTATATTGTGCTTCCAACATGAGATAACCTACATGCCCAATGGAATATTTAGTTTTATCCCATGATTGTGAATTCGCTTGGTGTGGAAATATTTTAAATCACAAACAAAATCGAATAATCCATACTCCAACTCATATAATTGCTATACCCACTTTCTACATACCACTTTTAATCATATACTTGATTGCTATCATGCTCATGTGATACAACCAGAAAGTATTCTTTTTTTTTTACATTGGAGGTTCTAGGATAATTTCTTTTTCTTCTTGCATGTTATTTTAATATGAATTTAGGTGATATACATCCGTTAGGTGGCATATATTAGAAAAGTAGCCAAGCTTTCCACATATGTAGAATTTGTTTGTAGGTTATGTCATATCTTCCTCTTGCTTCCTCTACCCTTTTTGTAATCTGATACTCCATTTCATTGAGCCCCTGCTCACCTTGGTTTAAGTCTTTATCGCGACCTCGAATGTCACTTTCTCTTGCTACATAAAACTCTTGCCTTAGCCTTTTTATCCGAATAAAACGTTCAAGGTTCGACTTCTTTGTAATCGTATGTCAAATGAGATTTTCTTTTTATGTTAAAGAGTTTCTTACATAAACTAGAATTTTAAATGTATTCCACTTCTCACCATCTTTAAAAACACTTAGAGTACATATTACCAAATCATTATCTTCCAAGTGACACCCCATCAATCCAAGTGATTTTCAAAGTGTTTTGCCTTCGATGTGATACCACTGATGTTATGGAGAACTTTTTATGTTCTTCAAAACATGTCCTTTATTTGCCTGTATCTTTCTTCTTTGGTGAAAGTTAAATGTAGTCCCTCCAAGGTGTGAACATAGAGGTGAAAATATGTTCACATAGAAGGAACATTATCTTCTTATGTCTTTGATTACAAGTGTTATGTGCTCTACTATCAAAATTATGTTGATTATTTTGTGGTGCTACAAGATCATATTTTTGCCCTCCTAGGAACTACGTCATATCAAAATTATATTTGATTTCCTAGTATTTACCATACCAGTCATACATCTCCTTCTATGTGTTAACAACATCTTAAGCTAGGATCTGATTATCAAGCTCGTCCATTCTTTGGCTTGCCAGACCCCTCAAATCTTCTAATCCATCTTCTGCTTGCATTGGGCTCATCTCTAAGACACTTCCTCCATGTACTTAGTGAATTGCTTTGCCATATTTTGCAGCATTGCATTGTAAATGTATGGTTGTGAGTGAGACTGATTCAAATTGGTTCTTTGATAGTGGTGATTAAAAGCACATAACTTCATGCAAATGTTTTTGCATCTTTGAAAGATGCATCCAAAGGAAGACATGTGTTCTGTGCAAGCAATGCCTTTCATCCTATCATTGGACTAGGAGAAATTGAGCTTATGGTTGCAAATGGAGGTGTGATTCTCTTGAAAAATGAAAGACCAAAGTTGGACAAAGTTGGACTTCTTGTATGCTTTGTTGATGATAAGTGTATTATTTATGATTTCAACAATGCTGATATTATCAAGATGTCCAATACATTATGCAATGGTTTTTATCGTTTGGATACATACAAGAGGGCTACCTCAAATGCCTTGGTTGCTCATACTTCCTCCATGGTTGAAATGGAGCTTTGACATGCTCACTTTTTTCACTTAACTTCAATAGTTTGTTTTACTTGCAAAAGGAGGACATGGTTATTTTAGTGATGTTTGTGATCTCATCAAGACTCCATCTTTTGGGAAACATGTATATTTTGTTAACTTCATCAATGATGCTACTCACCATACATGAGTGTATCCTATGAAAAAAAATAAGGTTTTTTTTATACAAGCTTTTGACTCTATGCACATATTGTGGCGGTGAATACATGTCACATGAGTTTAATACTTTTCTTCGTGAAAGAGAAATTTCACACTATGTATTATGCCATATACACCTTAGAAAAATGGTGTTGTAGAGCATAAAAATAGAACACTCCATGAAATTCCAAAATTTATGGTTAAAGAAAAGCACCTTCCTGAAAAGTTTTGAATGGAAGCGGTCATGTGTGCAAATTATGTGTTGAATATGTTCCCTACAAAAGCATTGAGGTTCATCACTCCTTATGAGGATTTGAATGGGGCTTGATGACAAGGCAAAGAAATTTATATTTGTTGGTTATAGTGCTAAAAATAAGGGATATCGTGTGTATCATTCATTGATGGACACAATTATTATGAGTCGAGATGTGGTCTTTGTTGAAAATTCAGATTTTCTTCTACTTGAATGCAAAAAACAGCCAATAGTTAGCTCAAAAGATGTGTTGGATACACTCATGCCTTTGTTCCAAAGTGGTGCTTGACGATGGCCATACACTATATGAGATATCTACCCCTGTATGAGTAGCATATATCAAGCTACCTATCGAGATTTGATACTCTTCAATGTCTTGAATTTTCTCATCTTCATAAACACTAAGTTTATGATTCATCTCCAAAGGTGTACCCTACAGGTTTAGTGTTCTACATTTTGAATTTAAGAAGTAGATCATGAATGTATCTCCTCTCAAATACATTCCTTCATATGTGTATATGATCTGCATACCTAGAGAGAATGTGAGCTCACTTAAAACACTGATTTTGAACTCCTCTTGCATGTATCTCTTGATCCTTTGAATGCTATACAGATCATCACTTGTCAGAATTATGTCATCTATATACACATAGATAAATAACCTCATTGTGATCCCTTTTAATGAATAGAGAAGGATCTGAGTTGCTAGGTTTGAACCTTCGACCTTGAAGGTATGTAACCGACGTGTAATTCCAAGTTGTAGGAGGTTGTTTCAATCCATACAATGCCTTATTAAGTCTACAAACATGAGATGCATGATTAGGGTTTTCAAAACCTAGATGTTGTGACATGTATACCTCTTCACTTATCCAACCATTTAGAAATTCATTTTTTACATCAAGTTGTAGGAGTCTCCGATTTCTCTCTCGAAGTATACACCAACCATTTAGGCATAGTTTTAGCCTCTTCTATGTCAGTCCTCTCATCAAAAAGTGCATTATGCATCAAAAATGGAATGATCTGCATCATCATGTGAAATTTGTAAAGATTGAGAAATTGCCTCATTTGGATCAGTTTCTCATTGTCCACCTATTAAAATAGGAAGCAAAGTGTCATACACATCTTTGGAGCTAACATATGTCTCCTTAATACATGAAAGTAATAGTTGAATTTCACCATCCACGAAAACAACATCACGGCTAACAAAAATGTGTTTGGGTTGTGGATGATATAGATGATAGCCTTTTCTTTCAAAATTCTATCCAACAATAATACATTCATTGATTTATTATCCAATTTCTTGCATTGTTGTTTGGGCACCAATGCATATGCCAGACAACTAAAGACATGCAAATGAGCAACAAATGTCTTGTGACCATGCCAAGCCTCATATGGAGTGATTGATTACAATGCTTTGGTGGGACACTTGTTAAGTACATATATTGCACATATAATAGCCTCAAGCTAAAAGCTATGTGGTAAAGCTTGACTTTTGTGCATAAACCTTGCCATATCCATGAGAGACCCATTCTTTCTTTCAACAACTCCATTTTGTTGAGGTGTATACGGCACTATATATTGATGTTTTATCCCATTCTCAATGAGAAATGCATTGAAATTAGAAGACATGTATTTCCCCCTTGATCAAAATGGAGGGTGCCCAATTAACATGCTAACAAATTGTCAATCATAGCCAGAAACTATTTGAAGCACATACACTTTGGGCTTTGCTTTTAATGGATACATTCATGCGTGCCTGCAAAAATCATCAATGAAAGTCATGAAGTAAAGGTAGTTCCCAAAAGAAGGTGTTTGCATAGGACCACAAACATCACTATGAACAAGCTACAATTTATGAGAAGCTCGAATTGAACCATCTTTAGGGAAGGAAGAACGTTGCATTTTTTCCAAAATATAGCCTTCACAGACATGTTTACAAGGTGCTCAAGTTTGGGAAGAGAGGACACCATTTCAGATTTCTATAGGCATAGCAAACTAGCATAATTCAGATGACCAAAGTGTGCATGCCAGAGCTTTGCATCTGAGATAGCCTAAGAATCTTGAACTACACATGTTGAATCATTCACAGATTTTGCATAGTCTATGAGCTTATACTACCCATGACATAAAATGCCAGAAGTAATAATAACATCGTCACATCGTCATTTGAGAGATCATGAACTATTCATCTATTATTAAAAAATTAACAACCAAGACAATCTTGGCTAATGTTGAAACTGACAATAGATTTTTCTTGATCTCTAGCACATACAAAGCATCTGCCAATGTGAAAGAACTACCATCAGTAGGAGTCAAAATGATCCTACTAAAGTATTTTGATGATGATGCACCACATTGGACTCTCCTTCTCGAGAACTCCACGACAATATCCTCCAATAGAAAGCTGAGCCCCAGATACCACACATAGTAATCTGCAACAAGGTCCTAGAATACACAAGAATCACACAATACACAGACCACAAACATAGGTTTCTTAGGTCACACAAATGCGGTCAAACTTACAGTCTGTGGCTAACCAAGCCACTATATGTTTTATTAAATAGCATATACCAAAGTGCCCATTTGGCCTTTCATATGGACACTAACCATAACAATCTCCCACTAAAGGCCAATATGGTCAAAGTGACTATGGGAGAAAAATAAAGAATGATAAAGAATACTTGAGTGTAAGTATACAAACTATACCTCCCACCAGATGGGCGTGTTACACAGTATACAAGTAACTATGTAATATCATGAATCAAGTAACCCCCATCAAATGACAATAGTGTCGAAAGTTATCATGTGGTATATCTTTAGTCAAAGCATCTGTAGCATTATCTCGAGTATGAACCTTCTCAAGAATAATGCACTCAATGGCTAAGCAATCGCTAATGAAGGATACTGCACCTCAATGTGCTTGGTCTTTGCATGATAGATGGGATTCTTAGCTAATGCAATGGCACTCTAATTATCACTAAGAAAATGAGGCACATGCTGAGATAAATCCACATCACAAGAAAGATGAGAAAGCCACAATGCTTTCTTAAATGCCTCACTTGTTGCAACATACTCTGCTTCTGTGGTGGAAACAATTGTACATTCTTCAAGACAAGATCTTCAAGAGATAGCACCTCTAGCAAAATGAAAAATGTACCTTGATGTAGGCTTACGATTGTCTACACAACCAACATAATCAAAATCTATCTAACCAATAATGGATGCTTTCCCTCTACCTAAGCATAGACACTTGTCCTTAGTGCCACTCAAATATCTCAAAATCATATTGACCACTTCCCAATGTTGCTTTCCTAGATTAAACATATATCTACTCACAACCCCCACTGCAAATGCAGTGTCTGGTCTTATGGCTATTATAGCATACATGAGACTACCAACAGCAGACTTATAAGGAATTATGGTCATGAATTCCTTTTCCTCATCTGATTTGGGGCAATCATCCTTGCTCAATTTTACATATGTACTCAATGCCTTTCCACCATGCATATTGAACCTGTGAAGTACTTTGCATATATATACTCACTTTGAGACAAGTGTATGCACCTTTTACTCCTATCATGAGTAATGTGCATGCCAAGAATATGTTTGGCATCCCCCAATTCTTCATATCAAATGTCTAACTCAACTTCTTTTTGAGAATTGACAAGCATAAGAGGACTTCCCAACAATCAACATATCATTGCCATAAAGTATCAAGCATATCAGGCCACCATCTGAGCATCACTTTGCATAGAGGCAATGATCCTCATTGCTTTGAGAATAGCTATGAGACTTCATAAAAGCATCAAATTTTTGGTACCATTGTCTAGGGGATTGTTTAAGTCCATATAAGCTCTTCCTTAGCTTACAAACTAGAATTTCTTTGCCAAAAACTACATAACCCTCTGGTTGTTCCATATAGATATCATCTATAAGATCTCCGTGCAAGAAAGTAGTTTTCATGTCCATTTGGACTAGCTCTAAGTCCTCTATTGCAACAAATCAAAGCAACATTCTAAGTGTATTCATCTTGACCACTAGAGAGAAGATTTCTTCGAAACCAACACCATGTTGTTCCTTAAAAAACTTTGCAACAAGTCGTGCTTTATACTTTGGAGAAGCACTATCTAATGTAAATTTTAGATTATAATTTACTGCTTCGTAAGAAACGGAGACGCCAAGTCTTATGGGACCAAGTGATCTCACGCGATATCTCTGTTGTTGAGGCTATTAATTCGGGTGACTGTTGCATCTCGAAGTCCTGTTCCATTTTATGTATCGCGATGAATTACGCACGCAGAAATAATCCCGATTAAGTATATCATTACTCAAACGTTAGCATGGCGTACTCTTTCCATTTTGTTTCTTTTGACTGGCTTCCAAAATTTTGAATAATTTTTTTGGTAGAGCTACCAACAATTTTTTTCTATTTCATAGTTATTTTCCCAAAATTATTTGGGGTAAATCCAATTAGTTGAAACGAAAAAAAAGGGAGGCAAGCCCGTTCGGGATGGCCTAAAGACGTCAAATAAGAAAATTAAAAATTTCTTTCTCTATCGTGAAGATAATCTGAAATTGAAACCCGATTCATCTATTAATCGTTGGCCTAATCTTTCTTTGGATGAGGAGGAGCAAGATTCTGAATACGTAAAAGCAATTTATGTTTCGCGTACCAATACCAAAAGTTTACGTTATACCCATCCAGATCAGAATTGAACCGGTCACTTCCTCCTCCAAATCAAACTGAATTAATTAGTAAGTAATATTAACTTTTTTATGTACTACAGGATTTCTGACTACTCGTTTTTTTCAAACTCAACATTTGCCGCTAGAGGGGACGGACTGTAAATCCGCTGGCAAAGCCTACGCTGGTTCGAATCCAGCTCGACCCATTGAAATAGAAATGTCAAAACACTTCTGCAAGTACAACGGAATTTCGTTACCAGACGAGGTAGCCGAGTCTGCTATGACACTGGCTGCTCACAAGATGCCTATACTTACTTAGATAAATGTTTGGATTTTTGCCAATATTGTCTTCCAAAAATTTATGAGTATGAACGATTGATAATAAACTTCTTTTTCTTTCAAGAATTTCTTTAAGAAAGAGTACGTCCTCCTGAAACTCATACACAAAGTCTGATGGTAATGAAAAATTAGGCTTATTTATTAAATTCAATTTGTTCAACTTTCTGAGTTTGATGCCCAAAGTGGATTCCCGCAGCCATCATTTCTTCTTTTATTCTCATACGGCTCGAGCCTACTCCTCGCTTGCACATCTTGCAAGATGAAACAAGGAAAAACGCAAAAACGAGTTATTTCACGGTGTGGCTTTTTATCCGAATCAGCATTTTGAACAAAGCTTTGCGGATTATCTTGTGTTTATACGTTAGATATTTTCTCATTCCCAATTTTTTTGTTGTATGAGATAGTCAATTAACTTTGACCCGTATAGGAAATGAGGGGTAGAGAAAATACCTTGAGCCAACGTCCGAGTACTAGGCGCTACGGCGCCGAAGTAATAGGTGGCTAGTAAGTAGTTATCATTACATTAATCTTTAAAGCTACCTGTTTTTATCTTATCGTATTTAACTTTAGCTATACTTATTATACACTTGATAATCAGCTGGAAGCAAGTTTCTGTGTCACATCACTAAAAAAAAATAGTAATTATAATAAACCTTGCCTACCCTTTGGAAAAGGTACTAACTCCCAAATACCATTCTTGTGAATAGAATCCAACTCACTCTTCATGGCACTCTCCCACTTGACATGATCCTTTGTCTAGATGGCCTCTTTGTAGCGAGAAGGCTCACTAGCATCTATTAGCATAACAAAATCCAAACGTGGAACATATCTATCAGGTGGATGTGAGACACGTGTAGAACATCTCAATGGTTGTTGAACGAAAATATTTTCAGATTGATCTGATCGAACATTCTCTTGAACATCCCTATGTGCAACATTTTTATGCATGCTAACTAGAGGACTAGTATCCTCAAACACCACTCTTCTCACTTTAACCTCCTTAATGGGTTGTTTATGCATGTTAAACTGATTGAAAAATAACATCACTACTTCTTATCACTGACCGTGTTTCAAGATCCCATAAGTGATATCCGAATTGTCCTTCTTGACCATCTCCAAGAAAAGTGCATTTATTTGACTTATGGTCCAACTTTTGTCTAAGATTCTTGGGTAAATGAACATATGATTCACACCCAAAAACTCAAAGGTGATCATAATACAATGGCTTCCCTTTTCACAACTCTTGTGCCACTTTTAGACCTTTGGCAGTACTAGTTGAAAGGTTAATCATATGAACTACAATCAATACTGCTTCTGCCCAAAAGCCTTGTGAAAGGTTTGCATGATGCAACAAAGAAACTAATCTATCTTGAATAGTTCTATTCATCCTTTCAGCTACATCATTTTGTACTGGGGTATAAGGAGTTGTAAACTCTCTATGAATTCCTCTAGATTGGCAAAAAAGTCTAAATTCATATGAGGTATAATCACCCCCATTATTTGAATGTAAATCTTTGAGCTTAGTTCCTTTTTCAATCTCAACTAAAGGATGCCATTTTCTCAAGGTAGGGAATACCTCATCCTTTGATTTGATAGGATACACCCAGACTTTTCTAGTAGCATTATCTATGAAAGTGACAAACTAAAGAGAACCACCTAATGACCCTATGGGCATAGGACCACACACATCTGTATGAACGAGATTTAAAGGCTGAATTGAAGAGTCAATGTGTGTTTTATGCACATTCCTAGTTTTCTTTCCATATTGACAATGCTCATAAAATGAAACATCAAGGAAAGATAACACAGGTAAGTGGCCAAAACAAGAAAGATTTGCCATTCCACTATGAGACATGTGGTCCAAATGGCCATGTCAAATAAAAGCCATAGGTTGTTCATTAACAGCTAACATGTGTTCTTTTTGTGATACAAATAAGAATAAAGTGAGCCAACTTTTCTTCCTTTTGCAATAATCATATTGCCTTTGATATGCAAAAGGACTGAGCATAGAGAACCACCTTATATCCAAGGTCATCAAGTTGACTAACTGACATCAAACTACGTGATAACTGAGGTACATGGCGTACATTATGCACAGTAAATTTTGAGCCATAAGTGAACTCCACAACCATATCTCCAATCCCCACAATGTCACATTGGTAAGAGTCACCAACTCTAATGGTACCAAGAGATTCTACTACATAATTAGAGAACCATTCTTTGTGTGGTGTCACATGGAAAGAAACACCAGAATCTAGCAGCCACATGTGGGAAAGGGAATCAGCCATAAGAGCCTCAGTGGGCATAGTACTATCAAGTGTCAACACATCAGCATCATTAGAAATAGCATTAATTTCTTCAATTTTCACAGTCAAAGAAGATGGTGTAGGTAGTTGTTTGACATGTGCATCAACATTTTGTCCTTTACCTTTAGCATTCTTTAATGCATATCAATTTGCCTTCATGTGCCCTTTCTTGTGACAATAATGGCATTCAATATCCCTCTTCCTTGATTTACTTGTACTCTTATTCCGTTGACCATGCTTTTCCTTGTTCTTGCTCCTGCCACATTGCTAATTCTTTCCTTGGTAAGAATCACAAACATTATATGCATCTCCACTCTGAGTGCCAACCATAGATTTTCTACAAATCTCCTCACTCAAGAGTGCTCCACATATGTCATCATAGACAAGTTTACCACCAGGTGCACTATTGCTAATAGCTATGCAAAATGTATCCCATGATGATGGCAAGGTGCATGACAACAAGACTACTTTCATTTCATTATCCATATCCATTTTCTGAGCCTGTAAGTAGGAGATATAGCATTAAACTCATTTAGATGAGAAGCAACATTATGTGTGTCCTTCATGCAAAGGTCATATAAGTTTCTTATCAAATACACTTTATTTGATGCCGTCTCTTTTTCATATTTATGCAACTTCTTCCAAAGCTCCTTTGCACTTTCACAGTCTAATATTGTAAAGTCAACATTATATGCTAGGTGCAATTGAATGGTAGACCTAGCCATTTCATAGTCTTCCCAATCATGTTCATCCATGTCAACAAGCTTCTTTGAGATTCCATTTGCTCGCTTCCATTGCCTCCTCTAAATCAGTACATCTTTAATCTGATTCTTCCATAGAGCAAAGTTTGTGCCATCAAATTTTTGGATCTCAAAGTGATCTTTACATTGCAAGTTATAGATCCTCCTCGAAACACTGGCACTAGATCCTAATCCATCAGATGTGCCCAAGACCTCTAATGCCATGATGATAGAGAACTAAATAGAATGATAATGGAGTAAAGGAGTCCAAACACCACTAAGGCTCAAACAAGGATGGCCGTGTCAGATTTTGGGAAAAAATCTAGTAGATTCTTTCGAGGAAATTCAATTAGTGAATTGTAATGACCAACCAAAATGATTATGTGAGAATAAATGTGCTCACACCAATAAGTGTATCAAGAAGTAAATTGACCACTCTGTAGTTGACAAGGCCAAAAAATCTAGCAAATTTTTGCCAGAGTATCCTCTACAAAATGAGCATATAACCAATCAACTACTAACATGTTAATCTGCATAGTGAATCATTGACTCCACTGCATATAACCAGTCACCCAAAAGAAGCTAACTAGGCTTATCAAGCACCTATGAACAACTATCATACATCTCCTATGATGAGGTTGGGTAAGTCTTCCACCTACATCACCAAAAAGAACCCGACATCTGGGTGTCTCCTAGTTAAGAAAACCTCACCGCAACCCTCTTTCTCAAATGTAAAAGGCCTTATGAAAAAAATGTAACCGCTATATCAATGATCACCTAGGTGTATATAAGCAATATCCACATAAGCATACATAGTGTGTGTGTGTATGTGCTCAATATATGCAGTAAGATGGCACGAAAAGGCTGAATTCATATCCCAAACACTAGCTAATAACATCTGCAAGTGTTTGTCAACTTTGATCTTTAGGCTCAAAAACCTGAATGAATTTGCAATGGCTATTCCCACCACAATTGAAAACATTTCAAGAGGTGTAGATTTACTAGCGAGGCTGAAAACATAGCCCCAAATATGAATATTTGCTATCAGAGAAGTACAAAAGAGCACTCTTCGTGATGTTCTTGAAGCTCTTTAATAAGAACTATGCATGAAACTACCCCGAAATGACTCCAAAAATCATCCCAAATATGCTTCAAAACATGCTTTGAAAGCGAAGAACGAAGCTTTGAGGGACCAAAACATTTTCAAGCTAATGTTAACCTTAGTTTTTACCGTTCTTTGGATACCACAAAAGAGTAACTTAGTGGCAAGAGATCTTGTCGGTTAAGCAGGCTCCAGGGGGAACAAACTTTGATGGGTGACCTCCCAGGAAGTGTTAGGAACCTCCATCTTCCTTGATCATTGAGGTCCTCCCTCATGCGCAACCAGTGGTGACTTCGGTGACTCAGATGACAAGGTCTATGCCTTGGTCACCGCCTTAGTCATAAGCCTTGGAGAAAGCCTTGGGTAGGCGAGCAAGTGCTCGCCTTGCTCTCACAAAAGGAACAAAGTTTTTGTGTCTAAATGTTGTGATACTAGTGAATTATTTTGATGAAGGTGCACCACAGTGGACTGTCCTTCTCGAGAGCTCCATGACAATATCCTCCAAGAGAAAATCAAGCTCCAGACACCATACACAATGGGTGGGCAGGCAGGTGCTCACTTCGCTTACACAAAAGGAAAAAAGCTTTTGCGTCTGAATGCTCTGATAGTAGTGAAGTGTTTTGACAATGATGCACCACAATGGACTCTCCTTGAGATCTCCATGAGAATATCCTTCAGTAGAAAACCAAGCTCTAGACACCACACACAATATTCCACAATGAGGCCGAAGAATACACAAAAACCACACAATACACATACCACAAACCGAGATTTCTTAGATCACACAAATGAGGTCAAACTTACGGTCTGTGGTTGAACAGGCCACTATACATTTTATTAAAGAACATATACAAAAGTGTCCAGCAGCCATTTGGCCTTTCAAGTGGACACTAACGATAACACTTACCAACTCCCACTACAAGATAAGAGGAATTGTTAGCACATGTGACAGTATTCCCTATAGGGGAAGTCTCAATTCAACTAAAGAAACTAGGTTGTGAGGTAATATGTTTGGTTGCCCCACTATCAAAGTACCAAAAATTTGAGTCTATTATAGACATACACTGCTCATGAGAAGATGGGTCATAGTTGCATATAGTAGTAAATGCCCATTCTTCATTCTGAACAAGATTAGCAAACTCTATTTTAGGTGTAGAGGCCTCTGCAACAACCATTCCAACCTCTTTCTTATTTGCCTCTTTTTGCAACCAGTTTTGGACAACTACTTATGACATGATCATTTCCTTTATAGTATTTGTGAAATTGTTTCTGCTTTTCTATTTTCTTCTCATCTTTTTTCTTCCTTCTTCATGTGTGAAGCATTAGCATATTTCTGCTTACTAGTAAATGAGCTTTGTTTACCTTTGTGCTTATGACTATGAGGCACTTGTACTGGTGAACCGAAACTTGTATATATTTTTGGCACAAAAAAATGAAATTGCCTACATAAGCACTATGATAGTGTGTTTGGAAGCTGAAACTAGCTCATATCAAAATTTTGGCTCGAGTATGCTCAGCAATTTTCATGTGATTCTAAGACTGTGACTAGAGGTGTGTTGACAATGCCCTAGATGCAGCAATGACCTCCTTTGATACCAATTGTTGGAGTTCGAGGTCTGCGGAAGCACACGAATAGCACAAGGAAGAAGAAGAATATTGGAGCACAACACAACATTGAATGAATTACCAAGTGAATGTACAAAGATAAGTAACCCATTAGGGTTATAGACATATATACCATTCTGGGCAAAAAACTCATAAAGAGAGAAAAAATGCCTCGACAGTCCTAAGTATGTTCACACACATCACCACCAAAATATATCAATAGTTTTCTTCAATTTGAACCTCTACAAGAAAGCATCTCTTGCTAATGTATAGGTCCAAAAATGATTGAGTTTAATTTTGGTAAACCATTTTGCCACTTCATTACCAAGGTGGATTGAAACACACTTGCCTTATATTGTTTGTCCCCTAGTATAATGCCAAGGTGTTCAAATACTCCATAAATAATTTCAAATGCTCATACATGTGTATCCGAATCATCCCTCAAGAAGCCTCCAAACTTTGCATATGACATCCCTTCTAGAAATGGCCTTCTCAAAGGCAAATCTTCTCCTACCATACTTGGACTAAACTCAATAACAACATCCACTACTTCGTCCAGATCAGAGCTAGTCGCAAACAATTCCAATTGAATATGGGAGAAGAGTGTGAGGGTATCCAGTGAATTACGGTTTTTTTTTACTACCACTGATCAATGTCATCTATTTCTAACTTTATGGTAGCTTTCTAAAAGTCCAAAGTTGCTAATTTTTAAGAATCCATTATCTCGTGGGCCCAGTGTCTGTTGGGTCTCTTCTGAAGATGGGATGGAAATTGTTGAATGTCTAGTTAAATTTGTTGATACTAATTTCATACTGGACACCACTAAAGGCTGAATGGACAATATTGTAGCAGATTATGACAGAATCCCGGTTGTGGGAACTTGCATCATAATATCACTATGCCGGTGGTTTTGGCTATCGTTTATCAATGTCCTCCACTTCTAACTTTATGGATGGCTTTTTAAAAGTCTAGAAATTAGCTAATTTACTAGTTGCTGGTGGGTCTCTTCTGAAGATGGGATGGAAATCGTTGAATGTCAAGTGAAAAGTGTTGATACTAATTTTTGACTGGACACCACTAAAGGCTGAATGGAAAACATTGGAGCATATTTTGACAGAATCTCGGTTGTGGGACCTTGCATCGTAATATCGCTATGCTGGTGGTTTTGAATGCCGTTGATCAATGTTCTCCACTTCTAACTTTATGGATGGCTTTCTAAAAGTCTAGAAATTACATAATGAGAATCCACTGCCTGAAAATTAGCGAATTTACTGGACTTCTAAAAATGGGCTAGAAATTACCAAATGTTTGGTAAAAAGTATTGACTTTGATTTCTAATCAGACAACATCATAGTAGATTTGGGCGTAATTGCATTTGTGGGACCTTGCATCATAATATTGTGTCGGAGGGTACACGTTTGATTTTGGTCGGTGGTAAAATTTCTCAATCAAAATGAGGGGTGGATAATGGTTGTGTTGAGGGTACTAAAACGGACTTCAAGGTACCAAGGAGACTTTTCATCGATCATGGTTATTGATCTATTGTGTACTTTGGGTAACTTTCTCCCATTGCAACACAGGCATACGTTTGTGTCAACTTCAATGCTTGAATGACATTCCCTAGTGGGATTGCTAGTGTTAAGTCTCTACTCTCTCATCAATTAGATAGAGTAAAGGATTCTTGGATGGGAGGAATCTGGAGTTAGAAACCTCTTACTTTTCCTACCAAAGCAACTTTTAAACCTTGTAACTCAATCAACCAACATTAGATTATCATTGAAATTCTAATGATCTTATTCACTTTCCAGAAATACCATCATTGTGCAGACAATGTGAATGATTGTTAGAGCACACAAATGCCTCGAACTTCCTTCCAATACACAAATGAAGGTAACACTGGATTGGCCTTGTGTTTAATCACTATTTTGGTTAAACTTGTAGTGAAATAGTATAACATCTGTAAAGACAAGTAAGATTCACCATGCACACGTAACATTGTCATATCGCAAATTCTTATTCACTTTACCAGACTCATAATAAAAACATGCAAATGAGAAATAGAAGAGACATAGAAATAACACAAAATATTGTACATCTAGATAACCAACAAATGTTCTAGTAACACCACCAACCATCACGTCGGTCTCACAACCTTCTGGTACCATCTCTATGTGTGCAATGGGCAAAAATCTTTAGATTAAAATCAGTTAAAACGTTTGTGAATAGTCGGGTACCCTTCTGGGTTATAGAAAGAGGAAAAAATATATACATCTAATTAGAATTTGCTCTAATGGCTGGCTTAACACCAACTACACCTACATGTGCCTATTGTAACCAATTGTGATGTACTTCCTCATCCACAAAACAAGATAGAATTCCATGTTTTTCTTGTTTATAGAGACTATGTGTGAGTAAATGATACTTATGTGACTGTATTACTTCTTCTTCATTAGTTCTCACACGCTTACTTAGGGTCCAAAAGTCAAAATGGGTACTAGCATTTTAGCCCACTTAGAACCACTTCTAAGTTGAACAAAAAAGATGGAGAAGTTCATCCAGCATTCCTTGTGGAGATTCTCTTGAAGTTAGTCACGAGACGTGATCAAGCCATAGATGGGTTCTACCCTTCCTCACTACTTCCAAGTAATATTCCATTAGTAAGAGAAACCAACTTACCAACCGTCATGTATTGCAAGGTTTGTTGACCAAATACAATAATGCATGATGATTGGTAAAAAACTTGAACTTGTTGGCCAAAAGATAATCTCAAAGTTTCTTTACTACATACATCATGCATGAACCTTCGCGCTTGATTGTTGTGTAATTCATTTTTGTTGCATTGAATTTCTTATTGATGATTGGTTAAAAACTTAAACTTGTTGGCCAAAAGATAATGTCAAAGTTCCTTTACTACATAAATCATGTGTGAACCTTCACACTTGATTGTTGTGTAATTCATTTTTGTTGCATTAAATTTCCTATGGACATGTCTATATTTCCTTTGCCTACTGGTTGTGCCAACACACATCCAATAGTGAAATTGGATGTATCTACATGAACATGGAATAGTTTGTTCCAATTAGGGGTACCTCGTTGGGTGTTGATCATAAACATCTTTTGAGTTAAAAAAAGGATTTCTCACATTTTTTGGTCCATTCAAAGTTGTTCAAATGATTGTACAATGGATTGGCTATTATAATATATATGTGTACCAATCTTCTATAGTATCCACAATGGCCCATGAAGGCTTATACTTCATTTACATTCTTAGATCAAGGTAAGTATGCAATTGCTTTAACTTTATCTTCATTTGTTGAGATGCCATTTTTAGAGATGATATGACCAGAAATATTCCCTTTTCGTACCATAACTACATATTTTTTTGGGTTCATGCATACTATGTATTATCTACACTTGTCAAATATCTATGTAAACTCTAGGATGTGGTTTTGTCTGATGTGGAAGTGCACACATAGATCATCCACATAGACTTCTAAAGCTTTTCACAAAAAATCATTAATAGTACATGACACATTAGCTATTGGAAAAATAGCAGGGGCATTAGTGAGTCCAAATGGCATCACATGGAAGGCATAAGTTTCCCATTGAGTGGCAAAAGAAGTCTTGTGATGATCTTTTGGAGCTATGACCACGTGATTATAGGCTAAAACTCCATCCAAGAAACTATACACTTCATTGTCTGCTACTCGTTCCAACAAATGTTCAATAATAGGAAGGGGGTATCTATCTTTGATTGTGGCTACATTAACTTTTTCCAAGTTAATATGCACATTTAGCTTACCATTCTTTTTTGCCACAACCACAATGGGGGGTATCTATTTGGTATGCTCAATTACATAAATGAATATACTTCCTTCAATCAATCAGTTCCTTCTCTTATTTTAGTGGCATGGTTATCATTATGTGTGAGGTTTTTGTTTTTTGGGTTTATCCTCTCATGTCATAGGGATCTAATGTGAACAAGTCTCTAGTTCTAAACCTTTCAAATCTTTGTGCATCCATGTGAATACATCCCTATATTCTTGTAAGAGCTCTATTAATTTGTCTTCCTCTTATGGACTTAAACAATCTCCTATATATGTGCATCTTTCCTCTTGATCTTCAATTATCACTATTATTTTCTTCCTCACTTTTTCTTGTCATAAGCTTCTCCCATTAACGCTTCTATGGCACTTCAAGCAATAATTCCTCCTCTACCTGAGAGGGTTTCCTACTTTTCTTCTTCTTCTTTTCATGTTCTACTTCATTGGCTATGGAGATTTCACTCTTGGACATATTTGACTCTTGTTTCTTCGCTTCTACTAGATACAAATATTCTTCTTTTGAATTAAAAAGAATCAATTACTAGGATACATCATATCTATCATCATTGCAATGGGGGTCCATTGTTCTTCATTGATTGCTATGTCCATAGTTGCTAGTATTTCTACCCAATGATGAGGCTCAAATTCCTCATCGAGGAATACCATCGATGCATAAGATAGGTCTTGTATGGATTTGGTGTTCTAAGAGGTTTCTAATCATGGCCTCTAATCTTTCCTCTTCTTACTTATCTACTTTATATATCCATAGATGAGTATCTTCATGCATTCAAGATGGGTCTAAAGAGTTCATTAAGTGTAATGATATAAAATCCTCTTCTATCTTGTGGATAGGATGGATAGGATTCCACTATAGGGGTGGGAAATCTTTATATATACAATCCTTCAGGTTGACTTTAGTCATTACCCCTAAGTGTTGCAAGTACAAAGACTTGGTACTCCATCTTTTAATATTTTGAGTTTTCACATAAGTGGTCTTCCTAGTATCATGTCCTATACATGGTTCTTTCCAAAATAAGGTATGGTAGCAAAGGCAACACTTGCAACTAAGTTTGGGATTGCCTTGCTAGTGTGACCCTAGTGGGTGATGGGAAGATAGGTATTACCTTTTTCACCTTCGCTCAAGTCTCTTATCTTATCTATTGGGATCTCTGGTACTTTGCTTTTGAATCGTGCTTTTGAGTGGTATCCATCAAGTTTTGGGACTTTATTTGCCACATGCTTCCACAACTATGATTTCACTTTTAGGAGCTCTTCTAGAATGAGATGATATTGAGCTTCAGTGTTCTTCACTACCTCTGTGTTCCTAGCTATTATGGAATCTTCATTTCTCACTAATACAATGGGGACCCTCAATTGTATGACCTATACTTCTATGGGCCTTTGAAATGTGGTAACTCTTGTAGGGACTTAGATTTGAAATCTAATCCATCATCTTACTATGCTTTTGTAACAAAAAATAACTATTAGGACCACCACGTGCTAGAGACATGACTCTCCTCCCAACCTTATGCTTCTATATATAGTTGCTCGAATCAACAAGGACCAGAAATGTAATTCGAGTCCATAAGTGCATGTGTTGTTATCAAGATCTTAACTCACGTGCACACAGAGGTTATGAATGTTGAAAACACACATAAAAAATAGATATGCAAGGAAACAAGACAAAATACAATGTTGGGTGCAATTGCCCCCCATGCACTCTGTTTCAACAATCCATAGAGTGCATGTATTTATATGATTTTTTTATTATGTCAAAATAGTGGTTACATGAGAGTGGTTTTGAAAAGCATGTGTGAAAGTAGAAGTTGGTCTCTTTTGTAGAGAGCCTTTGCTTTTAATAACGAAAATTGTTATCTACAGCGACCCTTATTCTAACCACCACTTTACTAATTGTTTCTAAAAATAGAATCCTCTATGTGGTTTTATTTACAATTATATAAATTATAAATTGGATTATTGATGTCCATCCTTTCGCACCTTTCACGTCCTTACGAACCTTTAGCTGCTATATCAAAAACACCAAAACACGTTAATACATTATTAAATTAACACTCCAACAATTCCTTGTTCAACACATTCCATAATTCATAACATGCCCCTCAGCTAAAAAAGCAACTAACCTCAGTTGATAAAATAAAAGTTAACATGGATGGCTAGTCACATGTTCCATCACTGAACAAAAATAAGCATGTTCCATGTAAAAACACATGCATGGAAATGTTCATGGAGAAGTTACATTAATGTGTTTGTGCATGGTATGCAAAAATCAAGTGGTCATAATGGGGTGTTAATTGTGTTTTATGTATCCATTGACATTCTTCAATAGAGTGATTTTTGCACTTAACTAAATATCGATGATATTGAGTACCTGTGCGTGTAGTAGTAACATCATGATCAATTATTTTCTCATGCAATAATATTTCATATTGTTCTTCAATTAAAGGAGGGTCATCAAGAAGTGGAGTGAGTGATAAATTTCCTTTAAATGGTTTAAGTAAACTAATATGAAAAGATTTATGTATATTCCAATGAGATGGTATATCTAATCTGAATGAATTATCATTAATTTTTTGTATAATACAAAATGGTCCATAATGGCATGGTGCAAGTTTAATTTTAGGATGCTACAAAATATTTTTGAGACATCTTTTAATGATACACAACCATACAATATCATTTTGCTTGAACTCCCTGGCTAATCGTTTTGTATTGGCATTACGTGTATAACATTCTTGACTTTTCCTAATGTGCTCATGAACATCATGAAGTATAGAAATGTGATCTTGAGCAATAGAATCAGCCATCAGAATGTCAGCTTGAGTGAGTGACATTTGAGTGGGAAGCTTTTTACCATAAACAATTTCAAAAGGTGCACGACCAGTAGTGGTGTGTGTGGTGTTATTATAAGCAAATTGAAGTAGTGACAACTTTTTATCCCAATTAGTGGGACTATCTAATGAATAACAATGCAATAAATCAAGAATAGTACTATTTGTATCCTCATTTTGTCCATTATTTTTGGGATGAAATGTAGAGTTAAAATCTATTTTAGAACCAAAATGTTGAAATAAGGAAACCCAAAAATGATTACAAAATCTAAGATCACGATCAGATAACATTACTATAGGAAATCCATGGTGTGGGAGAATGCATTTAATGAATAATTTTGCAGCCTCAGGTGCAAGCAAAGTTTTTCTACAAGGAATGAAATATGCACATTTACTAAACCTATCAATGATTGTCCAAACCATATCGTTATGTGATGAAGGGATAGGAAGACATGTGATAAAATCCATAGGGATTTGTTCCCATGGTTCCTTCGGAATGGGAAGTGGCATTAATAATCCAAATGGTTTACCATGATGATGTTTTATATGTTGACATACAATGCATTGAGAAACATAATGTGCAATATCTTTTTCCATGTGGGGCCAAAAGAAGAAATCTTTGCAAGCAAAAATGGTGCTCTCTATGCTTCTATGAACCATGTAAGATGGTTCATGCATTTCTTTGATGACAAAATCTTTAAAATCTTGGGTTATGCATAATTGATGTTGAAAATAAAGTAAACCATGATGAAATGTATAATGTTGATCATTTAAAGGCACACCATTGTTGAATTCATGCCATGCACGTGAGAAATACAAATTAGATGCATAAGTGGAAATCATTTCTTGAAAGGAATGAATTTGTATTGCATAAATATTATGCAAAACAATAGAATGTGAAGGAAAACGGCTAAGGGCATCGGCTATGACATTAGCTTTACCAGGTTGATATTGTATCATGGGCTAGAAATTTTGAATGAATGAAGCCTATTTAAGATGTCAATCAGAGATTAAAGGCTGAGTTAATAAATGTTTACTAGCATATTGATTGGTTTTTATTAAGACCTCAGATCCCATAAGATAGTGTTTCCAAATTCGCAAAGCATGCACAACTACTAACAATTCTTTATCATATGTACTATAATTCTTTTCTGAGGGCTTAAGCTTCCTACTCTCAAATGCAATGGGATGATCATTTTGCATTAAAACAACACCTATTCTTGAACCACTAGCATCAGTAACGACATGAAATGGTTGTGAAAATCAGGTAACTATAAAACAAGTGCATGTGAAAGTGCATGTTTGAGTTTTTCAAAGGATTTTTGTTGGGCAAGTCCCCATGCAATTTTTATTTTCATTTTCAATAACAAGGTAAGAGGAAATGCTAAATAAGAAAAATTTTGAGAAAACTTCCTATAGAAACAAGCCAACCCAAGAAAAGAACGAACATCATTGACTGATTGTGGTGTAGGCCATTCTACTATAAATTTAATCTTTTTTGGATCCACATGCATGCCTTCACTTGAAATAGCATATTCTAGTTATTCTATCTTATGTTGGAAGAAGTAACTCTTTTCAAGATTAGCGTAAAGTGTGTTCTCTCGTAGCAAATGAAAAATTGTTTTAAGATGCTTCTCATGCTCACTATCATTCTTATTATGAACAAGTATATCATCAAAGAATACAAGAACAAATCAAGAAAAATGTTTTTCATCATTTGTGCAAATGTAGCAAGATCATTAGAAAATCCAAAGGGCATTACCATAAATTCATAATGGCTAGTTTAAGTTCTAAATGCAGTCTTAAAAATATCGCTTTGTGTCATACGAATTTGATGGTAACCCAATTTAAGATCAATTTTACTAAAGACATGAGCTCTTCGTAATTTATCTAGGAGATCATATATTCGAGGAATAGGGTATCTATTCTTTATTGTGATCTTGTCAAGGGCTCTATAATCAATGCACATTCGATAAGTTTTATTCTTCTTCTCTACTAAAAGAATTGGTGCTCAAAATGGGGAAGAACTAGGCCTTATAAGTCCTTTGTGGAGTAAGTCTTTCACTTGGTTTTCTATTTCCTTTTGATCTAGTGGGCCATGGTTGTAAGGTTTTTTATGAGGAGATAACTACCAAGAATTAAGTCTATGTTATGGTCAAAAGATCCTCACGATGGTGGTAGTTCAAACGGATAATCATACATAAAATAATCCTTATAAGTAGTCATGAAAGGTGTATGTGCATCGGGAAGTGTATGAGTATAATCATTTATGACATTGACATAGATCTTTGGCAATACATATGAGTGATCAAATTGTGTCTGATTTTAGGTATGTAAGAACCAGCAAGACACTCAGATCATAGACCTACTTTATTACATTCTTCCCCCCTTGGGAAAGATTTTTATCCTAAAAAATAAAGCTATATATAGAAATTGAAGGCATACCCCCAAACCTCATGTCCTAACCTAGAAGAACATATTTTCATCTTTGTAGTGGGATTCACCTCGTACTCCAAATGAATAGAGGACAAACTACTTGATTGATCCCTACCCAAATAATTCAAAATGCCATCTAGATTTGCACTTGATAAGCTGATCAAAGTGCAAAGTCGGGAATGAATAATAAGGTGGATCCAAAAAAAATACCCCTAGCCAAATTCTCTATTTTCAGTATGTGCTATTTGGGCACTAACATGTGAAAATGGGTGGATACAATATACTAGTCCATTTTTGGGCATCACGGGTGCATGGACTTGGTAACTAAGGTGGGATTTCTATCCCGATGAAGACTTTGAGAACTCTTGTTTCAGTCAAATCCTAAATGAACTTTGTCCAATTTAGGACACCTTTTGTTCAAAGACTTTAGCTTTAAGTTCTTGGGAGTTATCATACTTATCAACAGTTCTTAAGTTTTCTTTTCAAGAGTGTATTGAACTCTATGAAAGTCATTAGAGTTATGATACTTGAAACAAACTCAAATGATTAATTCAACTTCGACTTAGAATCTTTTGAAGATTGAATAGGTTCTTATACAAAGCATCTATCTTAGATGTTTTATTTAGTTACCTTGTTCCAATTGCCTGAGCCTGCTCTTTGTTCAAAGGATTCAGTTTGTCATTGAATCAAACCCAAAATACTTGGAAAGCAAAAAGAAAGAACTAAAACTTTGTGCAACCAATTCAAACTTTTGAGATATGTGAACTTTGTGATTCTAACGCTATGTGACTCAAGACTAACTTTTCGAAAATCTAACTCCAACAACAGCATGCTGACCCACCGAGATTCATTTCATGACATTTTTTCTTTTCTCAAAACATTTATGCTTTGCTAGGACTAAGTTAATCCTTCCTTTATTCGATCCCTTTATGAATTCCTTTCTTGAAATGCAATTCTTGGGCATTACATGGAGTATAGAGATCGACTTCACCAAGTTACACTAGGAACCTGGTGCTTAACTAAGTCCATCTAACCTTACTTGAAATGTTCCTAAAACTTTGAACCTTAACTTGATTTAGAACTTTGACTTGGTGAAGCTTTATAGACTTTCCTTCTCTGAGAATTAAAAAATCTTTCATTTCTTTGTCTTTTTGTCTAGTGGTTTAAGTATAGTAACTTGATGCTCTTTCCCAAGAAAGAGATAACATGATTGATGCTTTTTATGAATCATGAGTTGTTTTTCCCTTATTGATCATCAAAGAAAAATTCTCAAAAGGAATTAGCATTCCACTCTTCCATACCAATGGATAATTTCCAATCCACAAAAATACATCTTGGTTTTGGCCTTCTTTCTGTGCCTTAAATGCTTGCATGATCATTTTCAATGATCCTTTCTCAAACCCTTGTTGGTGTCAATATTGAGAGCTAAGACAAAGGTGTTACATTTTGTTTATACACCTACTATGTCTTGCAAAAAAAATTTAGGCCAACATCTAGTGTATCTCTAGAACCTTTTACCCCTTTATGCCTTGATTTTGGAAAAAGATGATCCTAAAATTTAATCCAACTGTGGATTTAATGCTTAAAGAGGTAACACTCATGAGTCGTGCATGAAATTTATTATCAGTACTTTGGTGATCTTCATAGTAGTTCCAATTGCAAGTTCTTAGACAAATTTTTCCAAGCCTGATCAATTCTTTTTGGCCTTGCGACAATGATAAACACTTATTATTTATCTTTGGATCTCTTTGACTATTTAAAGCATCTTGGCTTACATGAGATTTTTTTTTAGAGATCTTTCCCTCAACTCCATTGCAAGCATGTGCTTATGCCTTTCAAATTCCAAAGCTAAGAATATCATCAATATTGATACACATGTGGGTTATATCAATCATTGTACTTTAGGTACCACTATCGGTGGTTTGCAACTTCTTGGGAACTACTTGCAGTGTAACTAGCTTGAATTTTAATCTTCAAGCACTTGAGATACTTGTAAGCAATCAACAAAATGAGCAAAGGATTCATCTTGGAATCTTTTCATTCTCACTACTAGGGAAATTTTTAATCTTCAAGTACTCGAGATTACTTGTAAGCAATCAACAACATGAGCAAAAGATTCATCTTGGAATCTTTTCCACCTCTTGAATGATCCTTCAAGGAATTCTAAACTTGTGGTCAATATTTTGAAGCTTCATTGCTTCAATTGTGTTCACTTCCTAAGTGTCAAAATAATGGATAAATATCACCTTAGGATATGATTTCCCATTCCATCATGAAAGTTTGACTTGAATTTTCAATTATATGTGATATTTATTCCTTTTCTTGAGTTTGGATAAAAAATTGCTATCATTTGTTAATCTATCTTTGCTTCATGTATACTTTAAACATATTTTGACAACCCACTATGGGTGAATAGTTTAAAGTACAATCTTTCTCTTGGTGATGGAACCAACATGCAATAATTATGATATGAACACAACACTATCTTCTTTCTCAATTAAGAATTGTTGGATTCTTTACTAGAATTGATTGCTTGCTAATACCTTGGAAGACCTCAATGATTACGCTTCACAATGAGCTTTTCCAAAAGATGAACTTGTCCAATCTTCGTTAGCTATGTAAACCAAGGTATAACTTATACTTTGCTTTTTTTAAAGCTCATTATATGTAAGATGCATCTTCGTATTCAAAGACCTATGAATCATTGTATAATTTCTAAGAAGATTGACCTATCTTGCCTTTCATCATTCAAAGAATCATTTCTAGATTCCTTATGTATCAATCTAGCTCAAACTGCTACATTGAATTAGTACATGCATACTTGAGCATAATGAAAGCTAATGCTTTGCTCCTCATACTAGGTGGACCTTGTTCACAACATTTCATGCTTGAAACTCTATGTCCTATCTAAAGATCTATTACTTTGGATTCTCAACACACCTTTAATGTTGAATGGTCATTGTGTAAGAGATATTCTTGAATGTTTAAGTATGAAGAATACTTTATTCAAGAATACCAAGTAGATTCTAACTCCTTAGACCATTATGCTTGACAGTCATGAATTAGAATTAACAAAGTTTTTTCATTGGAGACATTTGATGATGATCTTAGTCATAAGTGTTTTACTCCCCAACTGTGGGTTTTATATCAGTGAAATTTATAATCTTCCAAAGTGCTAGCTTTTCTTTGGAGATGTTGACTTTCAACAAACTTCCTATAGCTAACTTGAGACCAATCTTGTCATATGTTCATGATTCTCAAATGTTCTTCTTTAAGTATTTGAAATACTTAAAGTAAATCTTGGAACCTCTTATGTATTGTTCCATACTTAATTATAAATTGTATACTTATCTTTATGGAATAATACAGAAAGAATCATGATTAACTAATCCCATAATTCATATGACAATGATCCTTGTCAATAAAGTATGCATCAACTCTTTGAGAGTCTATGTCTACAGTCTCTAGAAATTGGCTCATCGCTTTTAAGACTTCCTAATATAATTTAGTTCAAACCTATAAGTTCCATTCAAGATTGGCTTGATTCCAATCTCCCATGGTTCTTTAAATTCTATCTAATTAGAGTCTATTCCAATTAGTACTTGTATTTTCAATATCATGGATCTATTCTTTCATGTATAATCCTTTTACTTGAATGCATGCAAAATGTATGCAAAAAAACAGATCTAGTAACTATAACTCATAGAAAGGCATGTGTTTACATGTATCCAATGTGTTTGCACGTGTGTACATGCACCTAGGTTGTGCACAAACACTACTCATGCTTACCTGTAAGATTCAACATGGCTATGCGCATGCTTTTGTGCATCTAGAATATTTTCGAATGGAATAAAACTTTGGATTGTGTGTAAAGTATTCCTTGAACTTGAAGTTGTGCAACAAAACATTCTTTTTAAAAGAGAAAAAATGCACAAATATTCTCTCCTTTGTTAAATGCATGAAGTAAAAGCTAATTATAAATGCATGCAAGTGCTTCTAGTGCTTGATTTCCCTCTCTTTCTCTCTCTCTCTCTCTATATATATGTTTACCTATGTGACTTTCATTACTTACTTGCCTTTGGTTGAGCCATTATCAGCAATTGAAACCTTACTCTATGCGTCAATTGTGAATTAGTGCAAAGAGAATGAAAACTATGGCAAATATACATTGAAACCAAGCATAACTTATAGTATACTTAGCTTCATAAAAAGCTACGTCCATCCATTATCCCCATGAGAATAGCTATTTTTTGAGACCTCCACTTGCATGACTTTGGTACAAAATCCTCTTGAGAGTAAATCATTCCTTCAAAACTTTTCCATAAGATCCTCCAAGATTAGTCAGCTTCCCTTGGAAGTTTTGCCGTTGTATCTTAAGACAACATCGTGAGAGATATTGGCCTAGCTCAGCTAGAGCACAAGGCTCTCAACCTTGAAGTAGAAGGAAAATGTCTAAGTGATCATGGTTAGAGCATAGTCCTTCCAATCGATCGATTGCAGGTTCGATCTCTTGGCACTATGATCTCCTCCTTAATAGGAAGTAATTCCTTCTCCTCCACGATCGGAGATAAGTGCAGAATTAAAGTAGTGGGAAGGCTTGTAAGCGCTTGTGTTTCATGGATAGGTCATGAATACTTGACAATGATATCTCGGATCCGATACCCGTGTGCTGAAGATACAGAATTATAATCAACCCTTTGGCTACTCTCGACGGGGAGAGAAATAAACAAAAGTCTTCATTCAAGTAAGAAATATTCCAGGTTGTTCAAGATCTTGTTGTTAGGATTAGGAAGGTCTCGAAATATCTTCTTGTTCCCAAAACGTTGTAACATTAAACGCGTTTTTTGTAGTAGAAAACATGAAATATCATTTTTTTAATACCTTCGAGAAGGTTGCATTCAAAACTAAATGATCAAGCTGGAGATTATGGAATAAGCCTCGCGGAGTCAGAAAGAGATCATGAAAATCGTGGCTGAGATGAAGGAAACGACTCAAGAAAGGCTCACGTGCCATAGTATATACATGAGATAGTCGCATAAATACAATTCCTATAAGCTAATGTATGTGTGACAACATCTGTAGTCGTGGATAGATCAATCTCTTCTCATAAGAGAGGTCTATAGTTTGATTCACACTTTCGAAGGTGTGTGCCTACATGTTCTAACAAAGATGAAAGGGTGCACATGAAAGTGAATTTCGAGAGGGGAAATTCACAAAAAAAAATTGGAGAAGAAAAATATGATGATCCAAGAAAAAGAACTCGTACCCAATTGATTTGAATGGAAAAATATGGATCTTTAGGAGAATATGATAAAGAAAATGATGGGCCTTTCAAGTTTCCATTGAAACTCCCTAGCTCTGATACCAATGTAACAAACTAATTATTAGGACCACCATATGCTAGTGAGATACTCTCCTTCCAACCTCATGCCTCTATATATAGCTAGTCGAATCAACAAGGACCACAAATTGGAGTTCAGAAGTGCACGTAGGTTAGCATCTTCCATAGAGTCCATTATTGGTTGGTGTGATCTCCACCACTGCTTTACTATATTCCACTAGAGTCCACTAGTGGTAGGTGTACTCACCACTCAAGTTAAGTCTCTCTGAACTCAAGTTAACTCATGTTAACTCAAAGTTAACTTGAGTTAGAAGGCTCAAAGAGAAAAACTCTCTCTCCATGCTCCCCGTGGGGGTTGAACCCAAGACCTCCTCTTTCCCAACATCAAGGCTTAACCACTAGGCTAAGTGGATTACTTATTGTTTTCGGTTATGTTATTTCCCTTAGGCTTTTGTATTTGAAGTTCACTTTTCACTCTTTCACTTAATATTCTTTAGGTTATCTTGCACTTTGTCATTCCTATCGCAAGCCTAAAAGTTAACCATAGATCTATGCACTTAGCCTACATTAGAATTCACCAAGGGGGTTTAGTATTTTCCAACATCTATTCAAGTTCAAGTTCTTTGAGATGTATTACCAAGCTCATGATGACATCCCAAGCTTCACTTATGCAATCAAGCACTGGTAGACACTGCACAAGCCACTTATATGTCTTGGGTGCTTGATAGATCTTGAAAAAGCACCAAAAAAACATCAAAATTGGCCCAAAAAATCAACTTAGAAAAATTTACCTACTAATTTGTATGTCATGATAGACTGGTTTGTCATGATACAACGCTTTGTAGTGATAGAGTAGTCTATCATGATAGAGAGGGTCTACTAAATTTTCTTCTATCATGACATAGTGGTCTATCATAAAAAATGAGGCCTATCATGAATTGGGCCTATCACAATAGATGAGGCTTATCGTGAATCTTGTTTGTTGCGATAGAGTGTTCTATTCGAGAGATTTGTCATGATAAAGGGGATCTATCATGATAGAGTGATATGTCACGATAGAGTGGTCTATCACAATAGATGGTGTCTATCATGATAGATTGGGGGCTCCATTGGGTCAGTTTGTTATGATAGACAGAGTCTATTGTGATCGATTGGTTTGTCACGACAGAGGTATGTTTTGATAGATGGCCTTTGATGTAGGGGTTGGTCTATAGTGGTGGATAGGGCCCTGTTATGATAGGCTAATCTGCTTCGATAGAGGGGGGCTATCGTGATAGATGCCCTTTATCATGGGAGTTGATATGTTGTGATAGATAGGGCCTATCATGATAGGTTGGTCTATTATGATATAGGGTGTCTATTGTGACAATGTCATGATAGAGGGTGTCTGTCAGGATAGATTCGATCATCAACCTATCATGATAGAGTTAAAAATCACAGCTTTTGTGATATATCTAGTGGGTTGGGAAGAGTTGGGGAAGCTTATCCTATGGTGATGCAATCCAAATAAGGTAAACTTTCAATCTGTCATGACAGACTAAATGTGTCATCTCATGACTTATGCAGAAGTGTGTCATATATGTATCACCTACTGGAGTTGATCATGAGTTCAAATGTTTAAGAAAACAACAAGAACACACAAAAATATGCATTCTCTTTTGTTCTCTCTCTCTCTCTCTCACCCACACACAAACAAATGAGGAGTGAATGGGGAAAGGTGGATATATAGTTTGGGATGTGAAATTTCAGCGAAGAAGGAGATGGAGTTGGAAGGTGAAGGGGGGATCGATGGAAGTCATAGGAGTGGAAATGGAAGTAGAAATGAGCAAGATAAGAGCAAAAAAATTGCAATAACATGCTTACCATTGATTCCACGTCTCTTCTCTACACTCTTACCATCACAGACTCATCTCTCAAGTAGCTCTCCCTAGCAACAATGCCAAATTTGGTGTCTCTCCTCGAACAATGGTGAGTACCAAGATCAAAGAAGAGCCACCTCATAATTTTCAATCTAGGGAGATGTGAGGGTGATATGATGATCACGATCAAGAAGTGTGCACAAATGTGAAGGTGAGAAGCACATAAGGTGCACACATACATGCATACAAGAAAGAGGAGGTGGAGTGGAACAATGGAAGCTTTTATTCATAAAAAAGATTGCAATCTATCAGAAGCTCTATTTCTCTAATCTTCTCAGACAAGCTAATCTTCCAAAAATGAGCCTACAAGCTTTATTTATAGTCTTTGAGCTAATTTGGCCCATTCGCATCTAGTGTCCCGCATAGTTAAAAACTAAGTTCTATATATAATTTCAAGGCTCAAATGAGCTCTAAGAAATGTGAAAATCAAAATATAGCTTCTATCTAAGCTTTTCCATCCTAGTTATGATCTGGAATTTGTAAAGGATGTAAAAGACCTAGTGTCTTAACCCTTTCTACCTTGTTGACTTGACACATAAGGCATTGTTGAACATATGTGTGGACGTACTGCCTAATCTAGGCCGCCAAAATGTTATTCCAACAAACTGAATGGTTTTGTTGTTGATATATTTAGGTAGTGAGTGTGAACACTCTAGGACCACCGGGGAACATTTTTCCCTCTTTAGGAGGTTCTTTTCCCCTAGCTTGTATATACACCTATTGCCGTAACGGACTACTTATCTTTTGTACATTCAAGTGGTAATACATTCTGTATTGTGTGTTGTGCTCCAAGCTTCTTCTTTTTCCTTGTGTTGTTTACGTTCTTTCGTAGACATCTAACTCCAACAATTGGTATTAGAGGAGGTCGTCGCTTCATCTAGGGCATCGTCGACACCTCTCTCATTGCAATCTCATAATTGCACGAAATTTGGTGAGCATACTCAGGGTGTTTCAGAGATCGTTTCAGCCTCTCAACGCACTATCGTAGTGCTTGTGCAAGCTATTTCGTCTTTTTGTGCCAAAGGTATATACTAGTTTTGGTCTGCCAGTATAAGCGTCTCGAAGTCTGCTCAGGTTTAGTAGAATTCATCTGGGCAGTTCTATTCAACTTTTTGAGATACAATCAATTTTTAGTGTCAAGGTATTTTAGTCACTTGCCATGGTTGAAAGCAGTAATGTATTCTGTATGTTGGTTGTTGAGGATAAGTTGGATGGTACCAACTATCCATTATGGGCTTATATGATGCGACATGTATTGGTTGCAAAAGGACTGTGGAACATTGTGCAGGGTGTTGAAAAATGTCCTATCACACTTGCAACTGTTACATCTGCAGGTATTGAAGCTGATGCATAAGGTGTTGAAGATGATGATATTCTGTATATTCTTGTTCGTGCTGCGGTTTCTGTTGCACCTACTATAGAGCAAATTCGTTGGGATGGCAGAGATGCCCAGGCACATGCATTGATAACTTTGTCTATCAAACGTGCCATTATTCCTCACATTTGGATGAGAAAAAATCAAAAAAGCAAAAATTGCTTTGCAAATACTGTAAAGCAAATGATCATGCCATTAAGAGTTGTCCAAAATTGGCTGCTAAAGAGGAAAAGAAGAAAGAGGCTGGAATGGTTGTTGCAGAGGTCGCTACACCGAAAACATAGTCTGCTAATCTTGTGTAGGATGAAGAAATGGGTGTTTACTACTGTTTGCAGTTTTGACCCATCTTCTCATGAGCAGTGCATGTTTGTAGTAGACGGACTACTTATCTTTTGTACATTCAAGTGGTAATACATTCTGTATTGTGTGTTGTGCTCCAAGCTTCTTCTTTTTCCTTGTGTTGTTTACGTTCTTTCGTAGACATCTAACTCCAACAATTGGTATTAGAGGAGGTCGTCGCTTCATCTAGGGCATCGTCGACACCTCTCTCATTGCAATCTCATAATTGCACGAAATTTGGTGAGCATACTCAGGGTGTTTCAGAGATCGTTTCAGCCTCTCAACGCACTATCGTAGTGCTTGTGCAAGCTATTTCGTCTTTTTGTGCCAAAGGTATATACTAGTTTTGGTCTGCCAGTATAAGCGTCTCGAAGTCTGCTCAGGTTTAGCAGAATTCATCTGGGCAGTTCTATTCAACTTTTTGAGATACAATCAATTTTTAGTGTCAAGGTATTTTAGTCACTTGCCATGGTTGAAAGCAGTAATGTATTCTGTATGTTGGTTGTTGAGGATAAGTTGGATGGTACCAACTATCCATTATGGGCTTATATGATGCGACATGTATTGGTTGCAAAAGGACTGTGGAACATTGTGCAGGGTGTTGAAAAATGTCCTATCACACTTGCAACTGTTACATCTGCAGGTATTGAAGCTGATGCATAAGGTGTTGAAGATGATGATATTCTGTATATTCTTGTTCGTGCTGCGGTTTCTGTTGCACCTACTATAGAGCAAATTCGTTGGGATGGCAGAGATGCCCAGGCACATGCATTGATAACTTTGTCTATCAAACGTGCCATTATTCCTCACATTTGGATGAGAAAAAATCAAAAAAGCAAAAATTGCTTTGCAAATACTGTAAAGCAAATGATCATGCCATTAAGAGTTGTCCAAAATTGGCTGCTAAAGAGGAAAAGAAGAAAGAGGCTGGAATGGTTGTTGCAGAGGTCGCTACACCGAAAACATAGTCTGCTAATCTTGTGTAGGATGAAGAAATGGGTGTTTACTACTGTTTGCAGTTTTGACCCATCTTCTCATGAGCAGTGCATGTTTGTAGTAGACTCAGATGTTTGGTACTTTGATAGTGGGGCGACCAAACATATTACTTCGCAGTGCAGTTTCTACTCTTGACTCAAGCCTGCCCCTATAGGGAATACTGTTACATGTGCCAACAACTTCTCTTATCTTGTTATCGGAATTGATAAGATCATTTTGACTACTATTGATGGTAGTTCTTCCACTTTGTCAGATGCTTTGTTTGTGATAGGGATCAAGAAAAATATGTTATCAATTTTTGCATTAGCCAAGATTGGCTTGGTTGTGAATTTTGTTGATGATAGATGTACAGTTCATGATCTATCAAATGGCGGCATCATTATTTCTTTTGGCATTTTATGTCGTGGGTTGTATAAGCTAATAGACTATGAAAGATCCGTAAATGATTTAGCATGCACAATACATGATTCTCAGGCTATGTCAGATCCAAAACTTTGGCATGCACACTTTGGTCATCTGAATTTTGCTAGTTTGCTACGAATAATATACAAGTACGAGTCAATGAATTTCCTAGGATCACAACCATTCTATTGGGATCTCATATGAATAAATACCCCAAGAGTTAAAACCAATGGTTCAACCCAAAGGTTCAAGCATGTCCCAAGACTAAATCAAGGGCTAAACCAAGGCTAGTATACATCATATTCTAAACTTTAGAATCCATATAATTAACCTTGCAAAACCATGAATTATACAACATTCTTCCTCTCTTAAACATTTTTTTCATAAAAAATGTGTAGATGTATAACATGTGGAGTATTCTTGGCCGGTGCACCATGATCTATACTCGGATCATGGTCATCTCTTTCTTTAGATTCATCTCCCATAATCAAATAAAGGCTACTATGTTCCTTGACATGGACTAGTGAAATGCTTGGATTTCTCTTGTGGTCTTAGGTTAATTGTTTCCTTTTGCGCTTTCATAAACATTAATATCCATAAAATGTTACATTTTCATACATCTTGTACCTTCTTGGAAATGTGAGACTCTAGAAGTATGCAATAGAATTCCAAGCTCTATCTTGAAAGAGTTGAAAGCTAGATTCATCTTCCACTTTCAAAAGAAAGGAGAGAAACCTTCATATGTTCTTTACTTTGATTATAGTCCTTTTCAAATACAAATGTACTTTGCTTGTATTTGTAGGACTGTAGTAAGAGGTATGAGCTTAAAAAAATAGGTGGTGGCCAACAAGCAAGTAGAACATCAAGTAACATGAGCAGAACACATGAGCCTACTAGGCATACAAGATGTGGAAGCATGCAAGATGAATGCATATAGTTCAAATTAAGTTTGAAAAAATTACTTTCTTCATAAGAATGATTTTCATCACTAAAAATATTATAAAAAACTACACTTTCAAATATTAGCTCCATTTTGTCTGAGTCAAGGATTTGTTGAGCTTGAAGATGTTAGACATTGATCTACAGAGACCATCACATGTGTGTGGGGGACAAGGGCTAGTCATAGCCAAGGTCCCTAGCTCAGGGGATATCCTAAGATAACTGAAAGGGAATGGGAATGAGTGTTGCATGATGTCCAAATATCGGCACTCGATCGTTGCTATTTTGAATACAAGAGGATATAAAGGATGGGAGGTGAGCACACACAACTTTGATATGTGTTCTTATCCTTCTTTGAAGAGTTTTTAGAAGATTCTTATACTTTGTATCCGAGCAATTTAGAGATAAACTAGAGGAATATTTTTGCAAATTTTTTCAATCTTGGCTACCTTTGGAGAGTCATCTTCATCTTCATTTGCTTAGGGTTTTCAAAAATGCACGAGTAAGAAGCATTGGTGCTTCTTAAGCAAAAGTTAGGGGAAGGGGGCTCCCTCAATAGAGCAACAGACCCTCCAAGGGAGCACCCCTGAATGCAACACCTATGATGAATATGCTTCAAGGCAAAGTATTTTCTGCATGGAAGAAATAACAACAAGAAAGTCTTGATACTCTGAAGCAAGCAGTTTCAGAGTCTCTAATACTCAAAGTGGTAGATCCACAAAAACCATTTGAGTTGGAGACAGATGCTAGTGGCATAGCCACAGGGGTAGTTTTGAGCCAAGATGATAGGCAAATAGCTTTTGAAAACAAGAAGTTGATTAGTACTTAGGGCAATTGGCCAGTGCATGAACGTGAGTTGTACACAGTGGTGCATGCTCTTAAAGTTTGGAGACACTATCTTTATGGTGAAGACTTTAAGGTGTACATAGATCACCATACACTCAAGTATTTTTGTAGTCAACCATATCTTCGAGGTAGTTATGCTCATTGGGTTGAGCTCACGCAAGAGTTTCACATGGAATTCCTATATAGAAGAGGCAAAGAGAATGTTGTAGCTAATGCATCATCACATATAATGTATCAAACAAGATCTATAGTTCTAGAAAGATATTGCTTCAAGAAATAAAGGAAGCACATATGGAAGATCCACACTTGTTATAGATCATTAGAGCCATCAATGATGAATCTACTATAGGAGAGGAGGTAGTTTTAGTTGTTTCTTCCTCTAGTAAAGCAAACAAGTCAAGTCCGTATTCCAATTTCTCAGTGGAGATGTAATAGCTAAACATAAAGGAAAGTTTTGCATACCCAATTCCTAGGATTTGAGAAGAATATTCATGCATGATAACCATGATGTTCTTTGTGCAAGGCATCCTAGTGTTGACAAGTGTTGGAGTTAGACATCTGTAGAAGCATGCAAACAACACAAGGAAGAAGAAGAAGCTTGGAGCACAACACACAATATAGAATGTATTACCACTAGAATGTACAAAAGATAAGTAGCTCGTTAGGGCAATAGGCGTATATATAATCCAGGAGAAAAAAACCTCCTAAAGAGGGAAAAAAGTGCCTCGACGGTCCTAGAGTGTTCACACACATCACTACCTAAATATATCAACAAATCCCCCTTGGGGGTGATGCGGTGAATAAGGAGCTGGCACTCATGTATAAGGAAGTGCCAAGCTATGTGAAATCAATCCACAAAAGGAAGTAATCCCAAAGCTTTGCGGAAAGCTTCAAACTTCTCCCTATGCAGAGGCTTTATAAAAAGGTCTGCAATGTTCTCCTACATGGGCACATATGCCAAGCTGACATAATGATAATGCACCTCAATGTGCTTAGTGTGAGCATGGAACACAAGGTTCCTCGCAACTGCCATTGCGCTTTGATTGTCAGTCAAGATGGTGGTGGAAGACT
The DNA here is from genome assembly GCA_020310875.1 of Ceratopteris richardii. Lineage (NCBI taxonomy): Eukaryota > Viridiplantae > Streptophyta > Polypodiopsida > Polypodiales > Pteridaceae > Ceratopteris > Ceratopteris richardii. The sequence goes on from CM035426.1 coordinate 175,409,921, forward strand.
GACCAACACCCAAATCAATCATACGGCGTCTGAGCCACACACACTCAACAATCGCTGTGAAAGCTTCCCTATACTTAGCCTCACAACTGGAAGTGGCCACAATAGGCTGCTTGTTGCTCAACCAAGATATACATGAGCTACCAAGCATGAAGCAAAAACCAATGGTGGACACACGAGTGTCATAGCAACCAGCCCAATCACTGTGAGAAAAAGCATGCAAATCTGGCGCTAGTGCTCCCCCCTTGGGATAAAACAATCCAAGTAGTCGGGTACCACTCAAGTAGCGAAAGATGCGCTTATCCGCCTACCAATGCTTGACACCTGTGCAATGCATAAACCTGCTCATCTGTGAGACAACAAACTGAATATCTGGCCGAACAATGCATAAGTAAATCAAGCATCCAACAACCTGTTGATAGAGAACAACATCAAATGCATCTCCAACATCATGAAGACTCAATCGCAAACCTGTCTCCATAGGAGTGGCAATAGGTTTACAGACTTCATGATGCAAATGCCCCAAATCAAACATCTCAAATGAGGCATGCAAATCAGCCTTAAAATCAAGAATATGCATGTCATGAGGACCAGTGAGCAACATGTCATCAACATACACCACAATGATCAGAAGCACATCATTAGCATGCTTAACATATAAGGTGCTTTCAGTTGCACTGCTCTCAAAACCATGTGCAATCAGATACGCATGTATCTTTTCATACCAAGCACGTGGTGCTTGCTTTAAACCATATAATGCCTTCTTTAACTTGCACACTTGGTTTTCATGCCCTTTCTGCACAAAGCCATGGGGCTAAAAAACATACACTTCTTCATGCAAGTCATCATTCAGAAATGTTGTTTTAATGTCCAACTGATGTACATTCCAACCATGATGAGTTGCAAGTGCATAGATGCTTCGAACAGTTGTCATATGGCATGTAGGTGCAAAGGTTTCATCAAAATCAATGCCTCTTTCCCGCGCATAACCCTTTGCAACAAGCCTAGCCTTATACCTGTCAACTGTTCCATCAAGCTTACACTTCAACTTGTATCGCCACTTTGTGCCAATGGCCTTCTTGCTAGGAGGCAAGTCACATAAAGACCAAGTACCATTCTTCATTATAGCATCACATTCAGATTGCATAACAGCCATCCAATTTTCTAAATTTTTTGCTTCTTCAAATGAAACAGACTCATTCATATCACAGAGACTAGATGCAGCTATACCATAGCAATCTAATGGCACTATGAGATCCTGATCGAGTACGATATGATAGAGGTGCATCTAATTTGCTTTCACACAAAGTCTGCACCAACCATTTTGGCATAGTTCTTGCCTCCTCAATATCAGCTCTCTCATCAACAAGTGCATCATGTAAATATGCATAAAAAATGGGATGATTATCACATGAAACCTACAAAGGCTGAGAAGTTGCCTCATTAGGACCAGCATTAGACTGTCCTCCTATAAAAAGAGGCAACAAAGTATCATACGTGTCTGTGGAGCTAACAAATGTCTCCTTAGTACATGAAAGCAATGGTTGAATAACATCTTCCACAAAAACAACATCACAACTAACCAGAATGTGTTTAGTCTGTGGATGATACAAATGATAGCCTTTACTTTTAGAGCTGTACCCAACAAAAATACATTTTACTACTTTATCATCCAATTTTCTACGATGTTGTTCAGGCACTAATGCATATGCCAGACAACCAAAAACACGTGAATGAGCAACAGATGGCTTGCGACCATGCCAAGCCTCATATGGAGTGATAGACTGTTGCGCTTTAGTGGGGCATGTGTTAAGTACATATGCTGCACACATAACAACCTCAAGCCATAAACTATGTGGTAAAGCTTGACTCTTGATCATAAACCTCGCCATCTCCATGAGTGACTTGTTCTTCTGTTCAGCAACTCCATTCTATTGAGGTGTATATGGCACTGTACACTGATGTTTTATCCCTCATTCAGCTAGAAATGCATTAAAGACAGAAGACATATATTCCCTCCCTTGATCAGAACGGAGGGTGCCAATTTTACATGCTGAGAAATTTTCAGCCAAAACTTGAAACCATTTGAAGCACATAAACACTTCGGACTTTGCTTTCAATGGATATATCCATGCATGCCTGGAAAAATCATCAAGGAAATTCATGAAGTAAAGATAATTTCCAAAAGAGGGTGTATGCATAGGACCACAGACATTACTGTGAACATGCTGCAATTTCTGAGTAGCTCGAACTGAACCATCTTTTGGAAAGGAAAAATATTGCATTTTGCCCAAAATACAACCTTCACATACATGTTTACTGGGTGCCTCAAGTTTGGGCAAAGAGAACACCATTTCAGATTTTTGCAGATGGATACTTTTATTATATGTATGCTCCATACATTCTATTGTGATCCAATTGTGAAAATTGCAAGTTCGTGAGTTATGTTATAGGTCTCTATTTGTCTATATTTTTCTATATGTTTGTGTGTATGATGGATACTTTTATTATATGTATGCTCCATACATTCTATTGTGATCCAATTGTGAAAATTGCAAGTTCGTGCGTTATGTTATAGGTCTCTATTTGTCTATATTTTTCTATATGTTTGTGTGTATGGATACATATATCATCTGGATGACACATATAGCACTTGTGTTGTAATCCGAAAACCTATTCCTCAATTAGGATACCGTTACATCATGTCATTTTTTCATACACACTTAGAATGACTTTCTTGAGACATGCATGACATAATCCGACTCTACTAATCTATATTACTCTACTTAACATACCTCTTCTTGGATGCCGTAAGGTGTTTCATTGGCTATAGTAACAATCTTAAGAGTTTGTGCTACTCTCTATGCATCAAGAAGCACAATAAGCCCTTGTGGATCATGGCCACATACACTTGTTCTCTATTTTAACTCCAGTTCTTTGAATCACCCTTAATCTCTCTCTCTCTCTCTCTCTCTCTCTATTTCTTTTAAAATAATCGAGCACACACAACTGATACATCAACGAACACTTAACAAAAGAAATTTAACGATCAATGAATGTTCAATGGCGAGAAACTACTAGAAGAGGTAGGTATTTATGTCGATAATCATCCATCCTATCTAAGCACGTAGAGTTACATGGGTTCTTCATCCTTTGCACGAGCTAATTCAAGAGCCTTTTACTCAACATGAAGACTTCCTTATGTAGTTTTACTGGCCAAACGATCTTCATTGCCTTTTACATAATTTAGTTGACCTCCTTGATTTCAACTATTAATGAAGTACTTGCACCATATCACTCTTCAAAGCTTGTTTCCAACTCCTCCCTGCACACATGATGAACATTTTTCCATGCACACATGATGAACATTTTTCCATGTCATCACTTTGACTATCAGTTCCTTTCAAGGGCCAAACAATTCATTGTCAAGATGACTATTGCATCCATTAGGTGCCAAACAGTTTATTGGGCTTTAGCTACCAATCATACAAGTACGTTTACTAGGCTCGATTGATGAAAAAGCACTCTAGAATGCATTTAGATACCTGCCATTTTAACATAACATCGCCACCTAACTTACAATTCAACTCAAGCTTAGGCATGTGGAGATCATGTGGACCATCTAACTCGTTGTTCAGTGGAAGCATAGGCAGGTGGAGATCATGAGCATGAGCATCTCCTTTTATGCGTCTTCATGAACTAAAAGCTAGTTGTCATGGGATCCCCTATTGAAATCTTTATCAACACACACGTTTAAGAGTCGAAAACAACACATGCTGTGTGTCAACAATAACACGATTGAACTATAATGGGGGATGTAAGAGGTTCAAGTATAACAAGCCTTTGGGTTGGAACCTCTAGTGTTTGGGCAAAGACTTGTCTAGCCTTTGGGCAAAAACTTTTCTAGGCACGCCTTCGCTTTTCTATCTATGGAGATCTCACAAGTATATGCCCACATAAACTTAAAGATTTATTTATCGTTTTAGGAGTTCTATGGTTGACATGCTTGAGAAGCCTTGAAATTTTGAAAGAACAATTCACGCACCCAACAACCCCCTTTATTCCACATTTTCACGAGCTAATGTTAGCACAATTTTCAGGCTTTGAACCTACGATGTTCAATTCAAAGCTCAAAGTGTTTACCACCCAACAATCTATACATTTAGTCGGCCAAAGGTGAAACTTCAAAATTAAAACCTAAATTTCTTGGCATTATACACATGAAAGCTCCTCCCTCCCATTGTATCATTCCTTCAAGGTATTGTTTTTGTATTAAATATAATAACCATCACAAGAAAGAAAAAAGCGTCCTGCCTACATTGGAGACATGTGGCAGTACACAAAATTCAATATAGACTTGCTTCTGTCGTTGAAATCTCAAGGCCGGGAGAGTAGGCTAAGGCCGAACTTCCTTTATTAAAAAAAAAAAAAATCTCAATGCATGACTCTCATAGGTGAAAGCTCCATGGGCTATAGCCGGTCCAAACTTTTGTAAACCACCGGTTTAGGAAAAATCGTGGAGCTCCGGCCACACACGCATCTACCCGCAAATACGCAGAATTAAATGGGGACAGGCTACCACACTCTTTCGACCTCCTATGACAAGCTAACGGTGATAGTCGGTCCTTCCAGCCCTTCAGGGTACTTTAGATTTCTCCTCACTATACAGTTTTTTCCTTCCGTTAAGCATAGTCGCTTCTGGTTACAGGCTTCCGATTCGGAAGCTGCTGGCCTGCGTTGTTCTTGAAGTTTCAATTTGCTTCCCAGGCCAGCAGCGACACCATCAGCTTGTAGTCCAATTCAAAGCTTGTAGTCCAATTCAAGGAGGATAATTTATAACCCTTGGATTGCCAACAAATTTCCCTTCTCTACATATTTTGCGGAAGCGGGTGTCTCATTGCTCAGTTTCGATCCGATATCATCTCCTTGAGTTGGCCTCTAGAACCTGTGCCCCATATTCGTTCATCGATCTCCGAAGAGAAGCTCTGTAGCCATGACAGAGGCTGCATCCGTACCTATCACTGATAATCCTTTGTTTGTCCCAGGCTTAACAGTTGCATTACTTGCCGCTGTAGCCTTATTACTATGGAGACTGACCGCGGTTGACAAAAAGAAGGAAACAAAAGTTGAGCATACTGCTCCTAGAAAGCTAGCAGTCAAAGTACCTGAGCCTGAAGAGGAAGAGGATTCGACCCAGAAGAAAGTTTCTGTATTCTTCGGAACTCAGACCGGCACAGCAGAGGGGTTCGCGAAGGTTTGGATTGTTATTTATCTTCATGGTTACTTATTAGACTTGGCACCCAATCAATGGCTTGGGTCATTTGTGCATAACAAGCTCAGCGTTCTCTACATGCTGATCTTTACGATGTTGAAATTGAGTTTAAAATCTTTGGATCTTGAGTTGTTACGCGTGGAACATTCAGAAGCTGCGTTTGATGAGGCTTCCTACTATCAGTTCATTTTTTCCCCTAAAAGCTTGTCAATGTTTTAGGGAGATGTTATGTGCATTTGAGTTCTAATTAGAACATTGCAACTCGAAAATATCAGTATTTATGTTGTCAAGCATGTTCACGTTGAGCGTGGCCTTTAACGCGTCTAACTTTTCTGTATGCAGGCTTTAGTGGAGGAAGCGAAGGTTCGCTATGACAATAGAGTGAACTTCAAGGTTGTAGATCTGGTAAGATTGCTTTCCTTTTGCAGCACTTGTGTACTTCGGGGAACTGGAATTTGTCGGGTGTATTTAACGTATTATCCATTGATAATTCTCATTACAAAAATACATCAAGCCTGGAATCAGTTTCTGAGTAGTCATTAGGAAAGCGGCCACGATTTTGAGTCTTCCAAAATTCAAGCATGGTCGGTGAGCTGTAAGAGCCCTTTTGGCTACTTTTTGGGGTTTGTAAAATAGTCCACACATTGTCAGTATTAAACAATTATCAGCTAGTGTCTTGTGATTGTTCTGGATAGCGGGGCACATGGCTAGATAATGTTGGTGATCTGTTTACAAAGAGGCCAAGCAAAGGCTGTGCTAGATGTAACTTGTATGCCAAATTGAATCAAATTCAAAATTATTCTGGTTATATAGATATTATGCCATCAGCGCATCTACTTACCTGATACCCAGAGGCCATGTAAATTTGTGTGAATCTGGTACAATCAACAAGGTGAAGGCAAGCTCGAACTTTTTAAAATGCAGCAGAGAATGGACTTTACTGATGCCTGTATGATGGCATTACCGCTGCAGCTGTCCTATTTTTGGCAGCTTTCTTGTTCTTGGTCATCAACAATGACAGAAAATATGTTGCAGGGCTTCTTAAGTCTTCATGCTTGTGTGTGTTTGTGGGGTATATCCAAGATCGTTTACTTGTAGCCTGTAGGGTTCTGATGATGCTAGTGGTAAGCAGCATATAATCAATATTACATATGATGAGGCTATGAGTATACAGCTTTGTAGTTGACTGCTGTGAGCTCATATTGCAGTTTGGCCTCTGGTTGAATGTAAGCGTTAACTGCTTTCATCTAGGTATATATCTAGAATATTAATAGATTGTGTGAACAATTATTGTGGAGTTGATGACTTGCAGAAATTCGATGTACCTACTGTGATACATCGCTTGCCTTGCAGTGTATACATTGCAGTAATGTAATCACTGCAGCTTCTGGTAAGCAGATTCAAAGGCTGCATATAAGCCATCTAGAATTCTTGTTTTAGGTGGGTTTTCATGGTTAACTGAATATACTCAGTGATGGCAATGGGCATCCATTCTCCATTACTTAAGTTTATCCAACATTGTCCTTCAACGTGCCATTTTTAATGGCTTTAACTTCATCCGTCATGAGTCAGTCAGTTTTGCTTTTGCAGTACAGAGTTTTGGTTTTTGGGTTGGGATGCTCATTTCTATTGATATTGATGATGTCCAATTATCTTTCAGTCAGTCCTCTTTGCTTCTGTACTACGGATTTTAATGTCTGGGCTGGCTTGCTCATTTCTATGTCTCTGTAGGATGAGTATGGTACAGATGATGATGAATATGAAAGGAGGTTCAAAAAAGAGAAACTGGCACTGTTCATGCTTGCCACGTATGTTCTTGCTCTGCTCTCTTAGGTCTTTTTGTTTAATGGTTAGATGTAAGAAAATTTAAGCTGGCAAATTTTTAGTATCCTTCTGATCAGTAGTATTTATCCCATCATCTTAGCCTTGCATCATTTATCATGTTTGCAGGTATGGTGATGGTGAGCCAACTGACAATGCGGCTAGATTTTACAAGTGGCTTGTAGAGGTATTTATGTTAAAAGTGTAAAGCTAATAAATAGAATCAAAAGCTTGTATTATTCTAATGTCCATTGTACACATTTGATATCTTAGGGGAAAGAGGGTCGAGAGGAGTGGCTCTTGGACCTAAGCTATGGTGTTTTTGGCCTTGGCAACAGGCAATATGAGCATTTCAATGAGGTGAGTATGAGTCCCTTAATCAGCAGCAATATGTTCCATGGGGCCATCTGTAACAAGGAACCCTTATTTAATATTCCTTTTCAGGTGGGCAAGAAAGTGGACCAGGCTTTGTCCGAACAAGGTAGCTACTTTAGTGTCCTTGTTTGTGTCAGGAATTTGAGGTTTCCATGACTTATTGTTTTTTATTTTCCCTTTTGGGTGTAAAATTTAAGGTGCCAAGCAGTTACTTCCATGTGGTCTTGGCGATGATGATCAATGCATCGAAGATGACTTTTCTGCTTGGTAAATCTTGTTTGGGAGTTTTGTACTTGCACTCACCTGTCATTGGTTGTGATTTTACATTTCCTGCTTTCAGGAAAGAACAATTATGGGTTGCTCTTGATCCTTTACTGATTGATGCCAATAATGCAACACCAGCAGTGACAACACCTTACACAGCAGCTATTCTTGAATACCGAGTGGTTTTCCATGATGATGCCAAGACTGTGGATGTGGTCTATGATCCAAAGGCTAATGGCCATGCAATGCATGATGTCAATCATCCATGCAGGTCTTTTCTTGGCATAGAAAGAGATGTAAGATAGCTTTGGCATTTGAAAATATGGAAGTACCTCAATTGGTGTCTTTATCTACATGCAGGGCTAATGTTGCAGTACGTAGGGAACTGCACAAGCCTGAGTCTGACAGATCTTGCATTCATCTGGAGTTTGATATCCGTGACACAGGGCTTATGTATGATAGAAATTTTTACTTTTCTGTGAGCTTTTATGTTCTATATAGGGACGATCCTTAATGAGTATTACCTTGCAGGTATGGGACAGGGGACCATGTTGGAGTGTTTCCAGAGAATCTGCCAGAAAATGTTGAAGAGGCTGCAAAGCTTCTTGGTTACAGTCTTGACACTAAATTCACCTTACATGCTGATGATGAAGATGGGTCTCCTTTGGGAGGTGGTTCCCTCCCCCCTCCTTTTCCAGGGCCATGTGACCTAAGGACAGCACTTGCTCGATATGCTGATCTGATTACTCCTCCCCGCAAGGTTAGCTGTGTAACAAAATTTTTTTGGATATAAAATGCCTTGTCTTTTGGATATTTTTTTTATGTGAAACAACTTTTTTGTGGTTATCTATGTATGTATGGATTGACGGATGAATGTATGCATATATGTATCTGTGTATGCTTGTGTGCATGCATGCACGCATGTATGTATGCATGTATGTATGGATGCATGCATGTGGGTATGTGTGCATGTGAGTGTATATACGTTTGTTTGTGTGCTTTTTTCCCCTGACACATAACATGAGATAGGAATAATGTGTACAGGCTGCCTTAGCTGCATTGGCAGCACATTCCTCAAGTGATGCTGACCGGGATAGGCTGAAATTCTTGGCTTCTCCGCTTGGCAAGGTGCGGTATGCTTGATGATTATTGGTTTAGGTTATTTTAATTTTTGCAGATGGTTTTGTAAGCTTTGGTATGTGCTTCTCTTGTTAAATTTAGCTGCGTTCAGTGGGGAGTTAGTTTGCCCTTGCTATGCTTTCGCTTGTTGTGAGGAGATTGTTCTTTGGTATTTCTGCATGGCTTGGTGCTGTAGCTGACATATTGACTCCTATGAACTTTCTATAGGATGAATATTCACAGTGGATCACAGCTAGTCAAAGAAGTCTCTTGGAGGTTATGGCTGAATTCCCTTCAGCTCGTCCACCACTTGGAGTCTTTTTTGCTGCTGTTTCTCCACGACTACAAGCTCGATATTATTCTATATCTTCTTCTCCTAGGTAAGTTCATGCAACTTAATCAGAGCATGCCTATATGCATGGAAGCCTGTATTCAAAGTTTCTGTATGATCTTGGTTTCATACCATCAGATCAGATATCTTCCCTACTTCGATTTTGTAGTTCTGATGTTAACCTGTTTGTTTTCAGGTTCGCACCAAACAGGATTCATGTCACCTGCTCGCTGGTTTATGGGGTTAGTCCTACTGGTCGGTTTCATAGAGGTGTCTGCTCTACCTGGATGAAGGTATCTTTCCACTGTGGGCTTGTAGTTTTGAGAAAGCCATCTATTTATTCATATTACACCTATTTACTGTGCATAAATACATACATAGATACATACCTAGGTCCTACATACATATAATGTATGTATGCATGCGAGCAAACACGGACACACACACCACACATTCTGTGCATGTATGTATTCAGAATATTCTTTGGGTTGCACAGCTCATTGCTTCCCTACTACTTTGAAGAGCATGCCCTCATGTACATAATGAATAATGGAACTTATTCTTCAAAAATGCATGTATGTATATATGTACATGTGTATGCATGTATGCATTTGCATGCTTGACTAATTCTTGCTTGTTCTGCCAAGCATACCTGTATTCTAATGTGAGCATTTTCGTTTTTTTATTTTTATGGTTTCAGAGCTCACTACCAGAGACTGAAGTTGGAAGTGAGTGCAGCTGGGCACCAGTCTTTGTACGGCAGTCCAACTTCAAATTGCCATTAGATCCCTTAATTCCCGTTATCATGGTTGGTCCTGGTACTGGTCTTGCCCCATTTAGGGGCTTTATGCAGGTACTCATTTTGCATTTTAGAGAGTCTTTTCTCATGTTTAGCATAAAAAAGTAAGTGTTATAGTTAATTCTCAACTTCTTTATATATTCTCTTTGTGTGTCAGGAAAGGGCATTTTTGAAAGAGTCTGGTCAAGAACTAGGGCCTGGTCTGCTCTTCTTTGGTTGCCGAAACAGGAACCTGGTGAGCACTACTGTTTCTCTCTTTCTTAAGCTTTACGCATGCCATAATTCATGGATCTGTTATGAGCTTGAAACATGCTGTGGTAAAGTGAGGTTAATGATGAGTGGTTCTCTTTTAAAGAGATGACAAGGGTGGTGAGGAGGTAAGGTGGGCTTGGAATTGAAAGCCATCTAGAATTTTGAAGTTATGATGATTACTGTCTTGGCTCTGTAAAGGTATAGAGATAAACTTCTATTGCAAAATACAAGTTGATATTGCTACTAAATACATATTTATTATCCAGCCTGCAAATATCCTTGAGTATGTGTACTGTTTGTTGTCATGGTGTGACGTATTATTTTTTGGTGTAGACTCTTTACCTTTTGAACACGGTAACAGGATTATATTTATGAAGATGAGCTGAAGGGGTTCCATGAAAATGGTGTGATCTCTGGTCTATCTGTTGCCTTCTCTAGAGAAGGGGCTGAGAAGGAATATGTACAGCACAAGATGGTTGAACAGGTACATTTATTTTTTCAGCTGTGGCTTTAGAATGCTATATTGTTGCGTGCATTATTTGAATCAATGTTTGTGGTACAATGGATATACAGGCGTCTACAATTTGGAATCTTCTATCTAGTGGGGGATACTTGTATGTTTGTGGAGATGCAAAAGGCATGGCTAGGGATGTTCATAGGACTCTACATACAATAATCCAAGAGCAGGTAAAATAATCATTTCAATATTGTTGCATTGTGAAATCAGTTTATTTCTATGTCGTATGGCCCAAGCATGGTTGTTCAAGTAAGATTTGGGGGCTTCATAGAGTATGTTTGGATATGGTGCCATAGTTATGACTTCAAAAATGGAAGGTTCCATACATTATTGATAGGATAATTAAGTACTGAAATCAGGAAGGAATATATGGTATATATAGGAACATGCAATAGATGATAGATCCTCTATTTGCATGTATTCATCCAGGTACTCCAAACATGGGCAAGGATATATCAAACACTTTTGATGAGTGCTTTTGATTTAGTTAAGCATGTTCATGACAAACCATTTATGCATGCATGCACATAGTATGAGTGTACGGAAATGCTGCTAGGTGGATTTGAAGAGATTATCATGGAAGTGGATCATGGTGCATCTTCTTGATCTCTAGTGGCATTGCCATCATTCTAAAAGACATGGTTCTTTATCTGATGCATCACCTAGGTCAGGTATCATCCCTTCTTCGTGTAATTATGAGAATCTCTTTCTCCTGGTTTGGTAGGGACATGAGAAATGAACAAACCTTGACCATCATTGGCCACTTGTTTTTTCATCTTATCCAGCTTTCTCTCTCCGTAGCTTCAATGGCTAGAAACTCAATGTAAAGCTCATCATCATCAACATAATGAACTTTGCTCTTGCATCCCATGAAGTATAACTTTCTCAAGAGAACATTCTGTATCTATATAGTATATTTACTTTATAATGATGAAGAGGATATAAAACACAGTTATTTTAATGATGAATCTTAAAACATAGACTTTGTTCTTCTTACTTAGTTGCTTTGAATGCTCCCTCATTACCATATCTTGTATCATTTTGAGTTTGGGCATTGATAAATCAACCATTACTTTTATTTTATTCCAGTCCCTTTCGTGCTGATCTAAAAGAACAATCTTTAGAAAGCATGATTGATTGAAATGTGCAGGATGCATACACATCTTGATCACCTCACACCTCTTTGACCTTTGTACTATCCAGTGCATTTTTTGTGTTGTTTCCCCTTCTATTCTTTTTTTTTTTCGTCCGTCTTATTATTATGTCTTTATGTTTGTTTTTTTTGGCTGACATTTCTAAATTTATAATGTTTGATTTTTAACATTTTTATTTCTTTCTTTACTATTTTATACAAATTTCACTCATTTTTTATTTCTATTTTGAAAATATCATTATTATTACTTTTTAATTTTCTTCTTCTGCCTCAACATTTATATGTATTTAGTAATATATTACCTATTTATTTATTTATGTTATGTGGACTGTCACCCATTCATATGTTGGGATATGGGATCTTCTGATATGAAGTGGACTGTCACCCATACATAGTGGACTATCACCCATACATACGTTGGGACATGGGATCTGCTGATATGAAGTATGCAAAATTGACTGACCAACTTTTCGAGTAATGAAATGGTACAAAACAAGCCCATGGCTTAGCAATAAAAAATGAGATTTACAAAATGAAAACGTTTGATCCACAAAGTGGAGCCTTGTAAGTGAAAGAACTTATAGTTTCGTCTTGTTTTGCACATCAGCCTAACCAAAGTCTGACTTGGCGACTCCCCAAGTCTACCCAAGACATCTACTATCAGTGAATTGTCCAATGTGATTCTTATCTACCATGTAAGTTAGGATCCTTGAGGCAATGTTCAATTGGTTTCTCTTCTTAATCATGTTATAAGTGTGCATTACAAAGTGCAATCCTGAGAGGTAGACATTTGTCATATATTTACAATCCAAATCATCATAGAATTGAATCAGTGGTCTCCCTGATGACTTCCTACAGAGCAATCCGTAATCCCACCCACGTATATAAAGCCAGTATTCAGTACAGAAGTGTAATGAATAGGGCCCACAACTTGTATCCCCTTGGCTGCAATAAATAGGAATGAGGTAGTCCTTGTCAAGAAACTATGATTCACTGCCACAAAAATGGGCTGAGGGTCAGCTGTCAAGCCCTCCTTGTGGGTGAAAGTTGACATAACCATAATATGTCCACTTAGCTAGCACCAATGTAAAACCACTTGTTACTGAGAATATCTGTAACTAATAAGTATGGATACCTTATTTGCTATGCCCATGTCAAAGAAGAATTTCCTATCAAAGGGGAGATTTACAAAAGCTTGTAGTATGGGTGTAAGATTGAAGAGGTCGGAGAACTTAGCGAAAAGTTTTCAGGTTATATAATGTGAGTGAATGGCCCAGATGGAGTCGTTTTCACTCTCAGCTGGGGATTAAAAGAAAAATCATAGAAAAACTTATGCAAGGTATGGACTGTACCTGTGCATGGGCTTTGCATGCATACAAACAGCAAGAATAGTGGAAGGGATATACTTGTTTTGGTTGATAGCTAAGTGTTGTCTTATGCAGGCTCACAACTGATGCATAAAAGAAGAACTCAACATTAACTGAAATATGATGAACATTGAAATGGAGGGAGTATGATTATAAATAAATGAATATTGTTTCGATAAAGAGCAAGAAGAGCAAATTCCTGTACCATGCAAACTTCTAACTAGAATCTAACGTCTGATTGATCTGAGCTGTGTCATCTTCTTTGTTCATGTTCAAGAACTCATGTAGTGAATGCAGTGTGCAAGATTACCTCACATCACCTTCAGAATGAAAATGTATAATGAATTACACATCTTATACAGCAGTTCCAGGTTCTAAAAGAAAATACTTCTGCAAGCATTCATGCGTCGAGTTGCACATGCCCATTTTGACACTGATATGTGTATGCCACACAATCGAACATGCTTTTAAGATTTTAGCTTGCAGGCTAACAAATTTTTGTGGTATGACTGCTGGTAGGGCTCTGTTGACAGCATCAAAGCAGAGGCTATGGTGAAACAACTCCAAACTGAGGGAAGATACCTTAGAGATGTATGGTGACATGGTAAATATAAGACAAGTAACCCATACTTGATGGATGTATTTTGCCAGTAATGTGAATTGGCCAATTTGTATCCATTTCCTGGATTCTTATTACAACATGTGCCTTAAAGTTGATGATGCATTGTTGTGAGTCGGAAACAGGAGCATGGAAATAGTTTCTAGATTTATTTTTTCTTCTTGGGATGTGTGTGGATTATTGGCCCAAAATGCCTGCATATACAAGTTGGCAGGCGGATGATTATGTTGAATCTTGGGCAATGAAGGCCCTCCATCATATAAAACCAAGTGTAACAATTGCTCAATTACAACATGTGCCTTAAAGTTGATGATGCATTGTTGTGAGTCGGAAACAGGAGCATGGAAATAGTTTCTAGATTTATTTTTTCTTCTTGGGATGTGTGTGGATTATTGGCCCAAAATGCCTGCATGTACAAGTTGGCAGGCGGATGATTATGTTGAATCTTGGGCAATGAAGGCCCTCCATCATATAAAAACCAAGTGTAACAATTGCTCAATTTTGACTTTGTAAGGAAGAAGCTTTTTATGGAAGTAGTATTTGATTTCACATTCTCTCTCTCTCTCTCTCTCTCTCTCTCTCTCTCTCTCTCTCTCACACACACACACACACACACACACACACACACACACACACACACACACACACACGCCGCTCACTCGTACATGTAGACACACAGACACATACTCGTGTACACATACATGTGTGTGCCCTCATCAATGACAGTGGTTATGCACAGATAACTTGTAAAGAGGCCCTGTAAGATTTGTCTACACTACTGGAACTGGTGTCCTGTAATTAATTCAATACAGGTTAGATTTGGACTGACAGTATGGAACTGGTGTCCTGTAATTAATTCAATACAGGTTAGATTTGGACTCAGTATATTGTTGCTAATGTAGAGCTTGCTGCTATGATACTCATACATAGAAGTTTGTACAGCTCAGTATATATGCTTTTCTGGGGAGACATTTGTGATCATTCTTTTGGTGGATAAGTTGTGCTCCAAAGGTTTATCTGTTTCGGTATACCTCACTATGCCAGGAAACATTGTAGCCGTAGATAATTTGTGTTCTTGACAATATGATTTACATTCCTTGCGATTCAGAAGTTATAAAAGTAGCAGAGAAAAGTTCATGAGAACTTGGAAAAAAAGGCAAGAGAAGATAGCTGTAGCATTGTCTGTATAATATATTTTTCAGTTTCCTGGTTTCCCAGAATGCTGAAGGTGACTAATATTAGAAAACAAAAGGGAGGGAGGGTCTTTTGATTTTCCCATATGTAAGCCAAGATAATAACACTGGTTTCCCTCACATATGGATGAGTTTTATAGTTAATGAATTGTCTTTCTTGCATTATTTTCTCTTTGCACCCTGTGTAACTGTGTTTAGAACCATCAAGAAACAGAATGATATTGTTTTTCCTCAATTAATAAGGGGATTCTGAGTAGTCGTCAGATAATTATGTTTGGGTTTGTATTATGTAATAAAACCATGCACACATCCTACTGGGAGGGCAAAATCATGTGCAAGTATACCTCAGGGATAAGAACTATTGCTTCTTATTTTATTTTGCAACTGGCCTAGGTTCATGCTGCATGTATGTTTGAACGGTTTGAGGTTATCAGGAATTCGTTTGAGAAGTATGCCTGTCATAACAGATTAATGCACTCGGAAGTATGTCCTGTCACAGTACACGTACTTTGTGTATAGGGAAGTCGAGTATTTTTGTACAGTGTTTTTCTTAGGTGATACCTCCTATCATCTGTTTTATGCTGGCTTAAAATGGCTCTGTGTTACTCTCTCTCATGGTCTTGCATTATGCATATAACTAACTTGTGTACAGTTGGGACGTCTAGATCCACCAAGCACCAGAAATGAAGAGGGTTTTATGCAATGAATGCTTGAAAGATACCATGTTATTGCCACACTCAGTATGTGTAAACTCTCAAGCTTGCCTGCTGATTCTACCCTTTTGAGGGGGTATGTTGACCATATCTTCTTCTCCAGGTGAGTCGCAAGAAGTTGTAGGGGTAAGGGTTTGCTATTCCTCCCAGATCCTGATGAATTACTAGATGATATATCTAGTTGTAAGGGTTAGGGTGGCCCTTGCCTTTCATACTCAGGTGAATCACAAGCTGATATCATTTATAAGGGTTAGGGTGGATTATGCCTTTCACAAGGGTTCGAAATCCAAGCATCCAGTGTTGGACGAGAATTTGTGTTTCTTAGAGGGTCATTTGAGCTCGTGCACTAATCTTTTATGAGTTCGCAAGGTAATCGAAGCACCAGCATCGGAGTACTTTTCAGGCGAGATTTACCCTAGAGGTCTGATGTGAGCATTATTATGTGGAAATCTGACCTAGAAAACTTTGGCCTATCATATAATACTAGAGAGCAGGCACAGCAAGTTTCATTAGGAGCTTAATTACATGAAAAATTGGATGGAAACTCAGTATGTGTAAACTCTCAAGCTTGCCTGCTGATTCTACCCTTTTGAGAGGGTATGTTGACCATATCTTCTTCTCCAGGTGAGTCGCAAGAAGTTGTAGGGGTAAGGGTTTGCTATTCGTCCCAGATCCTGATGAATTACTAGATGATATATCTAGTTGTAAGGGTTAGGGTGGCCCTTGCCTTTCATACTCAGGTGAATCACAAGCTGATATCATTTATAAGGGTTAGGGTGGATTATGCCTTTCACAAGGTTTCGAAATCCAAGCATCCAGTGTTGGACGAGAATTTGTGTTCCTTAGAGGGTCATTTGAGCTCGTGCACTAATCTTTTATGAGTTCACAAGGTAATCGAAGCACCAGCATCGGAGTGCGTTTCAGGCGAGATTTACCCTAGAAGTCTGATGCTGAGCATTATTATGTGGAAATCTGACCTAGAAAACTTTGGCCTATCATATAATACTAGAGAGCAGGCACAGCAAGTTCCATTAGGAGCTTAATTACATGAAAAATTGGATGGATTTGGCCCTTGTCATTAGTTAGATTTGTACGGCAGGTCAACCATCTTCATAATCTTACACATCTGCACGAGACTGAAAGGACAATTTATGGGTAAAAGATTGCTCTCATAACGTGCTGTCTTGAATGTCTTTAAGGTCTCTTTGGGAATTCCACTTTTGATTGCAGACAAGAAAAGGCTGATCCTCCTCACGGATCTGTATACTGTTCAATGATCTTTGATTTTCTTTTCTGTATGATCCTACAAGCACAATCTTCATGTGTCTTGTCTTGCAAACAGTTTCTCGTTCCTCCAAAAGCTCAAATCCTAACATTTGACCAGCCAACTTACTCGTTTCTTAGTGTCATCTCAGTAGTGGTATATACATTGAGTCGAATTAACCTGGCTAGTTTGCCTTCAAGTTTTCAGGTTAGAATATTAATTTCAGGATCTCCAGAGTGGCTAATGCATTTTAACTCATACTGAAACAACCTAATCAATTGGTCAAGCTAGCGAAGATATTGTGGGATGTATATGTTGGTAGAGGATTTTCATTAAGATACGTGAGGGACTTGACGGAAAGTTGTGGCAAGTGGAATAATTGGCTGTAAGTGCCTTTTCTTGCATCAGATGTTACGAATGGGATTAGGATTACAATCCTCAGGTTACGCGAAAGAGTATAATGGATGTTGATAAGTGGAATTTCATTAGGATGCTTGAGTTGCTATACTAGAATGAATGGTCTTTGGCTCTTTTTCTTGGTTAGAGATTTTAAATGACATGCTACAAGGTAGAATTTTCATAGATTGTGGATCGATGCTTAAATGCAGGTAACATTAGTTATTCATTCCTCTAAGCTTCTAAATAATGATAGGACCAAATGACATACCATTTTGGAGGGGTTTGCAACACATGGTACAAGGTTCTAATCAACTACAGCCAAAGTTCCTAGTACATGAGTTCAAAAGTGGTAAGAGTTAAGAGTATATGTTCATGGGACCCAGTTGTGTGGGGCAAACTACACTTTTGCTTGAATGGAAGCAAGTCATGCAAGGGGCATGGCATAGTGATTTTGGGAAGGATAAACGAATTGGTATCTCAATTGATCTTGTACTCATGTTATGAAGAGCACTTGGACAAACATGAATTTAAGAAGAAACATAAGCAAAATTGTGTCTTGTATTTCTTAAAGAAGAAAAATTATCGACTTTGCAAAAAAACATGGATTAAAGCGACATCTTTCAGATCATTGAAGGAAAGTTGAAACAAAGCAATGACTTTCAGTTGGGTGATACACCCTAAATCTCCCAATCCTTTGTTGAGTTTGAGTGATGTTGTGTTGAAATGATTACACAAAATGCATCTCTGCATCGAATGTAGTTATTGCATGCATGATATGATCAAACTATTTGTGGAATCATAAGACTCAACTTGTGTTGGATGTAGATAGGATGATGTCCACATTGTGATACTTGTTCATATTGGTTGTTGATGTTATTTTCTGAAGATCCGAAGTTGTATGTAATGCTGTCTATGAAGAAGAATGCATTATGAAAGGGAAGATTCGTGGCTTGATGAATGAAGTGATTTGAATTTCATCAATACTTCATACTAACACTGTTGCTATTCCATAGTATCGAGACGACAAAAAAACAAAACACAATTGAATTTGATGTCATTTCATTCATGTTTGCCTTTTAAAGAAGTGGATTTACTTGGTGTATATGTTGAATGCTTGTACCAAAAAGCTTGCCATGTGATTTTGCCATATGTTGTAATGATGCTTGAGAAAAAAGTTTTCCATGTTGATGCTATACTTTGCTAGCGATATTGCATGTAACAAACTTCTTACTTGATCGTACAATGTTATTATAGATGTATATTTGTAAAGTGTAAGAAGTTGGCAAGTATGGGATTTGTTATGGATGTGCCCAAGAAAGGCCACTTGACCAAGCACATGTAAACTTATTGAAACATACATAAGGCTATTAAAGTTAGATGGCTTAGTTATCCACATAGTTGTGTGATTGCTGGAACTACTCCATGTTGAAGGATGCCTTGGAGGGTCTAGCATTGAGCAAGAGAAAAGAAATTATGGCATAAGGTTCACACTTATGCTACAAATCTTACCCTACGTTACAAATGTGAAGTGTTCTTTCTGCTTTTGTTCGTTTGGGTGTGTGTTGCATAATGAGGATATCAAACTGTAAAAAAGTGAGATAAATTGGTAAGATTGATATAAAAATTCTTGGTTTGAGACCTTTCATCCTTTAGAAGTAAAAGGCTTAGTAGAAGCAAGAAAGCTGTAGAGATTCAGGCTCAAATTGAAATAAATTGGTAGGCAATCAACTTTTAGTTGTGCATAGTTCGTCTTCCAGTACAAGCCACTTTAGGCTGCTTTCTTGTGAAAATGTCTTATGTGAAGTAGAATGAAGTGCATACTATCTTGAAAATGGGAATAAGATTCATAGAGACTACAACATGTTTGGGTTGTGGTAAAGAACAAGTTGTCTCAAGCTTATATTTTTATCTTGAAAAGTTATCTCTTGCTCCTATCCCATATCTACCTTCTCCTACCTTCTCTTACACAATTCACTCTAATTGACTTTTATCCACTATTTTAATAACTCAAACCTCTACTTCTCCTAGACCTTAAACTATTTTCTGAGGCCTCCTACATATCCCCCTACAATAATATGCATCTATCATGCTCTATGTAGCAGATTTTGTGTCCCTTTTCCCTTATCCCATTTTCTTATATAAGTACTTAATATCTATTTTCTTCTTTCTTTAATGCCTTGGAATCAAATCCTCTTGTGAGAGTCTTTGCAAGTTCGCTATCTAGTACTCTCCATTTTTTTTTGTGTTTTAGAATAACATCCCTTTATGAGGGTTTTTACAGGTCCTTTTGCATATATGAAGATATCTTGAAGATGGAGAACCTCTTCTTTCCATTGCTATTATCGTTGTATCTTGAAACGTTATTAATGTTGTTCATATCCCATTTCTATCTTCTCTTACATGAAGAGTTCACTTTATAATGAACTTTTATCAGTTATTTTTAATCAATTAATCCTCTATGTATCCTATTTCTTCAAACATTGTCTCTCCTAGGCCTATTACAATCCTCACTCCACCCTACATTAATATGCATTTTTATAGTCCCCTATTTTGAAGATATTGTGTTCTTTTTCCCTTGTCCCTCTATATGTAGATATTTTAACAACACATAGGCATCAATTTGAAGATTAATTTGTGTTATCAGAAGGGTTATTGCGTGGATTGTATATTACTAATCATTCAGGGTAAAATGCATGCGTTCTAGTCCTATAAGCATGCACCTAGGCACCTTGCATAATATCTAAATTCATATCACCATTAAAGCTTTGATTCTCTAGCCAATATTTAATAAGTTTTTGTAAATTTAGAATGTGAAATAAATTATCTTTTAAGTGATTAAGATTGCATTTTTTATTGGATCAATGGAATCTATGCCAAAATTACTCAACAAAGTTGTCATATTTGCTCCAAACTCTTACTAGTGATTCACTTAATTAATAATTTCAAAAAGGTTATGTGATTTATGTTGGAGATAGAGGTCTGCGGAAGCACACGAACAACACAAGGAAGGAGAAGAAGCTTGGAGCACAACACAACATTGAATGTATTACTAGAGAATGTACAAAGATAAGTAGCCCATTAGGGCAATAGGTGTATATACAAGCCGGGGGAAAAAACCTCCTAAAGAGGGAAAAAAGTGCCCCGGCGATCCTAGTGTGTTCACACACATCACTACCTAAATATATCAACAAATCCCCCCTAGGAGTGATGCGGTGAACAAGGAGCTGGCACTCATGTATAAGGAAGTACCAAGCTATGTGGAAATCACTCCACAAAAGGAAGTTAGCCCAAATCTTTGCGGAAAGCTTCAAACTTTTGCCTAGGCAGAGCCTTCGTGAAAAGGTCTGCAATGTTCTCTTGCGTGGGAACATATGCCAAGCTGATCTCCCCAACAGAGAACCTCTCCCTCATATAGTGATAATGCACCTCAATGTGCTTAGTGTGAGCATGGAACATAGGGTTCCTTGCAACTGCTAGTGTGCTCTCACTGTCAGTGAAGATGGTGGTGGTAGAAGACTGACCAACACCCAAATCAGCCATAAGGCATTTGAGCCACACACGCTCAACAATCGCTGTGAAAGCTTCCCTATACTCAGCCTCACAACTGGAAGTGGCCACTGTAGGCTGCTTCTTGCTCAACCAAGATATACATGAGCTACCAAGCATGAAGCAAAAGCCACTAGTGGACACACGAGTGTCATAGCAACTAGCCCAATTAGAGTCAGAAAAAACATGCAAATCTGGCGGTAGTGATCCCCCCTTGGGATAAAACAACCCAAGTGGCGGAGTACCACTCAAGTAGCGAAAGATGCGCTTAACCGTCTGCCAATGCTTGACTCCTGGGCAATGCATAAACCTGCTCATCTGTGAGACAACAAACTGAATATTTGGCCGAGTAATGCATAAGTAAATCAAGCATCCAACAGCCTGCTGATAGAGAATAGCATCAAATGCATCTCTAGCATCATGAAGACTCAATCGTAAACCTTGTTGATATATTTAGGTAGTGATGTGTGTGAACACACTAGGATCGCCGGGACACTTTTTTCCCTCTTTAGGAGGTTTTTTTCCCCCGGCTTGTATATACGCCTATTGCCCTAATGGGCTACTTACCTTTGTACATTCTCTAGTAATACATTCAGTATTGTGTGTTTGTGCTCCAAGCTTCTTCTTCTTCCTTGTGCTGTTCACGTGCTCCTGTAGACGTCTAACTCCAACAATTGGTATCAAAGCAGGTCGTCGCTTCATCTAGGGCGCCGTCGACACTCCTCCGTTTGCAGTCTCAGAATCGCACGAATTTTGGTGAGCATACTCAGTGTGTTTCCGAGATCAAAACCGCTTCGCTCTGTGGTGCCGAAATCGCGATCTGACCTCGCTTCGGCCTCCGAATGCACTATCGCAGCGCTTGTGCAAGCTATTTCGTCTTTTTGTGCCAAAGGTATATACCAGTTTTTGTTCGCCAGTTTAAGCGTCTCAAAGTCTGCTACAGGTCTAGCAGAACTCGTCTGGGCAGTTCTGTTCAACTTTTTGAGATACAGTCAATTTTTTGCATCAAGGTATTTTAGTCACCGGCCATGGCTGAAAGCAGTGATGTATTCCGTATGTTGGCTGTTGAGGATAAGTTGGATGGTACCAACTACCCATTATGGGCTTATATGATGCGACATGTTTTGGTTGCAAAAGGATTGTGGAACATTGTGCAAGGTGTTGAAAGATATCCTGCCTGTAACGACAGGTACTACAAATACAGGTGCTGGAGCTTATGAAGATGGTGTCGAAGATGATATTCCACAGATTCCTGTTCGTGCTGCTGTTTCTGTTGCACCTACTGCAGAGCAAATTCGTTGGGATGGTAGAGATGCCCATGCACATGCATTGATAGCTTTGTCTGTCAAACGTGCCATTATTCCTCATATTCGCTCTTGCAAAACAGCTAGGGATGCTTGGGATACACTTACCACATTGTACCAAGCTAGGAATGAGGCTCGTGTTGCTTACCTCCGAAAACAGTTGGAGAGTGAGCACATGAATGAAGGTGATTCTATGGACAGTTTCCTAACGAAGATCAAAGATTTGAAGGAACATTTGATTTCTGCTGATGAGGTTATACCAGATAGCTCACTTGTGCAGACCGTTCTGAATGGTCTTCCTGATTTATATCAGAGTTTTGCTTCTACTCTTCGGTTGATGATGAAAGGCAATCCGAATGCCTTATCATTTGAGGAGTTAGTCTTTGTTCTGTTGCAGGAAGATTAGTCCAGGCAGAACAGGTCCATTATGCGTGTTGCAGATGAAGCTTTCCTGGCTAGTCAGAAGGGCAAAGGAAAATGAAGCTCTTCTACTAGTAAGCAGAAATCTGCAAATGCTGCACATTTGAAGAACCAGGATAAAGATGAGAAGAAATCAGAAAAGCAGAAATTGTTTTGCAAGTACTGTAAAGGGAATGATCATATCATAAAGAACTGTCCAAAACTAGCTGCAAAAGAGGCAAAGAAAAAGGAGGCTGGAATGGTTGTTGCAGAAGCCTCTACACCAAAAACAGAGTCTGCTAATCTTGTGCAGGAAGAAGAATGAGCGTTTACTACTGTTTGCAGTTTTGACCCATCTTCTCATGAGCAGTGCATGTCCGTAGTGACTCAGATGTTTGGTACTTTGACAGTGGGGCGCCAAACATATTACCTCGCAGCGGAGTTTCTTCTCTTCACTCGAGCTTGCCCCTACAGGGAATACTGTTACATGCGCCAACAACTCCTCTTATCCTGTTGTGGGAGTTGGTAAGATCATTTTGACTACTGTTGATGGTAGTTCTTTCACTTTGTCAGATGCTTTATTTGTGCCAGGGATCAAGAAGAATCTGTTTTCAGTTTGCATTAGCCAAAATTGGCTTGGTTGTGAAATTTGTTGATGACAGGTGTACAGTTCATGATCTATCAAATGGCGATGTGATACTTCTGGCATTTTATGTCGTGGGCTGTATAAGCTCATAGACTATGAAAGATCTGTGAATGATTCGGCATGTGCAGTTCATGATTCTTAGGCTATGTCAGATGCAAAGCTTTGGCATGCACGCTTTGGTCATCTGAATATTGCTAGTTTGCTACGCCTGCAGAAATCTGAAATGGTGTCCTCTTTGCCCAAACTTGAGGCACCTGGAAAACATGTTTGTGAGGGCTGTATTTTGGGCAAAATGCAGTGTTCATCCTTTCCAAAAGATGGTTTAGTTCGGGCTACGCAGAAATTGAAGCTTGTACATAGTGATGTCTGTGGTCCTATGCAAACACCCTCTTTTGGGAATTACCTTTACTTCGTGACTTTCATTGATGATTTTTCCAGGCATGCATGGGTATATCCACTCAAAGCAAAGTCCGAAGTGTTCATGTGCTTTAAACAGTTTTTGGTTTTGGCTGAAAATCTGTCAACATGTAAAATGGGCATCCTCCGTTTTGATCGAGGGGGGGAATATATGTCTTCTGTTTTTAATGCATTTCTGGTTGAACGTGGGATAAAACACCAGTGTACACTGCCGTATACACCTCAACAGAATGGAGTTGCTGAATGAAAGAACAAGTCACTCATGGAGATGGCGAGGTGCATGGTCAAGAGTCAGGCTTTACCACATAGTTTCTGGCTTGAGGCTGTCATGTGTGCACCATATGTACTGAACAAGTGTCCCACTAAAGCGCTGTAGTCTATCACTCCATATGAGGCTTGGCATGACCGCAAGCCATCTGTTGCTCATCTGCGTGTTTTTGGTTGTTTGGCATATGCATTAGTGCCTGAACAACATCGCAGAAAATTGGATGATAAGGCAGTAAAATGTATTTTTGTTGGGTACAGTTCTGAAAGTAAAGGCTATCGTCTGTATCATCCACAAACTAAACGCATTCTGGTTAGCCGTGATGTTTTCTTTGTGGAAGATGCTATTCAGCCATTGCTTTCATGTACTAAGGAGACATCTGTTAGCTCCAAAGACATGTATGATACGTTGATGCCTCTTTTTACAGGTGGGCAGTCTAGTGCTGGTCCTAGTGAGGCAACTTCTCAGCCTTTGCAGGTTTCATATGATGATGCAGATCATTCTATTTCTGATGCAGATTTACATGATGCACTTGTTGATGAGAGAGCTGATATTGAGCAGGCAAAAACTATGCCAAAATGGCTGGTGCAGACTTTGCGTGATAGCAAATTAGATGCACCTTTGTCATATCGTACTCGTTCAGGCTCTCATAGTGCCTCCTTTGCATCAGATTGCTATGCTATGGCTGCGTCTAGTCTCTGTGATGAGAATGAGCCTGTTTCTTTTGATGAAGCACAGAATTCAGAAAATTGGATGGCTGCCATGCAATCTGAATATGATGCTATAATGAAGAATGGTACATGGTCTTTATGTGACTTGCCTCCTGGCAAGAAGGCCATCGGCACTAAGTGGGTATACAAGCTGAAGTGTAAACCTGATGGTACAGTTGATGGGTATAAGGCTAGGCTTGTTGCAAAGGGTTATGCGCAGGAAAGAGGCATTGATTTTGATGAGACCTTTGCACCTACATGCCGTATGACTACTGTTCGGAGCATTTGTGCACTTGCAGCCCATCATGGTTGGAATGTACATCAGTTGGACATTAAAACAACATTTCTGAATGGTGACTTGCATGAAGAAGTGTATGTTTTTAAGACCCGTGGCTTTGTGCAGAAAGGCCATGAAAACCAGGTGTGCAGGTTAAAGAAGGCATTATATGGTTTAAAGCAAGCACCACGTGCTTGGTATGAGAATATACATGCCTATCTGGTTGCACATGGTTTTGTGAACAGTCCAACTGAAAGCACCTTATATGTTAAGCGTGCTAATGATGTGCTTCTGATCATTGTTGTCTATGTTGATGACATGCTGCTCACTGGTCCTATTGAGAAGCATATTGCTGATTTCAACGCTGATTTGCATGCTTCATTTGAGATGTCTGATTTGGGGCATTTGCATCACTATTTGGGCATTCAGTTTATGCAAGTTGATGGTGGAATGGCTTTGTGTCAAACGAAATATATTGACACATTATTGCAGCGTTTTGGCCTTGAAGACTGTAAGCCTATTGCCACTCCTATGGAGACATGTTTACGATTGAGTCTTCATGATGCTGGAGATGCATTTGATGCTGTTCTCTATCAGCAGGCTGTTGGATGCTTGATTTACTTATGCATTACTCGGCCAGATATTCAGTTTGCTGTCTCACAGATGAGCAG
Organism: Ceratopteris richardii; assembly: GCA_020310875.1. Lineage (NCBI taxonomy): Eukaryota > Viridiplantae > Streptophyta > Polypodiopsida > Polypodiales > Pteridaceae > Ceratopteris > Ceratopteris richardii. Next base: position 175,435,611 of record CM035426.1, read on the forward strand.
GTTTATGCATTGCCCAGGAGTCACGCATTGGAAGGCGGTTAAGCGCATCTTTCGCTACTTGAGTGGTACTCGGTTACTTGGGTTGTTTTATCCTAAGGGGGGATCACTACCGCCAGATTTGCATGCTTTTTCTGACTCAGATTGGGCTGGTTGCTATGACACTCGTGTGTTCACCAGTGGTTTTTGCTTCATGCTTGGTAGCTCATGTATATCTTGGTTGAGCAAGAAGCAGCCTACTGTGGCCACTTCCAGTTGTGAGGCTGAGTATAGGGAAGCTTTCACAACGACTGTTGAGTGTGTGTGGCTCAGACGCCTTATGGCTGATTTGGGTGTTGGCCAGTCTTCTGCCACCACCATCTTCACTGACAGTCAGAGCGCATTGGCAGTTGCGAGGAACCCTGTGTTCCATGCTCACACTAAGCACATTGAGGTGCATTATAACTATGTTAGGGAGAGGTTCTCTGCTGGGGAGATCAGCTTGGCATATGTGCCCACGCAGGAGAACATTGCAAACCTTTTCACGAAGGCTCTGCCTAGGGAGAAGTTTGAAGCTTTTCGCAAAGCTTTGGGCTTACTTCCTTTTGTGGAGTGATTTCCACATAGCTTGGCACTTCCTTATACATGAGTGCCAGCTCCTTGTTCACCGCATCACTCCCAAGGGGGATTTGTTGATATATTTAAGTAGTGATGTGTGTGAACACACTAGGACCGCCGAGGCACTTTTTTTGCCTCTTTAGGAGGTTTTTTTCCCCCGGCTTGTATATACGCCTATTGCCCTAATGGGCTACTTATCTTTGTACATTCTCTAGTAATACATTCAGTATTGTGTGTTTGTGCTCCAAGCTTCTTCTTCTTCCTTGTGCTGTTTGCGTGCTCCTGCAGACGTCTAACTCCAACAAACCTGTCTCCATAGGAGTGGCAATAGGCTTACAGTCTTCAAGGCCAAAATGATGCAAAAATATGTCAATATATTTCTTTTCACACAAAGCTATTCCAGCATCAACTTGCATAAACTGAATGACCAAATAGTGATGCAAATGCCCCAAATCAGACATCTCAAATGAGGCATGCAAATCAGCCTTAAAATCAACAATATGCTTCTCAATAGGACCACTGAGCAGCATGTCATCAACATAGACAACAATGATCAGAAGCACATCATTAACACGCTTAACATGTAAGGTGCTCAGTTGGACTGTTCTCAAAACCATGTGCAATCAGATAGGCATGTATCTTCTCATACCAAGCACGTGGTGCTTGCTTTAAACCATATAATGCCTTCTTTAACCTGCACACCTGGTTTTCATGCCCTTTTTCCACAAAGCCATGGGGCTGAAAAACATACATTTCTTCATGCAAGTCACCATTCAGAAATGATGTTTTAATGTCCAACTAATGTACATTCCAACCATGATGAGCTACAAGTGCACATATGCTATGAACTATAGTCATTCGGGAAGTAGGTGCAAAGGTCTCATCAAAATCAATGCCTCTTTTCTACGCATAACCCTTTGCAACAAGTCTAGCCTTATACCTCTCAACTGTACCATCAAGCTTATGCTTCAGCTTGTATACCCACTTAGTCCCAATGGCCTTCTTGCCAGGAGGCAAGTCACATAAAGGCCAAGTACCATTCTTCATTATAGCATCTTATTCATATTGCATAGCAGCCATCCAATTTTCTGAATTTTGTTCTTCATCAAACGAAATGGGTTCATTCTCATCACAGAGACTAGATGCAGCCATAGCATAGCAATCTGATGCAAAAGAGGCACTATGAGATCCTGAACGAGTAGGATATGATAGAGATGCATCTAATTTGCTGTCACACAAAGTCTGCACTAGCCATTTTGGCATAGTTTTTGCCTGCTCAATATCAACTCTCTCATCAACTCGTGCATCATGTAAATTTGCATCAAAAATGGAATGATCTGGATCATCACATGAAACCTGCAAAGGTTGAGAAGTTTCCTCATTGGGACCACCACTAGATTGTCCACCTGTGAAAGGAGGCAGCAAAGTATCATACATGTCTTTGGGGCTAACAGATGTCTCCTTAGTACATGAACGCAATGGCTGAATAACATCTTCTACAAAAACAACATCACGGCTAACCAGAATGCTTTTAGTCTGTGGATGATACAGACAATAGCCTTTACTTTCAGAACTGTACCCAACAAAAATACATTTTACTACTTTATCATCCAATTTTCTGCGATGTTGTGTAGGCACTAGTGCATATGCCAAACAACCAAAAACACGCAGATGAGCAAAAAATGGCTTGCGATTATGCCAAGCCTCATATGGAGTGATAGAGTGCTATGCTTTAATGGGACAACTGTTAAGTACATATGCTGCACACATGACTGCCTCAAGCCAGAAACTATGTGGTAAAGCTTGACTCTTGACCATACACTTCGCCATCTCCATGAGTAACCTGTTCTTTCGTTCAGCAACTCCATTCTGTTGAGGTGTATATGGCACTGTACACTGGTATTTTATCCCACACTCAACCAGAAATGCATTAAAATCAGAAGACATATATCCCCCCCCCCCCAGATCTAAATGGAGGGTGCCCATTTTACATGCTGACAGATTTTCAGCCAAAACCAAAAACTGTTTGAAGCACATGAACACTTCGACTTTGCCTTCAATGGATATACCCATGCGTGCCTAGAAAAATCATCAATGAAAGTCATGAAGTAAAGATAATTTCCAAAAGAAGGTGTTTGCATAGTACCAAAGACATTACTATGTACAAGCTACAATTTCTGAGTGGCCCAAACTGAACCATCTTTTGGAAATGAGGAATGCTGCATTTTGCCCAAAATACAACCTTCACAAACATGTTTTCCAGGTGCCTCAAGTTTGGGCAAAGAGGACACCATTTCAGATTTCTATAAGCATAGCAAACTAGCAAAATTCAGATGACCAAAGCGTGCATGCCAAAGCTTTGCATCTGACATAGCGTGAGAATCATGTACTACACATGCCGAATCATTCAGAGAACTTTCATAGTCTATGAGCTTATATAACCCACAACATAAACTGCGAGACGCAATAATCACATCGCCATTTGACAGATCATGAACTGTACACCTGTCATCAACAAATTTCACAACTAAGCCAATCTTGGCTAATGTAGAAAGTGATAATAGGTTCTTCTTGATCCCTTGCACAAATAAAGCATCTGACAAAGCGAAAGAACTACCATCAACAGTAGTCAAAATGATCTTACCAGCTCTTATAACATGATAAGAGGAGTTGTTGGCGCATGTAATAGTATTCCATGTAGGGGTAGGCTCGAGTGAAGGGAAGAAACTATGCTGTGAGGTAATATCTTTGGTCGCCCCAGTGTCAAAATACGAAACATTTGAGTCTACTGCTCATGAGAAGATGGGTCAAAACTACAGACAATAGTAAACGCCCATTCTTCTTCCTCCACAAGATTAGGAGACTCTGTTTTTGGTGTAGAGGCCTCTGCAACAACCATTCCAGCCTCTTTCTTCTTTGCCTCTTTAGCAGCCAGTTTTTGACAGTTCTCTATGATATGATCATTCCCTTTAAAGTACTTGCAAAACACTTTTTGCTTTTCTGATTTCTTCTCGTCTTTATCTTCCTTCTTGGAATGTGCATTTTGCAGATTTTTCTTACTAGTTGAAGAGCTCCATTTTCCTTTGCCCTTCTGACTAGTCAGGATAGCTTGATCTGAAACACGCATAATGGACCTGTTCTCCCTGGAATGATCTTCTTGCAACAGAACACATACTAACTCCTCAAATGACAAGGCATTTGGATTGCTTTTCATCAAGAACCGAAGAGTAGAAGCAAAACTCTGATATGAATCAGGAAGACCATTCAGAATGGTCTGCACAAGTCTTTGATCTTTGTTAGAAAATTGTCCATAGAATCACCTTCATTCATGTGCTCACTCTCCAACTGTTTTTGGAGGTAAGCAACACAAGCCTCATTCCTAGCTTGGTACAATGTGGTAAGTGTATCCCAAGCATCCTTAGCTGTGCAAGAGCGAATGTGAGGAATAATGGCACGTTTGATAGACAAAGCTATCAATGCATGTGCCTGGCATCTCTGCCATCCCAAGGAATTTGCTCTAAAGTAGGTGCAACATAAACCATAGCACGAACAAGAATATACAAAATATCATCATCTTCGACACCTTCTGCCTCAACTTCCGTACCTGCTGTTGTAACAGTTGTAGGTGTGATAGGACGTTTTTCAACACCTTACATAATGTTCCACAATCCTTTTGCAACCAATGCATGTCGCATCATATAAGCCCATAACGGGTAGTTGGTATCATCAAACTTATCCTCAATGGCCAACATACGGAATATATCACTGCTTTCAGCCATGGCCGGTGACTAAAATACCTTGATGCAAAAAATTGACTGTATCTCAAAAAGTTGAACAGAACTGCCGAGACAAATTCTACTAGACCTATAGCAGGCTTTGAGGCGCTTATAGTGGCAAACAGAAACTGGTATATACCTTTGGCCCAAAAAGATGAAATAGCCTGCACAAGCGCTATGATAGTGCGTTTGGAGGCCGAAACGAGCTCAAATTGCGATTTTGATCGACGATCTGCTCTGATACCAATTGTTGGAGATAGATGTCTGCGGAAGCACGCCAACAACACAATGAAGGAGAAGAAGCTTGGAGCACAACACATAATACTGAATGTATTACTAGTGAATGAACAAAGATAAGTAGCCCATTAGGGCAATAGGTGTATATACAAGCCGAGGGAAAAAAACCTCCTAAAGAGGGAAAAAAGTGCCCCCGCGGTCCTAGTGTATTCACACACATCACTACCTAAATATATCAACAATTTATTTGAAAGATTTAAGCATTCTCTAAGTTTTTTTCTAATGTTGTACTCGAAAGATTTAATGATTCATTATCTCTAATTTGCATCATAGTATTACAAGTATTACATGGTAGAATGCAAAAAGGGAAATTAATAAATATAGATAGGTTCAATGCCATATCTCTAGGGAAGAAACGATTCCCCTTGATTCAAAGTATTGGATAATGGCGTTGAACTTGACAACTAAGATGAGATGACATCAAAGGTTGACCAAAGATGGTAAGACTATGATGTGGATCCAATATCAGAAAGTTAAAGACAAAGTATCCAAGATCTAAATTCTTGACATGTCGATATCACTGATCCACTAAATGTGTTACCATAGTGAATGCTTTGATGCATACTAGCTGCCAACACAGGTGAAAAAAACGTTTTCATCTTGTATCCATGGAAAAGACGTGACCATGTTAATTTCGAATGTCATGGTGGAGTAGAAACCTAGTGCACAGACAACAAGATTCAATCTTCCTAGACCGAATGGATAGAGTGGTAGCGATTGAACCACACATGAAGCCCATCTCCAATGCCTCAATTGGAGTTGAGCCCGCATTTAAGAAGAAGAAGCTTGGAGCTCAACACACAATATTGAATGTATTACCACTAGAATGTATAAAGATAAGTAGCCCGTTAGGGCAATAGGCGTATATACAAGACCGGGGAAAAAAACCTCCTAAAGAGGGAAAAAAAGTGCCCCGGCGATCCTAGTCTGTTCACACACATCACTACCTTTATATATCAACAAATCCCCCCTGAGAGTGATGCGGTGAACAAGGAGCTGGCAACTCATGTATAAGGAAGTGCCAAACTATGTGGAAATCACTCCACAAAAGGAAGTAAACCCAAAGCTTTGCGGAAAGCTTCAAACTTCTCCCTAGGTAGAGCCTTTGTGAAAAGGTTTGCAATGCTCTCTTGCGTGGGCACATATGCCGAGCTGATCTCCTCAGAAAAGAACCTCTCCTTGACATAATGATAATGCATCTCAATGTGCTTAGTGCTAGGAACACAGGGTTCCTTGCAACTGCCAATGCGCTCTGATTGTCAGTGAAGATGGTGGTGGCAGAAGACTGACCAACGCCCAAATCAGCCATAAGGCGTATGCACCACACATTCAACAATCGCTGTGAAAGCTGCCCTATACTTAGCCTCACAATTGCAAGTGGCCATAGTAGGCTTCTTCTTGCTCAACCAAGATATACATGAGCTACCAAGCATGAAGCAAAAGCCACTAGTGGACACACGAGTGTCATAGCAACCAACCCAATCAGAGTAAAAAAAAGCATGGAAATTCGGCGGTAGTGATCCCCCTTGGAATAAAACAACTCAAGTAGCCGAGTACCAATCAAGTAGCGAAAGATGCGTTTAACGGCCTGCCAATGCTTGACTCCTAGGCAATGCATAAACCTGCTCATCTGTGAGACATCAAACTGAATATCTAGCAGAGCAATGCATAAGTAAATCAAGCATCCAACAACCTGCTGATAGAGAACACCCTGTTGATAGAGAACAACATCAAATGCATCTCCAGCATCATGAAGACTTAGTCGTAAACGTGTCTCCATAGGAGTGGCAATAGATTTACAGTCTTCAAGGCAAAAATGCTATAATAATGTGTCAATATATTTCATTTGACACAAAACCATTCCATTATCAACGTGCATAAACTGAATGCCCAAATAATGATGCAAATGCCCCAAATCAGACATCTCAAATGAGGCATGTAAATCAGCCTTGGAATCAGCAATATGCTTCTCATGAGGACCAGTGAGCAGCATGTCATCAACATACACCACAATGATTAGAAGTACATCATTAGCACGCTTGACATATAAGGTGCTTTCAGTTGGACTGTTCTCAAAACCATGTGCAATCAGATAGGCATGTATCTTTTCATACCAAGCACGTGATGCTTGCTTTAAACCATATAATGCCTTCTTTAACTTGCATACCTGGTGTTCATGCCCTTTCTACATAAAGCCAGGAGGCTGAAAAACATAAACTTCTTCATGCAAGTCACCATTCAGAAATTCTGTTTTAAGGTCCAACTAATGTACATTCCAACCATGATGATATGCAAGTGCACAGATGCTATGAACAATAGTCATTCGGCAAGTAGGAGCAAAGGTTTCATCAAAATGAATGCCTGTTTCCTGCGCATAACCCTTTGCAACAAGCCTAGCCTTATACCTGTCAATTGTACCATCAGGTTTACACCAGCTTATATACCCACTTAGTGCCAATGGCCTTCTTGCAAGGAGGCAAGTCACATAAAGACCAAATACCATTCTTCATTATAGCATCATATTCAGATTGCATAACAACCATCCAATTCTCTGAATTTGTGCTTCATTAAACGAAACAGGCTGAGTCTCACCACAGAGACTAGATGCAGCCATAGCATAACAATCTGATGCAAAACAGGCACTATGAGAGCCTGATCGAGTACGATATGACAAAGGTGCATCTAATTTACTGTCATGCAAAGTCTGCACCAGCCATTTTTGCATAGTTTTCGCCTCCTCAATATTAGCTCTCTCATCAACAAGTGCATCATGTAAATCTGCATAAAAAATGGGATGATATGCATCATCACATGAAACCTGCAAAGGCTGAGAAGTTGCCTCATTAGGACCAACACTAGATTGTCCACCTATAAAAAGAGGCAACAAAGTATCATACATGTCTTTGGAGCTAACAGATGTGTCCCTCGTACATGAAAGCAATGCCTAAATATCATCTTCCACAAAAGCAACATCACATCTCACCAAAATGCATTTAGTCTGTGGAGGATACAGATGATAGCCTTTACTTTTAGATCTGTACCCAACAAAAATACATTTCACTGCTTTATCATCCGATTTTCTGTGATGTTGTTCAGGCACTAATGCATATGCAAAACAACCAAAAACACTCAGGTGAGCAACAGATGGCTTGCGTTCATGCCAAGCCTCATATGGAGTGATAGATTGCAACACTTTAGTGGGACACCTATTGAGTACATACATATGTTGCACACATGACAGCCTCAAGCGAGAAACTCTGTGGTAAAGCTTGAATCTTGACCATACACCTCGCCAACTCCATAGTGACCTATTATTTCATTCAACAACTCCATTCTGTGAAGGTGTATACATCACCGTACACTAGTGTTTTATCCCATGTTCAGCTAGAAATGCATTAAAATAAGAAGACATATATTCCCCCCTTGATCAGAACATGGGGTGCCCATTTTACATGCTGACAGATTTTCAGCCAAAACCAAAAACTATTTGAAGCACATGAACACTTCGGACTTTGCCTTCAATGGATATACCCATGCATGCTTGGAAAAATCATCGATGAAAGTCACGAAGTAAAGATAATTTCCAAAAGAAGGTGTCTGCATAGGACCACAAACATCACTATGTACAAGCTGTAACTTTTGAGTAGCCCAAACTGAAACATCTTTTGGAAAGGAGGAATGCTGCATTTTGCCCAAAATACAGCCTTCACAAACATGTTTTTTAGGTGCCTCAAGTTGGGCAAAGAGAACACCATTTCAAATTTCTGCAGGCGTAGCAAACTAACAAAATTCAGATGACCAAAGCATGCATGCCAAAGCTTTGCATCTGACATAGCCCGAGAATCATGTACTGCACATGTCGAATCATTTACAGATCTTTCATAGTCTATGAGCTTTTATAGCCCACGACATAAAATGCCAGAAGCAATAATCACGTCACCATATGACAGATCATGAACTGTACATCTATCATTAACAAATTTCAGCCCCAAGCCAATCTTGGCTAATGTAGAAACTGATAACAAATTTTTCTTGATCCCTGACACAAACAAAGCATCTGACAAAGTGAAAGAACTACCATTAGCAGTAGTCAAAATGATCTTACCAAATCCCATAACAGGATAAGGGGAGTTGTTGCACATGTACCAGTATTCCCTGTAGGGATAGGCTCGAGTGAAGAGAAGAAACTCCATTGCAAGGTAATATGTTTGGTCGCCCCAGTGTCAAAGTACCAAACATCTGATTCTACTACAGACTTGCACTGCTCATGAGAAGATGGGTCAAAACTGCAAACAATAGTAAACGATCATTCTTCTTCCTGCACAACATTAGCAGACTCTGTTTTTGGTGTAGAGGCCTCTGCAACAACCATTCCAATCTCGTTCTTCTTTGCCTCTTTAGCAACCAATTTTGGATAATTCTTTATGATATGATCATTTCCTTTACAGTACTTGCAAAACAATTTCTGCTTTTTTTATTTCTTTTCATCTTTGTCTTTCCTCTTTTATTCTGCAGAATTAGCATATTTTTGTTTACTAATTGAAGAGCTCCATTTTCCTTTGCCCTTCTGACTAGCCATGAAAGCTTGATCTGCAACACGCATAATGGACCTATTTTGCCTAGACTTAACTTCGTGGAACAGAACAGAGGCTAACTCCTCAAATGACAATGCATTTGGATTGCCTTTCATCATCAATCAAAGAGTAGAAGCAAAACTCTAATAGGAATCAGGGCGACCATTCAGAACGGTCTGCACAAGTGAGCTATCTGGTATAACCTCATCAGTAGAAATCAACTGTTCTTTCAAGTCTTTGATCTTTGTTAGAAAAATGTCCATAGAATCACCTCCATTCATGTGCTCACTCTCCAATTGTTTTCAAAGGTAAGCAACACGAGACTCATTCCTAGCTTGGTACAATGTGGTAAGTGTATCCCAAGCATCCTTAGCTATTCTGCAAGAGCGAATGTGAGAAATAATGGCACGTTTGACAGACAAAGCTCTCAATGCATGTGCCTGGGCATCTCTGCCATTTCAACGAATTTGCTCTACAGTATGTGCAACAAAAACTGCAACACAAACAGGAATATGCAGAATATCATCATCTTCGACACCTTCTACATCAACTTTAGTAACTGCAGTTGTAACAGTTGCAAGTGTGATAGGACATTTTTCGACACCTTGCACAATGTTCCACAGTCCTTTTGCAACCAATACATGTCGCATCATATAATCCCACAATGGGTAGTTGGTACCATCCAACTTATCCTCAACATCCAACATACGAAATACATCACATGTTTTAGCCATGGCTGGTGACTAAAATACCTTGATGCACAAAATTGACTGTATCTCAAAACATTGAACAGAACTATCCAAAGAAATTCTGCTAACCTGTAGGAGATTTTGAGACGCTTATACTGGCAAACCAAAATTGGTATATACCTTTGGCACAAAAAAACAAAGTAGCATGCAGAAAGCAATGTGATAGTGCGTTCGGAGGTCGAAACGAGCTCAGATGAAGTGGCAACTGGAGAGGTGTTGATGACACCCTAGATGAAGCGACGACCTGCTTGTTGGTATAGGGCAATCAACAATTGAAGTTCTTTATTAAGAATTAAAGTCAAGGACTGAAGAAAAGATTAAGTTATGAATCATGAAGGAAGTGCATATTCAGAAGATGAAGATGTGTACACATATGTACATTATTTTGAAGTTAGCCCACTTATGCCTTTGATTAGGTACGAGCTTCTAAATATTTGCCTATATATACAAAGAAAATGTTGGGGCAAATATGAGAGATTATGTAAGAACAAGTTTGGATGAGAATTAGATGTCATTAGACACTCTAGAACTGAGTAGAATCTCTCTCATCACTCAGATGTAAATTTTCTCAGAAATGGAAAATGTTGCACCCAATCTTTCTGAGTATTCTCCTTCTGTGTTGAATCTTTTGTGAAATGCTTTTGTACAAGTCTAAATCTATAGTTATTGACATCTATACAAATTTTCAGCTTCTAATTGTGATCAGGCTGAGAGAATTGAGTGTAGGAACATTTACATGTGTAATTGGAAACAAGAGAAGTTGCAGGAGGCGCAAAATTTGATGCTAACGTTTTGGTCAGTTCTCCTTCCACAGTGTAAAGTTTTGAGCAAGCAGACACTCAATATTTAAGTTGGAAGGTAAGCTACGTGTGGCTAAAAGCATTTGCATAAACCGGTTCTAGATTGAGAGAACCAAGTGTTAGAAGTTATAGGTGTCTGAACCGACTTCTCAGAAGAACAGTTTTAGACATAGGTGACTTGTTAAGTCGATTTCTCAAGATCTACTGAATCTTTTGAAGTGATTTAACTTGGAGGAGGTGCACAAACTATAGGAAAAACCTTGTGCAAAGTTTTACCAAAAAATTTACACAATTGATGAGTCAATGAGAGAGATATGTGCAGTAGACTTTTTGTAGAATCATCTTCTTCATAGTTTATCCAAAATCTTTATAATTGATCATTAATCCTCCAAATTGGTGAATGTTTTGAGTTACTCTTGATATAGAGGTGCTCTAACTTCAAGAGTAGCTTGTTCTTTTGGAAATTAACACTCTGCATCAGTGGTATCAGAGCAAGAAGTATCAAAATTGAAGAAAGGAGGACCCCGACTACTGCAACTGTAAAGAAATCAATACTTGAAGGTTCAAAAGGTAAAAGCTTAAGAGAAAATCTTGAGAAGGAGGCCATACGACATCAAGGAAGACAAAAGGAGTATCATTCAAAGTAAAGGTACATCTATTACTCATAAAGTTTGAAGAATTCAATACACAGGTGAAGAAATGATGGGAGATTCTCTTCAGATAGAGAAGTTGGATAAAGAGAACTATCCAGCATGGTCAATGAAGATGGAAGCTCATCTTATGAGCAAAGACTTGATAGGTTATGTTACATGTGAAGAAGAAAAGCCTCAGTTCAGATATCCTAGTGTTCCAACTAGGGAGGAATTATCAGATTTGAAGACTTGGATGAAGAAAGATGCTCAAGCTAGGAGCATTATCTACATGGTAGTTAATGACTACTTGCTACCTCACATTAGAGGTCTTGAAAGTGCAAGTGATATATGGAATTCTTTGAAAGAACATTTCCAAAACACCACAAAGTCAAGGAAGGCATCCTTATGGACAAAATTTACCACATTCAAGAAGAAGGCCTCTCAATCCATCTCAGATTATGTAACAAGGATGAAGGACATTGCAGATGCATTACGAGCAGTTGATGAAGGTATTGAGGAGGATAAATTGGTAAGGCAAATCCTCATAGGTTTGAGAGGTGATGACAAATGGAAGCCATTCATTTTGTCTACTGAATTACCACTTGATCATTTTACTCCTGACTTAAATCAGTTGCTAGGACACGTGTTAACCTTTGAGCAGGATGTCAAAGGTGAAAGTGATAAAAGTACAGGTCATGCAATGTATTCAAAGGATAAGAAGAAGAATAGCAAAGGGAAGCAACAATCAAATGAAGATGAAGGTACAACTAGCCAAGCTAACTTCCTAAGAGGAAGAGGAGGTAGCAAAGGTAGAGGACGAGGCATGAGTAATAAAGATGGAGTCAATAATCAGAACTTTAATTCAAGAGGAAGAGGTGGCAGAAATCAAAGAGGTAATTTCAGAGGTAGAGGTAGTAGAGGTTATTTTGGAAGAAATGCAGGTAGAGGATTCCAAAGTCAACAATACAATAATACCTACTACAATTATGCTTCAGATCAAAAGGAGGATTCAACATTGATAATGAATGCAACTTGTGAAAGGAAAAGTGAAGACCAAAGAGACGTTTACATTGACTCAGAGTGTAGCAATCACCTGAGTGGTTACATAGCCTTGACGATTGATTTGGAGAATAAGATAACTAATCATGTACTTCAAACAGGTGACAATAAAAAGCACAATGTGAAGTCAATTGGATCAGTGAAGGCCAAGGATGGTAGTACTCTCTTGAGTAAGGTTTTGTATGTTCCTACAATTCCTAAGAATTTGATAAGTGTAGGCCAAATTGTTGAAAAAGGTTATGAAGTTAGGTTCACTAATGAAGGAGTGTTTGTGGAAGACCCTAGCAATGGGTATAAACAAATTGTTTCAGGGAAGAAAGAAGGAAGATTGTTCACATTGAAGATCCAAGGCAATGTTGTTCATGCTTTGTTCACTTATGGAGGACATAAGATCTCTGAGTTAGATCTTTGGCACAAGAGGCTTGGACATTTCAATGAAACAGGTATCAAAGATATGGTTAATAATGGTTCAGTGCTTGGATTGCCTAATATTGTAGGTCAACATATGACATACAGATGTGAGGCATGTCAATTAGGTAAGGCTCATAAGTAATCTTATTCCAAGCATGGTTTTATGTATTCAGAGAAGCTTGAATTGGTACACACAGATGTGTGGGGACCATCAAAGGATTTCAGTATCAATGGTTCAAGGTATTATGTGATTTATGTTGATGATGCTACCAGATGGATCACTATCTATGTGATCAAAGATAAGTCAGAGGTATTCAATACATTCAAACATTATCATGTGTATGCAGAGAGAATTACAGGTCATAAGTTAAAGAGACTAAGGTCAGATGGAGGGGGAGAGTATTTCTCTAATGAGTTCAGCGATTACTTATGGAATGCAGGTATAAAAAGGGAAATTACTTGCAGGTACTCTCCTCATCAAAATGGTGTAGCAGAAAGGAGGAATAGAACACTTGTTGAGTTTGCAAGATCCATGATGAAGGAGAAAAATTGCCCAAATTTTTTGTGGGATGAGGCTGTGAATACAGCCACATATTTGGTTAATAGGTTACCATGTAAAGCTTTGCAAGGTATGACACCATATGAGGCATGGTGGGGTAAGAGACCTACTCTAGATCATTGCAAAGTATTTGGATGTTTGGCATATGCATATGTGCCATCTCAATTAAGGCACAAATTGGAACCTAAAGCTGAAAAGTATGTGTTTATTGGATATGATGATAAACAGATGGGATATAGGTTGTGGAGTCCATCCACAAAACAATTCCTAGTGTCAAAAGATGTTACATTTGATGAGCAAGGTACTTGCTATGCAGGTACAATCAATATTTATGCAGGTGATGAAGAAGTTGTGAATCAAAAGAAAGGTAAATCAAAGGTTCAAATATTTGATGAAGAAGAGAACAATGAAGTACAGATTGAAGTTGAAGAAGTGCCAAGGTTTGATCCAGAATGTGATGAGCCAGAAACCTCAAGAAGTGGAGAACTTAGAAGGTCATCAAGACAGAAATGGAAACCTACAAGGTATAGCTATGACACTTCTTTTTTGGCTACCAAAGATTATGCTTATATGATAAAGGCAGATGAAGACCCTTCTACATATGAAGAGGCAAAAGGTAAGGAAAATTGGGAGAAAGCTATGCAGGAAGAGTATGATGCATTGATGGAGAATGAGACTTGGGATTTGGTTCCTAAACCAAATAGTCAGAAGGTCATTGGATGTAAATGGGTCTACAAGACAAAGAGGTTTGCAGATGGAAGTGTGCCTAGGTATAAAGCTAGACTTGTTGTGAAGGGTTTTTCTCAGACATATGGTATAGATTATGATGAGACCGATAGTCCTGTGGCAAAGATGACAACCATCAGGACACTCATGGCTATTTCAGAAATGGAAAATGTTGCACCCGATCTTTCTGAGTATTCTCCTTCTGTGTTGAATCTTTTGTGAAATGCTTTTGTACAAGTCTAAGTCTATAGTTGATTTACCTCTGTACAAATTTTTAGCTTCTAATTGTGATCAGGTTGAGAGAATTGAGTGTAGGAACATCTACATGTGTAATTGGAAACAAGAGAAGTTGAGGGAGGTGCAAAATTTGATGCTAATGTTTTGGTCAGTTCTCCTTCCACAGTGTAAAGTTTTGAGCAAGCAGACACTCAATCTTTAAGTTGGAAGGTAAGCTACTTGTGGCTAAAAGCATTTGCATAAACGGGTTCTAGATTGAGAGAATCAAGTGTTAGAAGTTATAGGTGTCTGAATCGACTTCTTAGAAGAATAGGTTTAGACATAGGGCGATACCTTGTGCGAAGTTTTATAAAAAACTTTACACAATTGATAAGTCAATGAGAGAGATATGTGCAGCAGACTTTCTGTAGAATCATCTTCTTCACAATTTATCCAAAATCTTTATAACTGATCATTAATCCTCCAAATTGATGAATGTTTTGAGTTACTCTTGATATAGAGGTGCTCTAACTTCAAGAGTAGCTTGTTCTTTTGGAGATTAACACTCTCCATCACTGCTCTGATACCAATTGTTGGAGTTAGATGTCTGTGGAAGCACACGAACAACACAAGGAAGAAGAAGAAGCTTGGAGCTCAACACACAATACTGAATGTATTACCACTAGAATGTACAAAGATAAGTAGCATGTTAGGGCAATAGGGATATATACAAGCCGGGGGAAAAAACCTCCTAAAGAGGGAAAAAAGTGCCCTGACGGTCCTAGTGTGTTCACACACATCATTACCTAAATATATCAACATTATTACACTACGAAAAGACTCCCAACCCAAGTGAGAATCAATATCCAAAAATTGACTTCTCAGAAGCCACATCGTTGGCCCAATTTGAATGACAATATTTGATTAAATTGCATCGATGACATGTAGCTAATGCCAAAGTCCAAGGTACCTTTCACATATCTTAACACTCACATTCTAGCTTTTGAATGGTTCTCTCTTGATAGATTCAAGAACCTACTAAGACTTCTACTTCGAAAATTATCTATAGTCTAGTGTTACACAGATAGAATAAATTGTTGACCAACTTCTTGTAATCTTCATCTCAATAAGAGGTGGAATGTCTTCCACAGATAAATTTGAATGGATTTTCATGGGTGTACCCACATGTCTACACTCAGATATCCCAAATGCCTTAGTGGTTTCTCAAGCATAATTTTGTTAGGAAATGAAAATGTTTCATGGCCTCTACCAGGCCTCAATCACCAAATAGTAATGCAAAAGACCCAAGCCTATCATTTTAAACTCGGAATCGGCATTTTGGGTACTCTAGATCATGTCATGTAAGTCATTTGTAATGAGAAGATCATCCCCATATTGTATGATGATCACATACTTGCCTCCATGCTCATAAACATACCAATTTGCATCCAAAGGAATCCAAGTTTAGATTTTCAAACAATCTATCTATTCACTAGTACCATGCTCTAGGAACCTACTTGAGCTCGTATAGAGGCTTCTTCAATCAACATGCTTTATCTTTTGAATGTGGGACCTTAAATCCCAATGGTTGCTCCATGTACACCTCCTCTTGAGATCACCATTTAGAAATTACAATTTCATGTCAATCTACTATACATGCCACTTATCTTATGCATTTATAGCTAAGATTGTATGGATAGTGGTCATCTTGGCTATTGGTGCAAAGGAATCCTTGAAGTCGAATCCCTCCACCTACCTAAATCCTTGTTTAACAAAATCCTTGAACTTTTCAAGGTTACCATCATATTTGTCATTTATTTCTAGATCTACTTAGTGCTTACTATTTACTTCTTTGTTGGTTGATCCACTATCTTCCATGTAACAATTCGCATGATACTTTGGTACTTAGATTGTATCATGGACGTCCACCTTGGATTAGAACCTGCTTCATCCAAGGTTAAGGAAAAGTTGAAGAAAAGTGAGAAGAAAGACTATTGAAGCTGTATCAATGGAAGTAAATGATAAAGTACCAGGGGCTAGAGTGGTGGGGGAAATGGAGCCAAGGTAGGTTGAATGGGAGGTGGCAAGGGATCTATGGTTGGTGGGACAGAAGTAGTGGTTGTAAGTGTGGTTGATACAGTGGTGGTTGATTGAGAGGTTACTAGGAAGTGTTCTGCAATGCTGGTGGTCATGTGAGATGGCGATCGGGGTGGTGATACAATGGGTACATGGTGGCAAGGTGGTCTTTGTGGCGAGGTCTTAAAACTTGATTGGAATTCTAAGAAAGCTGGGTAGTGGGGGTGATCGATGGGATAGGTGGGTTGCTAAGTGATGAGGTGTTGATGGGTGGATTAGCGGTGGCATATGTCCTCAGAGTGTTGATCGTCTGGAAAAACTTGGAGGTAGGAGAGCATGGATAGTCTGACCCCATCGTAGTTGAAGTCACACTATATGGGCATCCTATTGCATGGGTGGTTGATTCATGAGAAATTTCAACACTTCTAATGCTCCTACTACTTGAGTTAAGGTGCGGATGTCTCAAGAAATGCTTCTTCAAAGCCACTATTTTCTAGTTGTTGTTGGAGGGGAGGATGGCTTGAATTTGTTCCTTATTCAACTCCTTGTAGTCGCGTAATGCTTGCGTTGTGGCCTATATGCATTGAAGTGTGAGAATATAGGGAAATCTATTTGTTTCTAAGCATTATTTGGTATCCCTTTGGTTGTCGGGTTCATCTTGTTGATCTCTCTGTCTTTATTCTTCTTCATCGGTTAAGGGCCTTTCATTGTCTTCTTGATTTGTTCTTGTCTTGCCTTCTTCATGGTATGTCAGTAAGCCTAGGTAACTAGGCCTCTCGTACTTCTATGAGATGCAGTGAGTATCTAAAAATTGGAATTTGGTATGGAGTGCACCTGAAATGTCAAAATCTACCATGGTGGCAAAATCTTTTACAGGTGTATCAGAGATTGGAAATGTGAATTCTTCAAAAGTGATGATCTCTGTGTGACCCATGGTACTTTCCCCTAGGGGTTGCTCTTCTCTAATTTCATATGCATTCTCAAAGAAATTTTTCATGGAATCCGAATGCCAATCGCTGGGATCACTAGCTGTGGACCTGTTGGGGATGATTGAGGGGTTGGCAAAGTCTCAATAGGTTGGAGACATGATATTGTATCTTGCATTCTTTTGGTTGGATGAGAAGTGGATGCCCTTCTTCTTTTAAATTCTTATAATTCACCATAAGCAAAGTGGGGTAGATAGTTTTGGAGTAATGGCTGACATTTGAGTCAACTTGACTACCTCACTTTTCTTCATAAACTCTAGGATCATGTTTTCTTTGTCAGAAGGGGCTCCATACATCTTTAAAGCCTCACAAACAAGTTCATGGTAACTTGAAATTTTTCAATGAGTGATATGGAAGCAAAGAGGGAAGTACAAAGGCACTTGGTACATCTTTATAACTACCTAGCTATAAAGTATGTATCAAGAAATAACACCTATAAAGTCCCACTTTGGGAGTGGACCTACAAAGTATTCAACTAACCCTACCTTTTCCCAAATCAGTTGCAATTCTTTTGAGCTCCAGAGTTCTTCAAATTCTTGGGAGAAGAACTAAAATCTTCCCCAATGATGATCAAATTCCAAGTTGGAATCCCATATATAATTGGCATCTATTAATGGCCCCACTAAGTGCTAGAACCAATATGATTTGACATTGATGCAATTTGTTCTTGCCCTTTGGGGGTCTTTGATGGGTATTTCTCCTTGGAAACCTGCCAATTCCCTTGGTGAAAGTAGAGGGTATTCTTCAATCGTAAGGGACCTCTCGTCTACTAGCCTTTGACTAGGGCTTGCTGCTAATGGATCACCCTCCTTGCATCTTTGCAATCTTATTGCTTAAGGTATCGACTACATAAGGAGAACACATTAGTATGGAAATAAACTTTGATCCCAATATGGAAAGACCTCGACCCCTTTCTAATACTCACATGCTTCCCGTGTAGCTCGGTCTCATGTAAGAGTGCACAATAATGTTCTTGTGACTAGTGCATGTCACTAGATTGGCTACATGCATACTTGAGATAATGCAATATCTCAACATGTTTTTGGTGAGTCTTAGGTATATTACAAGGTTTATGATATATAGCTATGTTACAAAGTTTGTTGCAAATGATGGGTTCCTTTATGGGTTTAGATGGTGAGGTTTTTGATGTGTACATGTCCTTAAATAATATTGAGCATGGTTGGTCCTAGGGCTATTAAGGCACCCATTTCCATGTGGTCCTAAGAGCTATTTACAAGGTTGTTTGTTTACAATGGCTTGCTTTCCAGGTGAAGTGTGATAGTGGAAAGACTAAGAGTTCCTAAAGGTTGATGTCAAGTGTGTGGAAATTTGGTCCTGTAAGCAAGTCTTAGGCACCCAAATGCATGAGATATTAGGACAAACCCTCACTGACCACTTCGGTATCCAAATTCTTCAAATCATTTGTGGTTGATCTCCTCTTGTTGTCCTTTGTGTTCATCTTTGATTCAAATTCTACTTATTTGGCATTGGATTTGGTTTAGATGTAGCAGTGGGTTGGTCACCCTTTTTCACCCAGATCCCTTTTGTGCCTATAATAAGTGAGCATCTGTGTTGATCGATCTACAAGTTGGAGGGTAGTTGTCTTGATTTATGTTCCTACTGCGATGGTGTCTTACACCTTCGAGGTTGAGTTATCGGTGAGATACTCATCTTTGCAAAACAAGGGGGTTCTAACTCTTACATGACCTATCCATAAGGGAGAAAGGCATTCTACACAACAGACATAAGGGTCCATGCACCATGAGTGGACCCATAACTAGAGAACTTGAGAGTCTCTAGTTGTATGAGAGTTCGAGATCTAGAAGATCCGAGAGTCTTCAACTGTCTTGTAGATTTAGCACTAGAAAGCTTGAGAAACTCCAACTTTATGATGGATTGAGAGCTAGAAGACCCGATATCCTTTAGATGTATTATAGATTTGGAGCTATCAATCTCTAGAGTTTCCAATTCTATCTTGATGCATCATTGTTTAATCCAAACCCAAAGAAGACGTCTTCACGGGTTCAAGTTGAGTACATGGTCATATATAACAATCTTGGCTGAATATCAAAGGCTATGTAAGATCTTCATCATGAAAAAGTAATAAATTTACTATGAAGGGAATGTTTGTATGAGGATTGGAACTTCCACCTCACTAATGCAAGGGTTTTCCACACCTCTTAATCCTATGAGGTAAGCCTCAATTGGAATCATTTTGTAAGTTCATGTCCAATCAATTTGTACTTTTGCTAAAGGACTCCAACGTGATCAATTACATCAATAACCGTGTATGATACACTATGATTAGCATCCACTCTGAGCATGGCTACACATGAAGTGGCAACCTGTGTGATTACACCATCTCCATACTTCACACATGTTAAAGTTTCGATTCATGTCTGCGTTACTAGCGGAGATCAATGAATATCGATCAACATGCTTTTGCTATTGAAAGCAATGGGAAAGCCATAGAAAATCACTCTTATAAGTTCTATAAATGAATGAGAGATGCATGAATACATTTGTAAGAAATAGATCTCCATTGAAGCTTGCATAAGGAAGATGATGAAGTCCCATCAAGGTATCCATAGAAGCTTATCCTAGAGCTCTGATACCAATGTAACAAACTAACTATCAGGACCACCACCGACTAGAGAGATGACTCTCCTTCCAGCCTTATGCATGTATATGTAGCTATTGAAGACTCAACCACTTTGATTTTAAGGCACCCTTTAAAAGAGAAAATTTACTTGAGAACCACTCTTTTAGAAAAATAGCATCCGTTGAGAACCGTTCATTTCTGAATCAATCCACGTCACTCTTTTGTGGATTGATTCTCCACCACGCTTAATCTGGAAAGGTGCCAGTTAGAAAGAATGATCCATAATGCTTCAACTCATGGAGCTCTTGGGAAAAATCTTGCTACTTGCAAGTTTGGAACTAAAGACCTCCTCTTTGCCCCCATCAAGACTTATCCACGAAGCTAGGTGGATTCCTTGTCTTAGAGAACATAAGAACCTATGATTAAGTCTAATCTTGATATCTTTGGTCATATACATGAGTGACCAAATAGTTTCCAATTTCAGATTCATCTAAACTGATTGGAAACTCACATCATATACTTACTTTATTACAACATCTCTATCCAAATCGTAAAGTGCTAAGAACTGGATAAAGTTGACTGGCTCACTCCTTGATGCTTGAAGTAAATTGTGGGAGATATAATCCTTTTATAATTTTCTTGATGAAGTCTTAAGAGTGTGGGGAAACTTTAATTTGTGAAAAGAAACCTAAAATGGGAGTAAACCTTTTTTCCCTTTTTTGTATTCTACATCTTTTATAAACATCCCTCTTCTACTAGCTAATTATGGTAATGGTTGAACGTTTTTATAACCAATAAAGTCTCTTGTAGAAGAAAACTCTTTTGGACCTGTTGCAGAGCTAAAGAGCGCACAAAGCAGAGAAAAAGACGGGCCCCAAAATTTTTCCGATTTGGACACACAACTTTTGTATCATAACCACTCTTGTATATATTTTCCGTTGTAAATGCACTAGAGGAGTCCTCTAGATGCATCCCCACAGAAGATTAGTGATTTACCCATGTACAATAGTAGGAAATTAGTCTTTTAGTGAATAAAGTGCCGGTCTCTTGTGTGAAAGGACCAAACTTAGGGCACTAGTATATAAGTCAAAAGTGACTCTTTGTAAAGAACTTTTTGCCATTGTGAGAATAGAGAGCACAGAAATTCGAATTTGTGTCTTCTTCCCTCCTTATTTTCTTCTTCGTGAGCTTGTATGCATGTGTATTGCTTGGAAAGAGTGCTTGTGAGTGTTGTCTATCCATGAAAGTGTTTCTTTGCTGTAGGAAAGGTGTGTGCGAAGTGTAGGAAGTGCTGAAGTGTAGGAAAGTATTCCCGCGACTCAGTATTTCGCTCATAACTTGAAGTAGGAGCGTCGGAATTGAGTGAAACCACTGCCATTGGATGCGTCTTCTCGAGAGCTTTGAAACGCATATGCTATTCGCTATATTTGGAGTTTGGAGCTGGGAGAAAAGTCCAAAATACTGACGGCTGCTGCACCAAGTATCGTTTCGCCTTGACCAACAGTTGGAGCTTGTTTGGATAAGTCTTTGTCTCATTTACATTCTTTGAGTAGTTCATTTGCATTGACCATTACATGATTGCATGTCCTCATACACTCGGCTAGGTTTGTATACTCTTTGGATTGATAATTAAAAGCGTGTATCCCCACTATATGCACTTGTGAGGGGATTGAGGTATAGTCTCTTTCTCCGCAAGTCCCTAAGTTGATACTTAGGTCAACACACTTTTTGGCGCCGTTGCCGGGGAGTGACGAATCAAACTGAGGCATTCGTGTGATGGTAAGTAGCTTTTCGCATTGAAGTAAGTGGAGGAGTGGAAATCTTCTCTTCTTTGGTAAGTCATTTTCAACCGCACTTGCTACTTCTCATTCTTGGAGTGTGTGTAGTGAGTTGTTAGTTTAGGGAAGTGAGTAGAAGGAGTAGAGTAGGAATAGTGAGAGAGTAGACCAAGTCATTAGGAGAGAGTTTAGTTCTGTTCAGAAAAGTTTCCTTTTTGTAAGCAAGAAAATCCCAAGAATAAAAGCCAAAAAGAGTCATTTTGAAAATCACTTGTTTTTGAGCAAGTATCGTGAGAGAGACTGTCGAGTATCGTGTGCTGCGCCAGAGATCGTGAGAGAGCAAAAGGGCAAGCTGGGGTTGCACAGAGCTAGGGGAAGTGACAAAGAGCTCACAGGAGTTACCAAGGTGAGCTAGCCCACCATTTTAATCCAAATTTCTCAAGCAAATCAAGTTAGGAAAGAAAAACGATCTGCGCCAGGTATCGTCTGAGGGCTACAGGGGGTAAAAAGGTGTGTTTTGTTGGATACAGAGAGTGAGGAGAGGAGAGAGGAGCTAGGAGATCAAGGGGTTCAAACCAAATCTTAAAAAATCTTTCTTAAAAATTGTCTAAGGGTCAAGTATCGTCTTACTCCCGCGGTCGAGTATCGCGATACTTCACAAGTATCGTGACCTCCTGTGGTTGAGTATCGCGATATTTCCCATCGATCGTGTATCGTTTCATACCGATCGCGATACTTGGTCAGAGATCGTTTGTCAGCGATCGTCTATCGAGTATCGTGGATCGTGTATCGTTTCGTGCCGGTCGCGATACTTGAGAAGTATCGTTTGGTCAAAGATCACGATACCTGATAAGTATCGTGTATCGTTTTGCCAGCGATCGTTTACGGGAGATCAAGTATCGTTGTGCTCAAGTATCGTGTATCGCTTCTCAGAGATCGCGATACTTGCTGCCGATCGTGTATCGTTGATCTGAAGTATCGTTTGGTTCAACTATCGTGTATCGTCTGATCTTCAGAGATCGCGATACTTACCAACTATCGTGTATCGTCGATCGTTCCAGTTCAGAGATCGTGTATCGTGGGATTCCAAGTATCGGATATCGTTTCCAGCCAAGTATCGTTTGGCCCAGAGATCGTTTAGAGCAAAGATCGCGATACTTCCCACATATCGAGTATCGTCTATTCCAAGTATCGTCTCCCTTCGAATATCGTGTATCGCCTGTAATCAAATATCATGTATCGTTTGCCTTCAGGTATCGGTATCGTTTCACTTAGCGATCGGTATCGTTTGGCAGGTATCGCGATATTTGTCAGAGATCGTGTATCGTCTGAACACAGATCGTGTATCGTGGATTTTTGGAAACAAGTATCGTGAAGGTAGAAAATTCTTCTTCAGTTATTTCTTTCCAACCCAAGTCTTCTAGACATTTTTGACCTATAGAGAAGAGTGCCAAAGGCCCAAGGGCATCAAAGTCTAATCAGAGCTCTTAAGTGGATGAACCTAAGATCCGGAAGAACCCTAGGAAGCCGAAGAAGCGTAATTTCTTCCGTAGGTAGTGTGGCAGAGCCAAGTAACCGTTCACATTACTCGGAGACCTCCAGTGAGTCAGAAGGAGAAATTCCCATGGCTTCAGAGGATATGCAAAACACAGTACCCATGATTGGCATGATGTCAATCATCGAGGGAGAATACAGAACCTCCTTGGAGTATGTGAACACCAACCACTATGAGATCCCCATTTATTTGGATGGCTTAAACAGATCTGTGGCCAGGTTACAGAAAGCATCAGAAGCTTACATAGTGCCTAGACCAGCAGTCAAGTACGTAGGAGGACTGTACATGGACAAACGAGATATTCAATACGTGGTCACAGAACACCCGGAAAACATTAATGAGCATGGTGAAGAAAATAATGCTTCAAGCTTAAATGGAGGTGGAAACGAAGAGCAAGTAACTACTCCTAGAGGGAGATCTACGATTACTAAAATTTGGAGAGGAGACCTGATTCCCCAGGATGACACTCTAATAGATGTGTATATGATCAATGGGATGGAGCATCTGCTTAGGGCCCATTCCTCTATATGGGAAGCTGCTCCTAATCCAGTTACCATCTATGAGTTACAAGATCCTGAGTTCCCCACCATCATCACATATTTGGATAAAAATCAGAGAAGATATTGGCCATTGACAGAATTAGAGAGAGCTGAGTTGAAATATCAGAATATTTTCACGAAACCCACTTGGAACATCCCAGAACGAATCATATCAACAGTCGGGACAAACACAACAAACACAACAAACCCAGATCCCAGTCAGACCACATGTGCAATTTGCAATGCCTGCAATTAACCCTAACTACCGGCCTCAACCAGCTATTGACCCAATACATGGAGTTCATGCTCCAGTCAGACCACAGGTAGTAAGAGGACCAGGCATACCAATAGGAAGACCAATTTTCCCAGTGATGCCTAGACAACCTGAAGCAGGAAGACGACTAAGGCCGATCCAAGTTGCCAAGTGCATGAGAAATCACTATGATGGCTCTAGTGAACCTTACAATCATATAGCTGAATTTAAACAAGTAGTTAGAGCCGAGCAGGTAGAAGACTTTTTGATTCAATATGAGTCTTTTGGCCTTACCTTGTCAGACACAGCTTTGGCTTGGTTTCAGCCATTGGACCCGAATACCTTTCAGAACATGGAGCAAGTATATCAAGAAATGATTGAAGAATTTACCAAATCAGGAATTAAAAACAATTCTTCGTCATTAATCCACAGCTTCAAACAAGTCCCTACCGAGTCAGTGAGATTGGCAGCCAGAAGGTTCAAGCAATATGTGGATAGATGCCCAGTAGAGGAGAGGCCTACCCAAAATAAAATGGTATCATTATTTTTGGAAGGCTTGTTGAACGGAACTTTGAGGTCATTAGTGTATGTAAAGAGGGTTCAAACTTTGCAAGAGTGTATGAAAGAATGTATAGACCTAGAAGACAACCTTGCAGAAGACTTGAAAATACCTCAAGGTAGTTTGAAAAGCGAAGAGTCAGCCAGTAGCACATCAAACTCTAAAAACAATGTGGAGGAAATAGCAGATTTAGTAGCAAAAAAACTGAACGTTCAAGGACAGAGGAATTATCCCACTAATCCTATGAGACTGCCTATGCTTAGAAGATGTATGCAGTGCGGAGGAGATCATCCTTCTCATTTGTGTACTAGGGGAGTAGTCCCACCACCTGCCTATGCTCATCATAGACCCTCTGTCCCCGGACCTCTACAATATTGCAGTATAGAGCAGAGATATACAAACCATAGCACGGAGAATTGCCCTTACAATAGGCAAACCAGACCCACCCAGCCTTATGTGAGACCGTATGGATATCCCCAAAGAGATCAAGGAGGTGAAGCTTTTAGATATCCCTCTTATCAGCCGCAGGCACCAGTACCACGACCATACGCATATTAGGGATATACGCAACCACAACCAGTACTAGGACAACAACCGCCCCACCCTCAGAACGTTGTCCCAGTCAAGATTGCACAACCAGAAGAAAACCTAGAGAGGGCTATAGTGCCAGCTACACCTTTGACTAGTAGTGAACCATATGACTCATTTTATGACCCTAGTCAAGGAACATACCCTAGTTATGAAAGCTCAATAATGGAATATGGACAACTGCATGAACCATATGCTTATGGCATGGAAATACCATATAGTTCATACAGTTATGAGCAGGATTATGTATCCTTAATGTACACAGCTCCTAGAGCAACCATACCACCTCGACCAATGAATAGACCGCCTGTACCCAGAGGACCATGTTACAGATGTGGAGGTGACCATTATATCAGAGAATGCACATTGCCAAACCCACCACCACCACAACGAGTCTGGGAAGGCTACTGTAACGATTGTGGTAAGGAACATCTTTTCAGGGATTGTCCTAAGAACCCCAACAAAGTCACATCTAACGTGCAGATTAATGTGATAGAAGTGATTGAATCATCAGGGAGCGATAAAGAGTACACCGTACCCTTGAAGGCCATAACGAGAGCTAAAGCCAGAGAGAACCTTGATAAAACAGATGAGAACAATCAAAGTGACAAAGAGAGGGATACACCCATCCCTCAAAGAGTTGAAGACTCCGAAGAACCAGAGAAAAGTATTGCCAGTTAAAGGTCACAAAAATGGAAACACCGAAGAGAGAGATTAAAAGAAAAGAAGCTATTACAGAGGAAGGAAAGAGAGGGAAACGAACAACAACCAAAAGAAGAACTGAAGAGGGAAGAAGGGAACAAAAATGAAAAGTATCAGAAAGAGGAGGTAGTATCAGTATTAGCAGACCCAATGCCTGAAGAATTAGCCATGTGGATTCAGGCATACAAGGCGAGAATAAGAGCAGGACCTACCATAGAGCAACACGAGAGAGAATATCCAAGAGGCGACTTAGAAAAAGAAAGGTTAGAAATCTGCAAGAAATTGATAGAAGTTGCACAACAAACCTTAGAAAAACCCGCATCGCCTTTACCAAATACCCGGATTTCTGAAGGAGAATTCCAAGAGTGCCTAAACACTCAGGAAAAGCCTGGAGTAAGTAGACCACAGAATGATGAATTTGGTGTTGAGAGAAAGGAAGGATCCATAGTTCCCGAAGTAGAAGGAGACTGTACTAAGGATCTATGGGCACGAGTTCAAGAGGACAAATGGAAAAAGGTAGAAGGAATGGAACCGCCCTTTGAAGAATTAGAAGCAGAAAATGAAATAGAGGATTCAATACCTGAACTAAATTCAGAAAATTTTTTTCCAATGGATGCAAGTGACAAAGAAGAGGAAGATGTAAAGGAACTGCCCAACTACACAGGGGAGTACGAGCACAATTCAGAATTGTATCGCATTCCATCAATAAGGAGACGGGAAACGAACCCATCAGTTCAAACATCTGAGATCATACAACGTCTTAGAGAGGTAAAAATCCCATGTACCCTAACATTTGAAGAACTGTTAAAGGTAAAACCACACTTAAAAGAGAAATTGATCAATCAATGGGAAGTCAAGGAGGAAAAGAAAGAGATAGCTGACGAAGTAAAAACAGTGAGAATTCCAGTGGATAAGGTAGCAGACTTTAGCGAAGGAGATGAAGGAAATACCTGTCTTCCAATCACCTATAGGGGTTACACTACTAAAGCCATACTAGATTCAGGAGCTGGTGTTGGCATTGCTACCAAAGAAATTTGGGAGAAATGGGGACAACCAGCATTAAGACCAACACGCATGAAAATACAAATGGCAGATGGACATACGGAAAGACCTTTAGGATTGTTGGAACGAGTAGTCTTCACTACGTGTGGAGTGGAATTTGAACATACTTTAGCAATATGTCACTTTGAAAGGCCAAGCAATTATGAAATGATCTTGGGAAGGCCTTTCATGAGACAGCTAAAGGTCGTACAAGATTAGGGAAAAGATGCAGTATACCTACAACACGCAGGAACCACCACTAGGATAAACCTACATACATACACGTATCAAGATGTTCCACCTCTACAATGGAATCAAATCCATAAAGAGGAAGACGATCAATCTGTTCATAGTGCAGGTTCTAGTGATCAATCCTGGATGAACGAGGACACTCATCTGTGGATATGTCAAGCTGCAAAGAAGGAAGAGGAGAGAAGAAAAGGATGGCAGCAGAAACAAGGAATAGTGAGATCTGTACAAGATCCAGCCTATATGCCACAAGTATTTCCGGATGAAGAATTCGAACCTCACGGTTGGATGGAAATCTTAGCTACCCTCGATGTCTGTGTAAACAAAGAAGTAGTGACCATGAACGAATGTATCGATGAGGAGGGTTATGATGTTAGTTTGTATATGGTAGTCCTTTAGGAGGCGGAAGAAGGAGAAGTGATCGAGAAAGACTGGAAGGAGGACTACGAGAGCATTGAAATGGAACCTGAACCCATGGATCTAGGGATTAGCACCACCAACATAAATATCACTGCCAATGAAAAACATAAGGAACTCACACAAAAAGGGGAATTAGAAGTTGAAAGGGAATTAGAAGATGAAGAAAACAGACCACAAGACCAATTTGAGGTACCAACTCATTTTAAAAAATATGAAGTGGAGGAAAGGAAAATTGCTATTCAAATGCCTAAAAGAGAAGCACAACCTGGAGTAGCATATGATAATAAGGAACAGACCAAAAAGATAGTGGTAACTATGGAAGGAGGAGAAGAACGATGTACCTTCATAGGACAGGATGTCTCATTGGAAGAAGAACAAGAGTTAATTCGACTCATAAGAGAATACCGGGATGTCTTTGCTTGGACTTATAAGGACTTAAAGGGAGTAGATCCATCTATATGTGCACATAGAATCCCCATGACATCCGAAGCCAAACCTTCAAAACAGAGACCATATACTTATAATGATGTGTATTCAGCCAAGATAAAAGAAGAAATAGATAAGTTATTAGATGCTGGATTCATCTATGAAATTGAGCACACGGAATGGGTGTCACCCTTGGTGGTTGTACCAAAAAAGAATGGAAAGTTAAGAGTGTGCATCAATTTGAAGAAAGTAAACGCCGCAACCATAAGGGATAGTTATCCCTTACCAATCACTGATCATCTCTTGGAAAGGGTAGCAGGGAAGGAAGTTTATAGTTTTCTGGATGGCTTTTCAGGGTATAATCAGGTAGCCATTGCTCCTGAGGACCAACATAAGACAGCATTTGCAACTGAATGGGGAGTATACGCCTTTAGAGTCATGCCTTTTGGTTTAACGAATGCCCCAGCTACATTCCAAAGATTGATGTGTCATGTGTTCAAAGAATTTCTGAGAAAAAGTATGGAGGTATACGTGGATGATCTTTGTACATATTCAGCTATACGATCAGAGCACATCCCTGAACTAGAAAACCCATAAATGCTTGAACTTCTTTAGCAGTTTTAGGTCTTGGTAAATCCAAAATTACTTTAATTTTGTCTTCATCTGTTGAAATTCCATTCTTAGAGACAATATGTCCTAAGATTTTTCCTTGTCGAACCATGAAGGCACATTTTTCAGGATTGAGGCATACTCGATATTGTCGACGACATTGTGGATACTATCGAAGATTCATACATATGTACGCCATAATTGCTAGACCTCTTTATGCATTATTGACTCTGTTTAAATGGACCGAAGAATGCGAAAAAGCTTTTAACGAGTTAAAGAATCGATTGAGTTCAGCACCCATTCTTCGAGTCCCCAACTGGAATAAACCGTTTCACATTCATGTGGATGCTTCCAAGTTTGCCATTGGTTGCATCTTAGCTCAACCAGCTGACACAGGAAAATTAGACCACCCGATAGCCTATGCCAGTAGACAGTTAAATCAAGCGGAACGAAATTATACTACCACGGAAAGAGAAGGCCTAGGGATGGTATACGCTGTCAAAAAATTCAGACATTACCTGCTGGCAAACAAATTCAAATTCTTCATTGATCATCAAGCCCTATTGTACTTAGTCAACAAGCCTTGTAATACAGGACGACTAGTACGATGGTTTTTATTGCTAATGGAATTTGATTTTGAGGTAATAGTCAAGAAGGGAAACACCCACATAAGAGCAGACCACTTATCTCGAATGACTCATGGAGAACCACCCATAGGAGTACCCGATGACCTGCCAGACACTTATCTTTTTAACCTGGAAGTATGTCCTCAATGGGCAGAAAAATTGATCCCTATACTTACACATGGGCCTAAAGATGGGATCACACCAAACCAAACTCAAGATCTCTGGAGGACTAAGAACCTTCACATCATTGCGGGAAGTTTGTACCACCAAGATTCAAGCGGATTACTGATGAGATGCGTGGAAGAAGAGGAACAAGAAATGTGGCTTCAGAAAGCACACATCAACCAATGGAACACTCATTTGAATGCAAATGGAACGTGGCAAACACTCAAGAGATTTGGCATATATTGGCCAACCATGCAAAGAGATGCACATAACTATGTGTCAACTTGTCAAACCTGTCAAGAACAAACCCCAGATGAGAACTCTTCCTTATGCTATTCTACGATAGCACCAAGATGGAGCATGCCTCTAGTAAAGTTCTTGAAAACTCAAGAATACCCTGACGGAGCTACTTTAGCCAGGAAGCGTGCTCTTGAAGAACAGAGTAAAGATTATGCCATCATAGGAAAACAACTCTTTAAACGCAGAAAAGATAACCAATTAAGAATGTGCATTCATGAAAATGAATATCTTTCTGTCTTAGAGATGGCTCATACAGGAGCTGCAGGAGGACACTTCTCTGCAGACAAAACAGCAAAAATGATCCTCTTTGCTGGAATGTGGTGGCCAACTCTACATCAAGACGCCATAACATATGTGCAGCGGTGTGATACTTGTCAACGAACGAAATATCCTATTAGAAGAGATGAGATGCCACTTAGACCCATGATGAGTGCTAGAGCTTTCATGAAGTGGGGAATAGACTTTATAGGACCTATTAGCCCACCAGCAAAAGGGTCACATGCCGAATACATAATTGTAGCCACAGATTACCTGACCAAATGGGTTGAAGCACAAGCAACAAAGAAAAATGACGCAAGAACTACAGCCAAGTTTCTCTTCGAGAACGTCTTCACTAGATTTGGACTACCTATAGAAATTGTGAGTGATAGAGGTACGCACTTTGTTAATGAAGTGATAGAAGCCTTATTGAATGAATTCTTAGTAATTCATAAGAAATCTGCCCCTTATCACCCACAAGCAAATGGACAAGCAGAAAGTTCAAATAAAATCTTGTGTACTGTTCTCACCAAAATCGTTAACAACGGTAGATCAGATTGGGATAAGCAGTTACACCATGCTTTATGGGCATTCCGAGTAGCCTATAAAACCGCTATAGGCACTACTCCTTTTAACTTAGTGTATGGACAAAATGCTATTTTGCCAATTGATTTCTTGATTCCCACTCTTAGAGTAGCAACTACTTATGAGTGGACAGGACATGAATTATCAGCCCAATTGGACCAAATAGAAAAGCTTCATGAAACTAGGTTACAAGCAGTAGCAGGTATTTATGCTGCGAAAAGACGACAAAAATCCTACTTTGATGCGCATATCAAGGACAAAAAATTGAAGGAAGGAGATTTAGTTTTGGTATACACTTTGAAACAACATGCTAAGAAATTGCAAAAGAGAGGATATGGTCCATTAATCATTAATCGTATATCTACAAGTGGAGCCATCAGCTTAGCAACCTTAGATGGAGACCTGTTACCAAACTACATCAGTGGGTGTAGAGTAAAAAAATACCTAGAACCATTAACTGAAGAAACTATGTCACGACTAATCAAAGGTAAAAACAGACGCTTAGAAGAGGAAAGAATATGGGAAGAAGCGAGACAAGAAGCATTGGAAAGGATAAAGAAACGAAAAGAGTGGATGAGAGAGCGAGATGAAAGATATCGTCAAGGAGAAGAACTCATCCCGATGGCTAATTTTAGAGCCACTCAAAACCTAGGATCGCAAAGAACACAACCATATCTAAATTTGGGAGCCGGAAAAACGGAGTATCACTTGGTGAATGCTCTTATTGACACAGGAGCCGCTGTAAGCTGCATTAAGTTTTCTTTGACCCAAAAACTCAAGGAGACAATATGCCCCTCAATGGCCCAGTTGATAGGAATAGGAGGAACAATTACTCAATGCATAGGTGAGATCACCTTACCATTGCATCTTGGCAACAATACTATTGAACAAAAGCTGTTAGTATGTCATGACCAAGATTTACTTGAGGAAGTAGTGTTAGGTCAAGACTGGATTTACGAATACGAGGTGACCATTCAATTGGCGTTAGGATATATCTCAGCCAGGATAGGACATCGTGAAGTATTCAGTCTGCTAGACGAGCGACCATTAAAATCTGTGAGCATGGAGCAAACAGTTCATTCTAATGAACAAAGTCCTGAATGTATGATCACTAGCACTATAGAGACACCTTCATCGAGTACTATATGTGCGGACACATTGAATTCTGCGTGCACCCCTTGTTCTACTCTAGCAAGTCTTGAGAGTATCAGTCAAACTGAAATCAACCTCACTGAAACACCATGCATTGGAGAGACTAAGCCTGAGAGTAATTCAAAATCTGTTACTTTTCAAATATACCCTATCCCCTACTCAAATCAAGCATGGATAAAGAAAGACCAAGTAGAGGAGTATTATCGTCGACAGAAGCACAACCGACATCAAAATGAACAATCAAAAGAGAAATCAAGTCAATCTGAACAACGAAGTCATCGACACGTTGCTCCAATTTGGATTCCAAAGACAATCGTAGCTGCTCAACAGGATCGATCGCAAATATGGGTTCCGAAGTCTTGCATTCCAAGGAAAATAAACCGAAAGGATGATCCCCAAAACAAGAAGAACCAATGCAATCCACAGGCAAAACAACCACAAATAAAGAGTTTCTGGAGAAAAAAGGAGTCTGCAAGGGCAACCCGACCCTCCCCGAAATTCACGAAGCAGACCAAGCAGACCTACAACAAGAAGAAAAGAGCCACATTCAGTGGAAGTGGGCAACATACAACGAAGCCCAGCACAATGAAGCAAATCTGGATACCGAAAGACAAATTGGACGGCATGCATACGCCAACTACTTCCAATTGCACACATATGGAGTTGTCGAGATCCCAAGTATGCATGATAGGGCCACATTACAAGGCCAAGCATTCGGCACATCCTTCTTCTATTTCAGGATAGTCAAGCACATTTTCCTAATGGGGAAATAGGAGAGCACTTGTACATATATTAAGAAAATACCCCAAAAAAATTTTAATAACCGCTTCGGCTATAGACTAACTTTTCTGTTTTCAATTTCAGATGAATATATAAAAATACATAAAAATGTGAAAAATCCAGGTATTACCTTTCTCACACACACGGGAAAGGGACGACACCATTCACTTGGAGCAGCATCGAACTTATAACCAACATATAGAGGAGGATTTCTGAGAACATATGGATACTAATTCATACTCTATATTGAGTGCAGATGGCTTCCACTGATTCCGAATCTACACAGCAAGAAGAGGTGCAACTTCTTCCATTAGAATCAGTAACAAAAGCAAGAGGTCACTGGTTCAGAGATGATCAACCAGTGGCAGAGCTAATCTTCATGGCGACAATCAAAATTATGGACACAGATCATTACTTCCCTATCATGTCTCAGGACTTCAAAACGATCATACAAGGACTACCTCATATTGAGGATGTATGGACACAAGCAGGAATAGAGGCATTTCTTAAACTGCATATATATGTACCAGACTTTCAGAGGTGTGCACAGGTGATGAATACCATGCAGCCTACCGCAACAAAAATATCAGTCTCAGAAGCCCGAGTATTGGATAAAGTCGGGACATGGAAGACCATCCAATTCACACATGAGTTGATTAACAGAGCTTTTGGATGGAATCAAGCAGGCATTACTAGTGTGAAAGAAGAATGCCATGATCCCAAGAAGAGATCATTCTTGGAGATAAACAGAATTGACATAGAAGATGCTGTACGATTGGTGCATCAGCACTTTTGTTTCCCAAGCATGCACAGGTATATAGCTCCACAGAAGATAGTAGTCCAATTATTATCACATGCCATGAGGCAAATTGGAAACAAAATCAATCTAACAGGGTATGTCCAAGAAAGATTGTTTGAAGCTCAGAAGAAGTGGGGGCAAAAGAAGTTTTTGAATGGCAGTTCAGCTCTTATATTACTGATTTATGAAGCTTTAGAAATGAAGAACTGTTTGCGAGAGATGCCAACCTCGGAAGGACTAGCAAGATACGTAAAATCAGCAACGGTCCCTAAGAAGAAGAAAGCGGTAGCTATGGTTGAGGAGGCTGGAACCAGCACACAGAAACCCATGAGGGGTACGAAGCGTTTAAGGGAAGAGGAAGCCCAAGTTACACCACAGTCTAAGAGAACTCATCTCTTACCGAAGATCACGACGGCACAAGTGCCTATTACAAAGAGAGATCTGTCTGCTGCCCTCGAAGAGACACATCAGTATATGCAAGGGCAGGTGAACTTAAATATTCAAGGTCATCATTATAGACAGGCGAGTCAAGAGAAACAAAAACAGAGTCCAGAGAAGACACCGAAACAAGCTGGAAGATACAAAGAGCTGGCACTGATGATTCTAGTACCAACACAGAATCCAACCCGGAAAAAGATACATTAGACACTGACATTCGGACAGAAACTCAAGAAGATGAATGGAATAAAGTGGATCAAGTGGAAGTGACGCCACCAAATCAGGAAGAAAAGGAAAAGAAAGCCGAAGAACCTATAGAACCGGAGCACGTCATTCAATTGAATGACACTACAAAAATAAGCATCAAAGAAGACACAACCCGTGTTGCACAGGTAAAACCACCTATTAAAGAGGAAGAACAAACTCCAATGAGAAAGGAAACGAAGGAGCTCCAAACCCAAGAGCAGACTGTGATCGAGGTGCCCGATGATACACCTCAAGAAGATAAAGCAAACATGGGGGCTGAGCCAAGGATCCAGCTTCAGATTAGGCAGCCCCATGACACGACATTACACATTGCACAGGGAAAAGACACCAATACAGGAGAAGAGCCGAGCATACCAAAAACATGGCTTAATGTGGATGTTACTCAGTTGAAACCTGTAGTAAAACAGATGATTCAAACAGCCATGGACACTCAACAACAGATGATGGATATAGATGCCGAGTATGATCAAGCGAGAAGAGAAAAGAATCAGTTTCAACTCATGAGTGAACAACTATCGGCACAATTGATTGCAGCACAAAAGGATTTAGCAAACAAAAATACTGAAGTGCTGGCAATCCAGACACAACATGCAGCATCCATTGCTCAGAATCAACAGCTGCATACACAACTAACCGAGTTGCAAAGATTACACGAAGCAAGCGAGGCTGAGAAAGAGAAAATGAAGATGCGAAGCATGCTATTAGAGCAACAACTCAAGCTATATATGGAAGAGAACGACAGCCTACGCAACAGAAATAAAGAATTAATGAAGTCTTTATTATATGATCAACCACTCATACAATAGGAATCCACCGAAACCAAAGATCAAGAATCAGGCAACACTGACCACTGGACGCGTGCGCGAAGCAAAGTCTGTCAAGGGACGACAGAGACGAAGAGGGGGAGAGTGTTGCAGAGCTAAAGAGCGCACAAAGCAGAGAAAAAGACGGGCCCCAAAATTTTTCCGATTTGGACACACAACTTTTGTATCATAACCACTCTTGTATATATTTTCCGTTGTAAATGCACTAGAGGAGTCCTCTAGATGCATCCCCACAGAAGATTAGTGATTTACCCATGTACAATAGTAGGAAATTAGTCTTTTAGTGAATAAAGTGCCGGTCTCTTGTGTGAAAGGACCAAACTTAGGGCACTAGTATATAAGTCAAAAGTGACTCTTTGTAAAGAACTTTTTGCCATTGTGAGAATAGAGAGCACAGAATTCGAATTTGTGTCTTCTTCCCTCCTTATCTTCTTCTTCGTGAGCTTGTATGCATGTGTATTGTTTGGAAAGAGTGCTTGTGAGTGTTGTCTATCCATGAAAGTGTTTCTTTGCTGTAGGAAAGGTGTGTGCGAAGTGTAGGAAGTGCTGAAGTGTAGGAAAGTATTCCCGCGACTCAGTATTTCGCTCATAACTTGAAGTAGGAGCGTCGGAATTGAGTGAAACCACTGCCATTGGATGCGTCTTCTCGAGAGCTTCGAAACGCATATGCTATTTGCTATATTTGAAGTTCGGAGCTGGGAGAAAAGTCCAAAATACTGACGGCTGCTGCACCAAGTATCGTTTCGCCTTGACCAACAGTTGGAACTTGTTTGGATAAGTCTTTGTCTCATTTACATTCTTTGATAGTTCATTTGCATTGACCATTACATGATTGCATGTCCTCATACACTCGGCTAGGTTTGTATACTCTTTGGATTGATAATTAAAAGCGTGTATCCCCACTATATGCACTTGTGAGGGGATTGAGGTATAGTCTCTTTCTCCGCAAGTCCCTAAGTTGATACTTAGGTCAACACAGGACCCTTATAGTACATTTATACCTCCTTAAATATATCGGTTTTAACATTCCATATTTTAAATATTTTGGTTTAGTGTTTCATCAATTAAAAGTAAATCTGATATATATTAGGAGTTGCTATGGTGAGCTTTTGTTCGTGAAGGGTGCATATGTAATCGAGTATAAAAGAGTTTTACTTAACGTCTATCCTACCTCGAAATCTTAGTTCCTTCTCATGAAGTTGAGTGAACTCAATTACTGTGTTTCATGTGATTATGTTTGAATATCTTTTGAAGACTTAGTAGTTCTAATATATCTAGCTAGCGAGGCTTGTTCCTGAAGAAGACATCATGAGCATTTTTGACTTCTATTTGATCTTTTATGTATAATGAATTTTCATGAACTTGATCCTAGGTTCTTATAATTGTAACCTTATGTCCAAAAGGCTCCTAGCTTTTTGGAAGGATTTTTAAGGATAATTAGCCCACCTTGTCAAAGTTCCTCTACTACTAACTAGACTATCCTCGTTAAAACATTAGGGCAAAAAACAGTCGAAAAGAGGCTGTTTGCTAATGACAGATTAAGGAAATTGACAATAGAGTCTTTCCATGTGTACAAGAATATAACATTGCTGTCTCTTTTAATCGTATGAAGAAATGTTTTTTTAATACAATATGCTCTAAAAGCGCCGCTAAGGTGATGAAGATTCTCGTATTCAGTGTAGAATTTTTCGGTTTGATGAAAAGAAAAATATTTTTGCACACTACACAAAGCATATTCTCAAATTTCCAAGAAGGAATTGATTTTTGAAGATACACAATATTTTTAGGTTCACAAAATTTCATGATCATTCAGTCAACGATAGGGTTTACATCAAATCAAAAGTTTCCACGTGTACAAAGCTTTTTTCTCTATAAATACTGCCAAAATTTGTGAACGTTGGTTTCTCGATTTGAACATTCTTCTTCTTCTAAGTTCAAATGGCTTCTTCTTCTCGTCATCCTTCCAATTGTGTAACCTCATGTGAGGTTTACAATAGAAGAGAGGATTCTTTGTGGAAACCTCTTTCTGTGAAAGTAAATGAATGGGTAACTATGCTTCCTAGCTGCAGAGGTGCCCATAAAGTCAAGCGTGCCAAAAGAGACAACACAAGAAACCACTGGAAGGGACGTATTTTCAGTTTCAAATTGAAGAGATGCGGTTGGTTTGCACGAGTACAACATGTGTACACCGCTAAGGATCTTGTTCTAGAAAATCATCTGCAATTCCCTTCATACTGTAAGTGAAGTTTTACAATGCTCTTCTATCATTCCAGTTGTTTTTGTATAACAAAACATATGTTTTTGTACTGCAGATATCTTTCCTTCCAATATTGTGGAATGGCAACCTGTTGAATGTTTAACAGGAACATTTAGAGTTCTTCATAAGGAATATGCAGAACTCATGTATGCAAAAAAATCTGTTCAATTTTTCAATAGCATAGAGTTATTTGTCCATTATGCAGATTATCAAGTGCCATCAGGGAGGAGTTCTTATGGAAATCTTGTACATGTACCTGCTCCTTGCATCTCTTCATTAGATTGGGATGCTCCTGATCATTCAACAGTTTCAAGTTTTCTATGCAAAATGAAATTTGACATCCAAATGGCAATGTCAGCAGGCCAAATTTTGAGAAGGATAAAGATTCAATGGTTTTTTCCTATTCATGTCTTAGTATCATGCTTTAAAAACATGTTATTACAGAAAACAAAAACAATGTGGTTGAATAGGAGAGTCTCTATTTCAGAGATTGATGATGTTTTAGGTAGGGAATGGGATAGCAAAGAAGTTGAAAAGCTAAGTGACATTATTTTATGTAAAGTTAGTCCCAATTCTCTTTAAGATATGTCGACAATCTCTGGTTTTAGGATATGACTATAGAAGGTGGAAAAAAAAGCTTGGACTTTGGATAGCCTTGGACTCAAAGGAGAGATGTCCAGAATTTGAGTTAGAAGTATTGATTCATCCAGATTTTCAATCAAGGAAAATAATTGTCACTACAAATTGGAATCTCAAAAATGTAAGGAAGCTCTTAGAATACCTTGATGAGGTATCATCACAGTTTAGATTCTCAATTGATAATGCAATAGTTAACATTAGATCAGAGAAATCATTATCTTGCATAACTTACCTACCACTAAGGGTGATTAAGTTCCAACCCTTAAGATTGTAACAAGTTAACCCTTGACATTCTTACATAATGTATCTCCCTCTTATAGAAGCTTCTATTGATACTTCCATTGATTTTTCTTTGCAGGATGGTGACAAAGAATGTGTGTTAAGTTATGTATTTTAAATATCTATATTCATATTTGCATTTTTTTAATTTAATTTCAAGATTTTGATGAGGTTCTTATTGTACAATGATAAGAATATAAACCAAGACATTCTTAGATATTTTTTAGGTCCCTTATTTCATACTTCCATTGATTTTTATTTGCAGGAGTGAATTGATGACTTCAATTATTCACCTTCATCTTAACTCATATTGGCATTTTTTTGTTTAATATTAACATTCTGATGAGGTTTCAACTAAGAAATAATTATACAGGAACTTGGATAAGTAAATTCTAGATGAACAAGAGATCTAGAATTCAATATCTAGTTTCAATTACATTATTTGAGTCTATCAAAGGTGCACATTAGTTTCAATTAAATTATTTGATTGTATCCATCTTTTCTGTCCTCAAGTTATACAAGAGAAAGTATCATGGTGCACATAACAAGTTATATTAAAGAGGGTGGAGAACCTGGTGCAAATTCCAATCCGAGGTATGATATTTCAGAATATGAAGAGCATGACTTAAGTCATAAAACAGAGGAGATGAGATGAAGACGATCGATTTAAGCGACTAGCGCAATCTGAACTTGTCAAATCGCCCTTATCTCTTGGATCGGTCGTGTTAGCAAACTACCGAGAGAGACTTCAAAAAGTGACTTTGCACAAAGGTTTGACTCATGACTGTAAAAAAAACTTGCAACTCAGCTCATCTCATGCAAAAGTTGCTTAAAGGGGATGCTATGTTAAAATGGATAATACGACCGATGCAAGCAATAGGGGCAATCCAAAATTCTTTGATTCCCCGTATCACTTGTATCGGTCGTGTCCTCTTTCTTCTTTACGTTCTTCTCTATCTTCTCCAATTTAAACTTTCCAACAAGAATGAAGTAAGAAACCCACAATGTAGTCATGTTTGTGACACGACCAAATTTAATTGGACCATGCAATGAACTTTTGTTTAACTCTCAAGAGGTTCAATACAACTATATATTTCTCAAGGCATATAAATATTAATAAGGCAAATAAATATGGTTACAATGACCATCTTCCAGATGAAGATTGGTATAAGTACATACAATTTGTACATAAATAAATCTCCCAACCTATGTTGGTTTTACAATAGATTTCAATCTTAGACTAAAAAATAATTCATCCGTTTCTATCCTTTTTGGAGCCCTCTTTTCTCTGATGCTTGTGGCCCTTTTTGGAGCTTTCACCTTGACTCATTTTCTTGGTCCCATGCTTCAATGGTGAGTGAAGAGGATGCCCTTTCTTTTTTTCTTCAGACTTCTTTTTATCAGGTGGAGGTGGTGGAGGTGAGTCTGGATCATTGGGGCAGATTGCATGTTTCATAATGCCATTTATTGCTCTCTCTCTGATCAAGATGATCCATGCATCTGGATAGTCTGATAAATTCAATTCAGGATTGTAAAACCTTCTTTCCAAGAATCTTACAGCATTTGCAATCACTCTCCAGCCACATGTTGTTGTGTCTTTTTGCAATGGCACATGAATTTGTATGTATCCAAATTGCTTTTGTTCATTCAATTTAGCAATTCCAAGAAAATTCTGATCAATATGCATCTTGAGAAGCTTTGCAACATTGCATTGTAAAGTTAAAAATCAGAATGGATGGCATGTCTCTTAAATAGAGAACAACAAAATGTATAGGAACTTACACTTTGCAATTCCCATGTTGTGATTTAAGAGAATTGAGGAAAAGAGCTTGATATGCATTGAAGTCAACAATAATAAGACTCCAATGGCCTTGTCAATGAGTTGCATGTAAATGTACTTTCTTTAATGAAACACATGTACTTTTCAAAATGAAGATGCATACTTACTTTTCAATATATGGGTAGATAACACATTCTACCTCTTCTATAAAATTCTCTAGAAAGGACTTGGCATCTCCGTGTTTATGCAAAAAACACTATGTCACTAGAGGATCTATGATAAATACTTTTCTTTGAACCACTTCCTCACATTGTTGAAGAAGAACCTTACAAATCAAAAAGTAAAATTCAGTTAAGGAACTAGAAAATTAAGCAATACAAGAGCACTTTGTGGCCTGTAGATAATACCTGAGTGAAATGTTGGCCACACTATCTGATATTTCAACATGAAACTCCCTCAACATTTTGTTGTCTTCAGGTCTAATGTCAAGGAACCATTCATCCTGCCATGCCATTGCAACATTAACTATTATCTGCCCATCTCCTTTCTTAAGGAGCTCTTTATTTGCTTTCTGTAACTTCTGAATCTTTTTAAGATGACACTTTCCTCTGTAAATAATCCCTGCTTTTTCCTCTCCTCCTCACTATTTGCTGCAGTTCTAGTTTCATAATCATGAGTGACCTGAGGGTTGATCTCTTCAATGAAAACTGTTGTTTTGGGTGCTCGGACTGGAGGTATATTTAAAATATCAAAGAGTTTTTGATCATGGTGATCAATAGGAACAAGAGATTTATCAGATTTATATCTTATTCTTGATACAATAACATAATGCTTCGTCATTAGTGTTACCCTATGAGAATGAGCATCACATAAATAGGCATCATTCATAAAGTCAATAGAAAAGTCCTCTACAGCTTCTTGCAGGCATAGCAGTGCTTGAGTTTGCCACATCACATTGACAAAGGATGAGGTCTTCATCAAAGAACAGAGATTGGCTGTGATCTGCTTGACAACTCTCATAAATGGAAGTCTAGGGATCAACAGTCCCATAGACTTTTGAGCTCTTCTTATTTCCCTCAAGGAATTTACATGGTACTTGACCCTTTTCTTTGAAGGCTTCTCTAATACATTGCCTTGACTCTGCTGGGGATTTTGCTCCTGGACATTTTGGTCGTGACCCTTAGGGTACAACTTTCTTGCTGTCTTTTTGGTCCTAGCCATAACCTGCACAAAGTGAGAGTCTTTGGGCATGGAAGTGGAAAGGCAAGCCAACTTACTCTCAAAAACTTTGATCAAGGACTCTTTCCACTATCAGAGAAATGACCAATCCAAGCGATAAGAGTCATCCGAAAATGCCCGGATGTCCCTAATCGCTTGCATCGATCGTGCTTCTAGTCGTCATGAAATATCAGTGAATACCATTTCCCTTGGAATGCATTACAACTAATTCTTAACCAAATAAAACATTACTTCAAAGATTTGATCAAGGATGCATTTAAGAAGCACAACCGATCCAAGCGATTAGGATCATCCGAAAATCCTTGGATGTCCGTAATCGCTTGCATTGGTAGTCCTTGAAATCATCATGAAATATCAATCAATACTATTTCGAATATAGCTTACAATGCATAATAGCTCAAACATCACTAAGCAAAACATAATTTGCAAGCTATGATCAAGGACTCGATGCCATTTAAGAAACATGACCGATCCAAGTGATTAGGGTTATCCACAAATCCCGGATGTACCCTATCGCTTTGATCGGTGGTTTTAATAATCATGAAATATCAATCAATTCTATTTCCACTATAACGAACAATCAAAGGAAACATTATTTTGAAGCCATGATGCATTTTCAGAATCACGACCCACCCAAGCGATAAGAGTCATCGAAAAACATCCGGATGTCCCTTATCGCTTGGATCGGTCTTGTCCATATTACCTAACACAGAGAGCATTCTCTATAGAAATCGTTAAGAAGCAGCTAAAAAACTTGGTGGTGATGGCAACTCGATGCTTGGAAAGTGTTCAGAAAAAAAATGAGAGAAATGAATAGGGAAGCTTAAATAGGTCTCAAGATTGAGTTGATCATTGGTGCCACATGGCACAATGCGATTGGTCCATGTCATATAGCTGTTGTGAATTCCAACGTTCTTTGCCATGTGGCATGATTTGAGTGGGCCATGTCATCTATCCATTGGAATTCCCAATGTAACTTTGCCATGTGGCACTCATTGATTGGTCCATGTCATTTGACCGTTACTCCCTCCCTCCTTGCCTATAAATAGCAACTCCCTTCACCAATTCAAATTTTCAACCTTCATAGAATTTGTCTCATTTTCGTGCATATTTTTCTTTCATCCCGACACGACCGATACAAGCGATTTTCCCCATTTGACCCATGTTGACTAGCTTGAGTCGCTTGCATCGGTCGTGTTCTCCTCTAGGACATACAAGAGAAGCTGCAGCTTAGATGGAGGGAATGAATGAGATCCTTAATTTCTCTCCATCAGAGAAACTACTTGATTTCATGGTTCAATAGGGTTTAACTGTAGATTACTTTCCTGATGCAATGACGATATTCAACCCCAAGATTGATTTTGAAAAACTCCTAGAGAAATAAAAAGGTTTTCTTAAGGATGAGTGGGAGAACTTCTTGGGGTTGATCAATGGAAAGATTCTTTCTATTTCTCAGAAAACCTATGTCCATCCTCACATCTTTGGGAAGAATCCAATAGATAGGGCAAAAATCACAAGAAAATGCAAAAGGATATCCCCTTTGCTAGGGAAGCTAGATTTATGCCCAGAGCATGAAAAGGATTGCTGCTTGCTCCCTTTAAACATTGCTTTCTTGATATGGCTTGATCACATCTCAATTGAAAAGGAGGAAAGTGTTCATGTTGAAGATGAGCCTTTCTTAGAGCTAACATTTGAGGGAAGCTCAAAAAGTATGAAAGGTGTCATGGAGATTGTTGAGGAGATCAATCTCCAAGCAAAAGAAGAGAAGGTCAAAGGTTTTGATGTGGCTACTTTTAAAGCAGAGACTGCAATAAGGGAGCCAACTAAAGAAGTTCAAGTGTCTGAGAAGTCCCTACTTCTCCCAAATCTACCATTTTACTTTATCTCTGAACAGGAGTTTATCCCTCTATTTTACATTCAGGAACTTTTCAATCTTAGGGAGGACTACTGCCTTGCAGCTATAGCCGAGTCAGAAGAAGTTGCAAGGAGATTCATCAATGAGAAAGGAGAAAGAAAAGAAGAATTTTTGTGTCTTCATTTGGATTTGTCAAA
Organism: Ceratopteris richardii; assembly: GCA_020310875.1. NCBI lineage: Eukaryota > Viridiplantae > Streptophyta > Polypodiopsida > Polypodiales > Pteridaceae > Ceratopteris > Ceratopteris richardii. Next base: position 175,478,827 of record CM035426.1, read on the forward strand.
TGAAGAATTCAAAGATTCATCACAAGCTCTTTCAAAATGCTTTGAGAAAGCTATCTTAGAGAAACCAACACGTGCTGATGAAGAGTTTGATGAGCATCAGAAGCAACTTGGAATATACTCATTTGGGCACGGCTATTCATTCTTGGATGTTGCTGAGGACAAAGGAACAATATGTATTGACTCACAAGAGCTCATTGAGGAGGAAGATGAGGTCAAGGTATGTAGTTTAATATATTCTCATGAATTTTAGGGTTATGAAATGAGATGCGACTGGTGCAACATCTTTATCTTGTATCAGTTTTGTCCAAGATCTCCATTTATAGAGTGAGAAATCGATCACGATCGATGCACATAATCAGATATTGATTGTGAAGCCTTCTTCTTGAAAGTAGTAAACTCTGCCCATAATGAAGCTTTCCTTGATTTGGTTGTATTGTGAAAATGCTCTTCCAAAGCATTCCAAATGTTACTTGCACTTTCAAGTCCTCTGATATGAGGAAGCAAATAATCATTCACTGCCATGTAGATTATGCTCCTTGCTTGAGCATCCTTCTTCATCCAAATCTTTATATCTGCAAGCTCCTCCCTAGTTGGAACACTAGGATCTTTAAACTCTGGCTTTTCTTCCTCTACTGTTATGTATCCCATCAGATCTTTGCTCATAAGATGAGCTTCCATTCTCATAGACCAAGCTGGATAGTTTTCTCTATCCAACTTTTCAATTTGGAGACTATCTCCCATCCTTGCTTCACCTATAGTCTCAAATCTTTAGTCCTTATAAGGAATGAATGTACCTTGGCTTCAAATGTTGCTCCTTCGGATCCTTTTTATAACCTTTATGTGTCTTCCTTCAGCCTTCCTATCACACTTTATTCTTTTGAACCTTCAAGATGTGAAATTTGTATGTCTCCAGCAGTCGGAGTCTTCCTTTCCTCAATTTTGATACTTCCTGCTCTGATACCACTGATGGAGAGTGTTAATCTCCAAAAGAACAAGCTATCCTTGATGTTAGACCACCTCTATATCAAGAATAACTTTAAACTCCAACCAATTTTGGAAGACAAGCACCAAACTATCAAGAAATTAGCTAACTGTGAAGAAAGTCATTTCTCAGAAAAGTCTGCTGCACATTAATCACTCATTGACTAATCATTTGTGTAAAGTTTCTAATAAAACTTTGTAGAATGTGTTGCCTAGAGGTTGCACACCTTCTCTAAGTTAAAACACTTCAAAATCTTGAGTAGATTGTGAGAAATGATTCAAAAAATCTACCTATGTCTAAAATTGTCTCCCTATAGAGTCGACTTTGACACCTGCAACTTCTAAGATATGGTTCTCCCAAACTAGAACCCGTTTAAGCAAATGCTTTTAGCCATAGATGGCTTACCTTCCAGCTTAAATTTTGACTCCTCATTTGTGTAAAACTTTACACTATGCACTGAGCACTGTCCATTTCTTTGACCATCGAATCTGCACCTGTTTCAGAAGACACTCAACACTTTCTCAGATATAGATGTTCCTATCCAAAATTCTCTCAGCCTGTTTGCAATTAAACTCTCAAACTTTAACCATAGATAGATTAACTATGGACTTAGATGTGTACAAAAGGATTTCTAATAAGATTAAGCACAGAAGGAGAACTAGAGAAAAGATCGACGTGCAATTCTCTGAAACCTTTTTCTTATCTCAACTCTTCATACATCTGATGGATGATACATACAATGTTCATCATCTACTCATCTATATTTCATCTCTCCCACTCTTTTTGAATATGAGCACGTACCTATATATATATATATATATATATATATCTATATATATATATATATATATATATATATATATATATATATATATATATATATATATATATATATATATATATATATATATATATATATATATATATATATATATATATATATATATATATATATATGTGTATATGTATATATATGAGTACTGATTCGTCGTTACTTCGAGTATATTGAAGTATATACATAACTAATGTACATATAATTTAAAGAACTTTGCTATCTGAATCTTCTCTTTACTTCATGAAGTTGATCTTCAATCTTTCCTTCATCTCTTCACTTCTAGGCTTTATATAATCACCAATTGTTGATTGTACTGCTCCAACAATGTTGTGTTTGAAGACCACATGTCTTGGTATGATGAAGGCAAACAAAAGGTAACACTATCATATGATCTTGATTCTGACTCTCATCAATTTACAACAACGCCAAAGGCTCAGGTCCTGAGGAGTGGAGTTAAAGAAAGATAACAACCAGGACATTTCATGGGAGGTTGCACACAGCTTCCTCATCCACTAGGAGCTGGCGGTGAAGCGAAACAAGTCATGGAGAGAGACATAACACATAGGACGCTTCATCGGATAAGATAACCAATTGTCTTAAGGTCCTAAGTGTCTCCTTGTCCACTAGATGCGTGCGGTGAGAAGAAATGGAACAGGTCCTGAAGGATGACAAAGAAGATTCAGAAATAGGACCTCTAAAATGTAATGCTCTCTTAAAAGAGAGTAGAGGTCAGCAAATTAAGGCGTGTGGTGGCAGAAGGTAAACAGGCTCAAAGCAATACAACAGGGAAAGGTATGTGAGTAACAAGGGCGGATCAAGGCCAAGAAGTATCCATGAAGAAGTGCAAGAAGATATTTGGCAGGTAATGATCCTTCCACTGATGGCGTGCGCGACAGCCCGACTTAATACGTCAACCCATATTTGTGATGTACGGAATACCAAGGGGCAAACAGAAGCAAAGGACATACCTCGAATAAAGTAACAAATTCTCTGACAGTCCTTATCGCTTCTTTGACCACTGGGTGCGTGTATTCAGAAGTCTTAGACAAGCCATAAATGAGAAACAAAAGCCTATCAAGGGATGACAGAGACAAAGAGGGGGAGAGTGTTGCAGAGCAAAGAGGCGCAAAAGAGGAGCCCCAAAATTTTTAAATTAATGGGTACATTTTTCTTCTTCAAAATCTTAGAAATTCCCTACAAAGCCATGTAAATGCACTAGAGGAGTCCTCTAGATGCATAATCCCAAGCCATTGTAATATATTTCTTGTAAAATAGTAGGAGAACAGAGACTAGTCAATAAAGTGCCGGTCACTTGTGTGAAAGGACCATTTTTTAGGGCACATGTATGTAAGTCACTTTGTGACTCTTTGTAAAGACTTTTTGCCATTGTGAAGGAGAGCTCCAGAATTTCGAATTTTCTTCTTTCTTGTAGATTTTCATCTTCTCTATGATCTTTTGTGTGTGTATGAAGCTTGGAATGTGTGTGTAGGACTATTGTCTACCCCATCCCCTCACTTTTGAGCTACTGTAGTGTGTGTATGAGCAAGTACGAGTTGTGGAGTGAGTGTCTGTGTTTCCCGCCATTCACTATTTCTGTCATAACTTGCAGCATGCTTGTCAGAATTGAGTGAAACAACCTGCAGTAGAAGCGTCTCATTGAGAGCTTGGAAAAAACCCCCTATTGGCCATATTCGGAGTTTGGAGTTGGGAGAAATCCTCGATTTAGTGAAAATTGCTATAAGTGGTATCGCGGCAGACACTTTCAATAGTTAAGTAAGTTAGAGAGGTAGGTTAGTCTTTTCTCATGCATGCAAGTTGAACTACTTCACTTTCCATCACGTGTGCACACATCCTCATACGTTTGGTTAGGTTGGTTCGTCAGATTGACAAATAAGGCGTGTGTCAATTCCCCACTATACGCACTTGTGTGGCAACCGAGATTTAGTCTCCTTGGCACAAGTCCCTAAGGCATTGTGACTTAGGTACACAGGTCTCCACTCAAATGCCACTCAACTTGAAATTTCTCGTAGTCTTTGACATTCAGCAATTCTCCTGCATGATGCCTTTTGATAACATTTGGAATGTTTGTCTGTGAGAATAACCATTTAAGTGTTTTATGGCTCTCAGATGGAACTTGAGCACAACCAACCCACCATAACTCCATTTCTGATTGTACTTTGAGAGATGGAGTATCCAATTTCCCAAGGCTATAGTCCAAAGCTTTGTTCATCAGTGCAATGCTTATTCTCTCCATCTTTTGATGTTTTTAAGCTCAGCTTCATCAAGTTTGATTACAAATTTCAACAGACTAGAATATTCATGTTCTTTTATATTATAGAACTGAACCATGTATGTTTGAAGTTTTATAATATCTATCCATACATTGTTAAATGCATTGTAAGTGAAATGTAACTTTTGTTTTCCTACTTCGTAAGGCATGTTACCATGAATATGTTTATATTCACCAAATACTGATGTGATCTTTTTATTCAAGCAGAGGTGAAACTTTCCTACATGATGGGGTCTAGGCAATCCAAAACTTTTAACTTTGTTAAATTTTAAAAATTCATACCAAACTTTTGAAATTGATCTATAACCTTTCCTATTCACTCCCACGCTATCACAAATCTTCTCAATTTGAGATGGTTCTAGTAACAGATTTATTTTTGTCATGAGTTTTTGGAAAACAAAGCATTTCAAGCATCATGTATTTTCATTCAGTTTCAATAGTCTTAAAACATCATTTTGACTCATAATTTCATTACAGAAATGTACACGCTCAAAAATACTCAACATATTGAAAGCTAGCACATTTGTCACATGATCTCTTACAATTTTCATTCTTTTTTGTTTTTTGGCTAGCTTTTTCAGTCAAATCTAAAAAAGGTTTTACTCATTTGACCGCATTCTCAAACCTATAGGAGTTTCTTTCATTTTTTTTAAAAGACTCAAACTGAGAAGATAAAGTGGATAGTTTGCTTTCTAGTTCCCTCATATGTAAATCCGTCTGATGTAGTGTGTTTTGTAGATAGTTTATGTATTGTACATAATTCCTTGAAATCTCCCAGAGCCTTGAACAATAGCCTCATAAACCATCCTCACCATCTCCTACAAATCTAATCAGATCATGAAGATTATGAAAAGGGGGATACCTTCCAGTTTTTGGATCAATTGGATAAACAGATCCATCTGTCCATATGTCCATATGTCGATATGTTTCTTGCCTTCCTTTTGCAATCCATCCACTTCAAGAGGATGAAGAGCCCTTCGGAATACTTTTCTAGTCGTTGCATACTCATGACTAACTGCAATGTTGATATGGAACTTATCACAATGATTTCGATTGTTTGAAAGCTCAGCGAGAGTATTTGGGTTAAGGTTCTCCATGGTCTGCTATGAAAAGTGATCGGCAAGTGTCTAAAATGACGTGAAAGAGAAAAACATGCCTGCTATGAAAAGTAGAGTAAAAAGGTGCAAAACATCATCAACACACATTATATAGGTCCGTGAACAAGAGGAAAATTCAAATTTTGATTAGCGCCTGATGAGCACAAACTTCGAGGTGTAAGATATCACACAAACTTTTCATGATTATCACACAAGTTTTTCTCTCTTCAAAATTTGCATAAGATACATTTTAAATGAACTTACACGGAATTTCTTAAAGGATTTGACAACTTTAATCTAGATTAAGCACAACTAATTGAAATCCTTACACGGCCCTTTTTGGGCGTAAATGATCAATTGTATAATTTTAATGATCTTTAATGTTTAGGTATGTCTAGTTATTAAGCCCAATTGAGCATGTCATCCTCCAACAGTCCAAGGAACTATATTGATTCGTGCTTGTGTTAATTGAGCTCATTCAATACCTCACTCAAAGTGAATGATTACTATGTTTTCATAATGGGCGTTTAATACCCCATGCAACGATCTTTCACATCACAATGCATTCATTACAATGTACAGTCTTAATGATTCTGAATGAATTTATTGTTTTGATGTGTTGATAGACTCGACCATCATGATCGTTGTCGTGGGTTTTGAGCTAGTATTTTTGTGCACAATACTACTTTGCGAGCGTGTATCTCAATGCTGATAGAACTAGCATGGAAATTCTCCCTAGATGGATTGTGTTAGTGATCATTGAGAGCATTGTCTTTGGCTTATGTATCTTTTAGCAAGAAACAAAGCTTAAGGTCTTGCTAATCATCTATGCATATTCTATTTATATGTGTTGCATAAGTGTATACAAAATTTTTGTTGGAGGAATGGTGGACAATCACAAGAGATGAATTGGTGCCGATAAAACCTGCTTCACACATGCTACAAGTTATGGTTGGAGAGTGTTGTGGGCCTCTTTAGCTAGCTAATAAGCATAAATGATCACATATGTTGTTTGGAAGCTCATCCACTAATGATAGGATCAAAATAGATAGGTAGGAATACAATCCAAGGTCCAAAACTTGCTATTTTGGTTGATACACCTATTTAGTGTTTTGAACCATTCTCTGAGTACAGCAACAATTGACTAAATTCCTTTTGGGGAACTCTAATTAGCTTAACAAGCTACCAATCATGAGTGATATCATAAAAAATGATGGAATATTTGTAGACAAATATGTTTAGCAAATCAACCAAGCATCTCGACATTTACGGGCCTTGACAGTCACATACTATTGAGCAAAGTTGGATTAATATCTCACGATTGCAAAATGCATTGATAGAAATTTTGTAGGATTACAATAGACACTATGCTGAATCTATCATGATTTAAATCATGAGAAATGATCCACTATACAGTGAGAACAAGTTCTGACAAGTTCACTGTTCTCATGGAGTTATGACAGAGAAATGAGAATAAGGAGTAATGATCATGTATGTATTAAATCATGTAAAAGTACAATGTCATTGGAAATCCATCATTGCTCAATGAGTGAGAAGTGAGTGAGCTATGAGGTGAGCTCCTCTTCTCAATGAAAGTACATCAAATGTATCTCTTAATCTCGAGATAGACTCGGGCCTTTCATGTTCTCTTTTTATAGTTTTTTGTTGGGGCCAAAGGATTTGATTTCAAAATCAAATCTCCACCTAAAAGTGAATCCTAAAGTATAGGAATGATTCTCTCTTGAATCAACTACCAAATGATACGAGATTATGTGCTTCCTAACTCCTCGTGGGTATATTCCACTTTTAGTAAGGTAATTGTGAAGCAAAGTTACAAGAGGTTGAACATATGAAGCCTTCCAAGTGTTATGCCAATACATCAAGCTTATGTGAGGTGATCAAGTATGTAGGCTTGGGATTAATTGCACCAACAACTCCCCCTCAAGACTAACATGCTTGATCTTCATTGCTCTTTGATTTCCTACAACCCAATCATCAATTTGAACCTATTCATTTTTGCTCCATCCAATGCTTTGGTTAGTATATTTGCACATTGTAAATGAGTTGATACATAGGATAATTGGATATCCTTGCTAAGCAGTTTCTCCCTTACATAATGATAGTGCATTTCAATGTGCTTAGTCCTTGCATGGTATATAGGATTAGCAACCAAATGAACTGGACTAGTGTTATCTCCAAAGACAATTGGAGTGTAGGAATGTATCTCCAAATCTGCATACAATTGCTTAAGCCACGTATCTTCTTGAGTTTGCATTTGCCAATCCTCTATATTCCGTTTTTGTGGAAGATAAGGCCACAGTTGGTTGCTTCTTGGATGACCAAGATATGAGTTTTGAACCTGCAAAAGATAGGTACCTTGAAGTGCTCCTCCTATCATCCTTGGAGCCAGCCCAATCTGCATCAGAATACATCTTTATATCTATATTAGAAGTGAAGGGATAGAACAACCCCTCATTCATTGTACCCTTTAGATACTTAAGCACCCTCTTTGCAACTTCCATACGAGGCTTCCTTGGTACATGCATAAACTGACTCAATGTGCTTACTGCATAGGCAATGTCTACTCTTGTCAAAGTGGCATAATTAAGACTACCCATAAGTTGTTGATAACTTGTAATATCTTCAAGTAGTTCACCTTCATCTGAAATTAGGTTATGGTTGATCACCATAGGGATACCTGCAACTTTAGTGTTCTCCATCTTAAACTTTACCAACATATCATGTATGTACTTTCTTTGTGTGATGAATATACTTGAATATGTATACACAAGTTCTAAGCCAAGGAATAATTGAGCCTCGACCTGCTTGATACCATCATAATCATTCCCTATAATAATGATATCATCTACATAGACACATAAGTAAATGACCTCTAATTTGTTCTTCTTAACAAATAAAGAAGAGTCTGCCTTGCTTGCCATAAAGCCTTGATCCTGCAAATAAGTAACAAGCCTATGGTTCCAAGCTCTAGGAGCTTGCTTGAGACCATAGAGTGCCTTTCTAAGCTTGCATACATAACCTGGCTTTTCTTCATCTTCAAAACTTGATGGTTGTACCATATACACTTTTTTTGATATCCAACCATTTAAGAATGCATTCTTGACATCTAACTGATATAAATTCCAATTGCTAGATGTAGCAAGACTTACCAATACCCTAATTGTTGGCATCTTTGCCATAGCTGAAAATGTTTCGTCATAGTCTACTCCATGTCTTTGGGCAATTCCCTTTGCCACTAACCTTGCCTTGTACAAGTTTACAGAACCATCATAGTTCTTTTTAATTTTGTATATCCACCTTGAACCAATTACCTTCATATCTGGCTTCTTGAGAACTAGATCCCAAGTGTGGTTTTCCTGCAATGCTTCCACTTCTTCTTGCATGGATTCTCTCCACTCTTTCTTCTTCCTAGCCTCTTCAAATGAAGAAGGCTCTTCTACCATAGAGTCTTTAGTGATGTACATATAGTGTTTTGTGACCAAAGATGTATCATATCCATGCCTTATGGGCTTCTTACTTTCTCTTTGTGATCTCCTTAAAGCTTGATTGGAAGACTCAAGTAGATCTTCTAATTGCTTGAATTCGGACTTGCCTCTAGCTTTGACATCAATCTGCTCCTCATCCTCTGAGTTGATATCTTCTGCTAAATGTTGATCTTCTTGAGTGAGGGTTGGAAAATCATTTTCCAAATCATATGGTAACTTGAATTTCTTGCAATCATCTTCAAACCATGAATTATTCTCATCAAATACTACATCCCTACTAACTATGAATGCCTTGTTAGTGGGATTGTAAAGTCTAGCTTCCCTCTGATTTGTCATGGGATGTGTGCATAGGCAATGCACCCAAATATTTTTCAATGATCCAATGAGGGTCTCCTGCCATTCCATGCTTCATAAGGTGTCATATCATCCAATGATTTGGATGGAAACCTATTGAACAAGTAGGTGACTATGGAAACATCCTCTGCCCATAAATAATTAGGTAAATTTTTCTCATTTGACATAGACCTAGCTGCTTCAACAATTAACCTGTTTCTTCTTTCTACCACTCCATTCAATTCAGGAGTATACCTGGTTGTTACTTCCCTCTTTATGCCTCTATCATGTAGAAATAGATCAAACTCATGTGAAAAGTACTCACCACCTCCATCAGACTTGATTCTCTTCAAGCTCCTTCCTATTTAGTTTTCAACTAGTGCCAAATACTCCTTGAAACATGTAAATACCTCATCCTTATGCTTCATGAAATAGAGAATTGTCCACCTACTATAATCATCAATAAATGAGACATAGTACCTTAAACATGAGATCGATGGATCTTTGCTAGGACCCCACACATCAATGTGTACAAGCCCCAAATAGTCTTCATGGATGTATCCTTTCCTGTTGAATGGTTTCCTGTGAGCTTTGCCAAATTGGCAAGCTCCACATTTGTATAGCATGTGCTGCTTTTTCACATTGGGAATGCCAAGCACACTTTGGTCCTTGCAAATTTGCTTTCAGAGTTCTTTCTCCTATGTGCCCTAGCCTTTTGTGCCATATTTCCAACTCAGAGAAGGTGTGATCTCTATAATTGAATAGTGCTATATTCCTTGTGTCTTCAATTTCAAATGTAAACAATCTACCTGACTTCTCACCTTTGGCAATCCTTTTGAAGCCTTGTTGGGGGTCTTCCATATATGCTCCATGCTTAGTGAACCTGACCTGTAGTCCTTTCCCTACAATCTGCCCAACACTAATTAGGTTTTTGGTTATAGTAGGCACATATAGAACTTTGCTCAAAAGGTTCATACTACCATCATATGTTTTGACATTTCCAATTTTCTTGACTCAGTGTTTAGTGTCATCACCTATTTGTCCTTCATGCTTCCCCTTGGGTTCTTCAAGATCAAATAATAGAGCTACATTTCCTGCCACATGATTGGAACAACCTGAATCAATGTAGAAGAGATGTTCATCATCTTTACCTTGCTTGGATGTCATGTTCATGATGAGTAGAGAGTCTTCTTGATCCTCAGTATAGTTGTTGAAGTCCCTTCTTCCTCTAAAGCCTCCTTGATAATTGTTGTTGTTGTATCCTTGATTGTATTTATGGTTGTAGTTGCCTCCACCATTGTTGTACTTTCCTCTAGATTGTCCATAGCTTCCTCTATGGAAGCCTCTTCCCCTTTGGTTCCTTGTGTTTTTGTAGAATTCTTTTGTAGTATGGTTATTAAGGCCACAAATGTTGCACAGTGAATTGTTGTAGGGTCTCCCACTACCTTGCTTTCCTCCTCTGCCCCTTCCTCTAGCACCTCTTCCTCTTCTTACATAATTAGCTTGAGAGGTGCTAGCCTCTTCTTCCTGTTTCTTGCTTTTACCTTTATCCTTAGCTTTATTCTTATCTGTATAAAGGGCAGAAGATTGGTTACCTCTTGAGTTGTCACCATTTCTATTGAGCTTTGTTTCATGGGTGAAGAGTTGCACCATCAAGGTGTTGAGATCAGGTATTTGCATATCCATGTAGAGGTCCATTGCTATGGTGAAGCACTCCCACTTGTCATCAGTCTTAATTCCATTGATGATTTACCTCAGTGTGTTCTTCCTCTATATCTTCTCCAATGCTTGCAAGCTGTTCAATTACATCTTTCATTTTGGTTACATAATCAACCACTCCGTGCTTTGGTTGTTTCTTGAGGGTTGTGAATTCCATCCACAACCGATTCTTCCTAGATCTTGTGTTTGAGGAGAAATATGATGAAAGCACTTCCCAAGTCTCTTGGGAGGTCTTGCAATTCCTAACATGTGGTAACAAGAAATCAAAGATTGAGTTTAGTAGATATAACTTGAGAAGATCATCCTTTGCACACCATGTGGTCAACCTTTCTTGCTCTTCCCTTGTTGGTTGATGCTTGCTCTTGAAAATTGGCATGTCTTCATCTCCTAAGATGTATCCATATAAGATTCTCCCTTGAAGGTATGCTTGCATCCTTAGTGACCATGCTGAGTAGTTGTTCCTGTCCAATTTGTCAATGAAGGATGGAAATCCATCTCCCATCTTGATTTTTCTTGCTCTGATACCACTGTTGGAGGAGATGGTGGATAGTCACAAGACATGAATTGGTGTAGCTAAAACCTGCATCACACCTGCTACAAGTGATGGCTGGAGAGTGTTGTGGGCCTCTTTAGCTAGCTAATAAGCATAAATGATCACATATGTTTCTTGGAAGATCATCCATTAATGATCGGATCAAAACAAATAGGTAGGAATACAATCCAAGGTCCAAAACTTGCTATTTTGGTTTATACACCTATTCAATGTTTTGAACCATTCTCTAAGTACAGCAACAATTGACTAAATTCCTTTTGGGGAACTCTAATTAGCTTAACAAGATACCAATCGTGAGTGATTGACTCCATTCACTTTGAGTGCAAGTAAGCCGATTTGGCTCTTTGTAGTTAAGGGCATTCATGTGCTTTCGGAATCCATTAAACTCAACAAATATTAGTGAAAGTGCATGTCAAAGAGCATTAGTAGCCTAACATTTCACTCATACCTTAGGCACCTAGTGTGTGAATCCTGATCCTTCAGACAATATCGGGGCACTTTTTTCTTGTTTCAAGTGGTTTGTTTCCCCCAACATGCATACACGCCTATCACCATAATGGATCAATTATCTTTGTACATTCACTTGGTAATACATCCAATATTTTGTTATTCTCCAAGTTTCTTCTTCTTCATTATGCTACTTGTGTGCTTCCATAGACCAACTCCAACAATCGGTATTAGAGCACGTCGTTGATTCCTTTAGGTGGTCATCCACACCCCTCTCGACATAGCCTCATAATCACACAAAAATTTGTGACCATACTCATGGTGATTAGAAGTTCAAAACTACTTTGCTTTGTCATGTCCACATTTTGATTTCAACTCATTTAAACCTTTGAATGCACTATTACAATGATTGTGTAGGAAATTTTATCATTTTGTGTCAAACATATATACAGGATTTGGCTCACGAATATAAGCACATTGAAGTCTAGTACATGTCTACCAAAGCTCAAGATGGTATTTATGTTCAATATTTTGAGATATAGTAAACTTTTGGCATCAGGGTATTTAACCACCGACCATGGTTGAAAGCAATGATGTATTCCGTATGTCAGTTGTTGAGGATAAGTTGGATGGTATTAATTACCCATTGTAGGCATACGTGATGCATCATGTATTGGTAGCAAAAGGTTTCTGGAATATTGTGCAAAGTGTTGAAAAACATTCTACCACACCTACAAATGCAATGATTGAATGTGATATAGATGATGATAAAGATGATGATCTTCAATTGCTTGGTCATGCTATGATTCCTAATATACCTATGGTAGGAAAACTTTTTTGGGATGGCAAAGATGCATAGGAACATGCATTGATAGATTTTTCTATCAAACGTGCCTTTACCCCTCACATCCACTCGTGCAAAATACCAAAAGATGCTTGGGATACTCTTACAATATTATACAAGGCAAGAAATAAGGCTTGTGTTTTGTGCCTTTGAAAATAATCGGAGAATGAGCATATTTATGAAGGAGATTCAATGGAAAATTCTTTGAAAAAGATATAAGATTTGAAAGAGCAATTGATTTCTACTGATGAAATCTGCTAGATAATTCACTTGTGCTGGCTATTCTTAATAGTCTTCAAAATTCATATCAAAGTTTTTCTTCTACTTTCTGGTTGATGATGAAAGGAAATCCAAATGCCTTAACCTTTGAGAAGTCAACCTTTGTTTTGCTCCAAGAAGGTTAGTCTAGGCAAAAAATTCAACTATGCATGTTGCATATAAACCTTTCTTAGCTAGTCAAAAGGACAAAGGTAAACACAGCTCATCTGCTAGTAAGCAGAAATATGATAATGTTTCACAGTCGAAGAAAAAAGATAAAGATGAAAAGAAAACAAAAAAGCAGAAACAATTTTGCAAGTAATATAAGGAAATTGATAATGCCATAAAGAGTTCTCCTAAACTGGCTCCAAAAGACGCAAAATTGAAAGAGGATGGAATGGTTGTTGCAAAGGCCTCTTCATCTAAAATAGAGTCTACTAATATCGTTAATACTAAGAGTGGGCATTTACTAGTTTTTGCATCCATGACCCATATTCTCATGAGCATTGTATGTCTACCATACACTCAGTTGTTTGGTACTTTGATGGTGGTGCAAGAAAAAAATAATACCTTGTAGTGCAATTTCTTCACTTCACTTGAGCCTACTCCTAGAGGGCATGTTGTCACATGGACTAATAACTCCTCTTATCCTAGGATGGGAGTTGGGAAGGTCATCTTGACTCCTATTGATGGTACTTCTTTCAGATTTTCAGATGGCTTATATGTGTGAGGGATGAAGAAAAAAATGTTATTAGTTTTAGCACTAGCCAAGTTTGTCTTGGTTGTAAAACTTGTTGATGATAGATGTAAACTTCATGATCTCTCAAATGGTGACATTATTATTGCCTCTAGCATTTTATGTTTTGGTTTGTATAACTTGATAGATTATGAAAAATTGTGAATGATTCAACATATGTAGTTCATGATTCTAAGGCTATCTCAGATGCAAAGCTTGGCATGCATGCTTTGGTCATCTGAATTTTGATAGTTTGCTTCACCTCCAAAAATCTAAAATGGTGTCCTATCTACCCTAACTTGAGGCACCTCATAAACATGTTTGTGAAGGCTATATTTTGCACAAAATGCAATGTTCCTCCTTCTTAGGGGATGGTTAAGTTAGAGCTACACATAAATTGCAACTTGTTCATTGTGATGTCTATGGTCCTATGTGGACACCTTCGTTTGGGAATTACCTATACTATGTGACTTTCATTGATGGCTTTTTGAGGCATGCATGGGTGTATCCATTGAAAGAAAAGCTACACGTATTTATGTGCTTAAAAAAATTCCTAGTTATGGCTGAAAATCTCTCAACATGTAAAATGGGCATGCTCCATTCTAATTGATATACCTCAAAAAATGGTAGTATCTGAAAGGAGGAACATGTCTCTCATAGAAATGGCATAATGTATGGTCAAAAGTGAGGCTTTACCACACAACTTATAGCTTGAGGTCATTGTTATGTATGTATTATATGCACATAACACATGTCCCAAGCATTGCAATCTATCACTCCATATGAGGCTTTGTATGATCGCAAGACATCTATTGCTCATCCAGTTGTTTGGCATATGAATTAGTGTGTGGACAAAAATGCAAAAAGTTGGATGATAAATCAGTTAAATGTATTATTTTTGGGTACATTTCTTAAAGAAAAGGCTATCATTTGTATCAGTTAGCTCAAAAATTGTGCATGAAACTTTGCTACCTATTTTTATAGGTGGATAGTCAAGTGTTGGTCAAATGAGGTAAATTCTTGGCCTTTATAGGTTTCAATGATGATGCAAATAATTCCAGTTTTGATGCAAATTTACATGATGTTCATGATGAGAGGCTAAAATAGAAGAGGTAAAAACTATGTGAGATAGAAAGTTGGATGTGCCATTGTCCTAAGATACTCATTCAAGCTCTCATAGTGCTTCCTTTGCATCAGATTGTTATGCAATGGTTGTCTCTAGTCTTTGTGATGAGAACGGGTCGTTCTCTTTTGATGAAGAATATGATTTGAAAAATTGGATGGCTACAATGGAATCAAAATATGATTATATTATGATGAATGGAACTTGGTATTTTTGTAATTTTCCTCAAGGAAAAAAGGCCATTGGCACTCAATGGGTGTATAAGCTAAAACATAAGCGTGATGAAAGAATTGATAGGTATAAGGCTAGGATTGTTGCCAAAGTTTATGCTCAAGAGAAAGGCATTGATTTTGATGAGATGTTTGCTCCCACCTATGGAATGAAAACTTTTCATAGCATTTTTGCACTTGTCATTCTATATGGTTGGAATGTACATCATTTGAACATTAAAATTGCATTTATGAATGGTCATCTATATGAAGAAGTGTATGTATTTTAGCCCCATGGTTTTGCATATAAAGATTTATGAAAACAAAGTGCACAGGTTCAAAAGGGCATTAGATTGTTTGAAGAACCACCACATGCTTGGTATGAGAAGATACATGCTTACTTGCTAGAACATGATTTTGAGAACACTCCGATTGAGAGCACCTTATATGTTAAGTGTGGGGATGTTGTACTTCTAATCATTAGATGTACATGTTGATGATATGCTACTCATTGTTGCTAATGAGAAGCATAATGCTGATCTTAAGGCTGATTTGCATGAATCTTTTGAGATGTCATTTTTGGGGCATTTGCAACATTATTTGGGCATTCAATTTATGCAAGTTGATTGGGGAATAGCTTTGTGTCAAACAAAATACATTGACACATTATTGCAACATTTGCTCTCCTAAGTCGTTGATTTTGAACTCCTCATCCATGGGTTTCTTGATCCATTGAATGCCATTCAAATCATCACCTGTTACAATAATGTCATCTACATATATACATAGACAACCTTGTTGTGGTCTCTTTTGATGAATAATGAAGGATCTGATTTGCTAGGTCTAAATCCTTGATGTTGAAGGTATGCAACCAACCTATAATTCAAAGCTCTAGGAGCTTGTTTCAATCCATACAATGCTTTCTTAAGTTTGCAAAAATAAGATGCATGATTAGGGTTTTCAAAACCTGGAGGTTGTGACATGTATATCTCTTCACTTATCCAACCATTTAGAAATGCATTTTTCAAATCAAGTTGGATGAGTCTCCAATTCCTTGCAGCAACTACACTCATCAATGTTTTGATTGTAGTAATCTTTAGAACTAGTGAAAATGTTTCCTCATAGTCTATACCATGAGTTTGTGAGCATCCTTTGGATACTAATCTTTCCTTCTACCTGCAAATTGACCCATCTTAGTTTCTTTTGAATTTATATACCCATCTGCAACCAATTACCTTTTGATTAGGTGACATTCGAACCAATTCCCAAGAATCCATCTCCTTTAAGGCATCTATTTAATGAAAAGGTACACAATAGTTGAAATAGCCTCTGCTCATAGATAATGTGGCAACCTCTTCTCTTCAAGAATTGTTCTAGCTTCTCCTACTTCAAAAGTAAAGAGCCTACCATGCTTCTCATATCTGGCTATCTTCTTGAAGCCTTGACATGCATCTTCCACAAAAGCTCCATGTTCCAAAATCTAGCTAGCATGTTTCTCAATTACCTTACCTATATCACCTTGAGACTTTGTTTCGTAAGATCAAGAGGAGATGCTTCTTGTGTGTCATCCACATGCTCCTTTTTTCTTTGGAAAACCTTTCCAAAACTATAGTTAGCTTTAATTCCTATCCACACGTAAGATTATGGAGATACATATGAAAGTATTGGTTTCTCTACTTCAAATGAGGTTATATACTTGAATCTCTTCTTCGCATGAAGAATAAGAGTCCATGAAAGCTCCAATCTTTTATAATGTAAAGAGAAAGTACTTCTCAAGTTCCTAATTGAGGAAAACAAAGAGTTTTAGAAGTTCTCAAATCTTAATATACTTTCAAGAAGAGCTCTTAGGCTCATAAACTCAAAGAAGAGAAGCAATATTTGCTCTCGGTTTCCTAAACATGTGTAGGGGTCAAGGGAAAGTCTTGTAAAATGAGGCACTAGATGGTGGGAAAATGGATGTTTTTTCTTGAGGAAGCTTAGAAGATGTGGGAATAATCCCACATAGGTAATAATGCCAAAAGATAGAAAGTTAGCTCAAAAATTCCCATTGGAAAGAGGCAAGTAAATCTCCTTCAAATGTGCAAGTGGTCGAGGAGTGTGGATCATCATGATCACTCCTCTAGATCAAGGGGGAAAATGTGAGGAGAGCTTGCCTCCCCCCCCCCCCCCCCCCCCCCCCCCCCCCCCCCCGCCCACATGGATGTTGATGCAAGGGCTTCTAATCTTAGTGATCACACACAATCACATGGCCTCCATATTAATTCTAAAAGGATATCTCTCAAGCGTGTACACACAATTACAAAGGCTTGAGAAGCTTCCCTAAGAGCTAAATACCATACCCTAAAAAAAAGTCAGTCCTGAGGGTCAAAACCCTTGAATTTGAAATACATAAATCCAAGGGTGCAACTATCTAGAGGAGATGTTTTGTCCTTTTATTTTCCTAACGGATGATGGGGGTGTTGCTCATTTTCTATGTTCTTTTTCTACCATTATGTTGTGAAAACTACTTAGGGAGTCCCATAGCAGACGAGAGTAACAATCTATCATTGTGAAGCATTTATGAACCTAAAATGTAGATGAATCAAATGGAGTACATAGATGAATCAAATGAATCAAAGCAAGAATCAATAGAAGCTACATTGCACAAAACATTATCCATCAATGGGGCTAGCCCGACGTCTCGCAACACACTGAGCTTATCATATCAGACCACTACCCGATTATTCTCACGTTTAAGTCCATTGACAAATTTAGAAGACTGCCTTGGTTCAATGCTTTCCCGAAGTATTTCTCCCTTCCCTCTGTCCATCAGGAAATCACCTCGATATGGAACTTGGCTTTTGCCAATTGTGCCTCACCCGCCAAATGTTGGAGGACTGCGGTTGAGAAGACTCGTCAAATTCTGGTCAGGACCCACAAGATGCTTTTGCAATGTTTGGAGGAGGTGGAGATAGAAGCTCTATCGGAGGCTCTAGTGCCTTGAGGAGGAAGTCAACAAAGGGAATTACCAATACCAAACAAGGCTACGGAAAATCAAAGGCATGTTGAGATATGAGGAAGAAATTCAAAGGAAAAACCTACAAGTATACTTTAAAGATTGGTGGGCACGTAAGGCTGACAAACCAACTAAAGAGATTTGTGGCATCCTCAAGAGGAAGCAAACTAGAGACTATATTCCCTTCTTGATAGGTAGCAATGGGGTCAAATGCAAAACGGAAGAAGAAAACAATGCTATTATTGTCGAACATTTTACTCAACTCTTGGGGGGTTTTGATGCATCTTTCTCCCCATAGGAGGGACTACATGGTGACCATCTTGGGAGTCTCTCCTTTGAGAATACCGCATAACTTGAAGTCTCTCCTTGAGGCACCCATTTAAGACAATGAGATTGTTGAAGTTATCGACACGCTCCCCAATGGGAAAAGACGGCCTCACAAATGAATTTTTTAAACCTTCCAGACATGTGATGGTCACTCCATTGTGCTTGGTTTGGGAAAATTCTTTAGCTGTTGGTTCCCTTCCTAAATGCCTAAAAAATGGTGTCATCAAGCTTATCCATAAAAAATGTAACAAGAATAGGATTGAAAACTGGCGCCCAATCATGATGTTCCAAACAAGGTACAAGCTTATTATGAAAGTAATTGCCAATAGAATTTCTTATCACCTGAAGAGGTGAATTAGCGAGGGCCAAAAAGGATTCATCAAGGGTAGATCAATACTAGAAGCTATTATTGATATTTGGGAAGGTCTCGATTTTGCTGAAGAGTCCAAGCAAGTCATAGTATTCATTAAAATTGACTTTGACAAAGCCTCCGATAGGCTAGAATGGGACTTTGTTCTCCAATCTCTTAAAGAACTCAGTTGTAGTAAAAAATTCACTAAGATGATCCCTACTTTGCTCATGAATGCATTGATGCAAATAAATATCAATGGCCAGTTATTGAAGGCTATGAGATTAAGACAATCTATTAGGAAAGGGTGCCGATTGGCCCCTCTTCCCTTTGCTATTTCCATGGAAGGGCTCAGTTGTCTCGTGCAACATCACACGGAATTGGGCCATATTAAAGGTATCTCTCTACCCCTCAACCATGGTCAGATGATCATGAGACTTTTTGCACGTGACATGAACACATTTGTGCATAATGTTTCAACCAACATTGAGGCCTTTTGGGGGTGCCTTGACACTTTCTGTGTGACATTTGGTTAAAAAATTAACCACTTCAAAATCGCTTTTTGGGCCATCATATAGCTCCCACACCAACCTATCCGCAGGGGTTAGGTCTTCTACCTAGTCGGTATTCTAATGGGCTTTGGCATCTTGATGGAGCAGTGATGGAATTGGGTACTTTCCAAACTAGAAAACAAGTTAGAATATTGGAAGGGCATGCAAATCAACTCCACGGGTTGTGCCATGGTAATTAATACCTTCCTCATCTCCTCGGCCATTTACTTTCTCTCTTGCTGGAGACCGAAAGATCTAGAGCTTAGGAAACTAGAAAGAATGTACAGAAACTTTCTTTGGATGGGGGACCACAACAAAAGAGGGGTTCCCAAAATTAAATGGTGTACTTGCATCAGCCAAAAGGATTGTGGTGGTCTGGGCATTATGGATATTGAAGGCATGGCTGAAAAGTTGGCGGCTAAATGGATCATCAAGGCTTGGTGCAATTGTGGGACCTCTTGGGCCAAGCTCATTTTTAGGAACAAGAACTTGCTTATGTTGGTGGGCCTCTCTGGTTGGAAGGACTTGGAACTCCTTACCCTTTTATTCTCCCTAATTCCAATTTCCCGCCGATTTCCCCCAAAGGCTCAAATCTTGTGCGCTCACTGTGGAAGAGTTGGAACAAGTTCAAATAACTTGTCAAATTCAGAGAAGATTGGAAATGGGCAGCCGGTATCAGACAAAATGACACAGTATGGCTCCCGATTTTGGGCATCAAGGATGTGGCCTCCTAGAACCTCCAACATGCCAAGAGGCTATGGAACAAGGGTTTCAGCCATTTGAAACACCTTTGGAAACAAGAAACTGGCTAGTGGATTAGATTTGAGGACATAGAACTTGAAATAAGAGTGAACTACGAAGAATGGACTCTCCTACAGAGCAAATGCATCGCTTGGGAATGTTAAAAAATCAGACTCCTCATTGGGTGGGATCCACTGTGCCATCAGGGTCTTATGTGGCACAATGGCAATCACTTGCCCAAAAATCCTAGAATCAAGGTATACATGGACTATCATATCATGCTTAACAAGAAGTGGTGACTGACTTAGACAAGGCTGATTTGGGATTTGAAGTTCATGTTTATCTGGCATCCCCTCATCGAGATAAAAAAATTGGTTCTCATGTGGCAAATTCTCCACTATGGTATCTTGACCAACCTAAAGGCTAACAAAATTTGTGGCAATCACTTGCCCAAAAATCCTAGAATCAAGGTATACATGGACTATCATATCATGCTTAACAAGAAGTGGTGACTGACTTGGACAAGGCTGATTTGGGATTTGAAGTTCATGTTTATCTGGCATCCCCTCATCGAGATAAAAAAATTGGTTCTCATGTGGAAAATTCTCACCATGGTATTTGGACCAACCTAAAGGCTAACAAAATTTGTGGGGCTCTACCGTGGTGCAAGCAATGCCACCACACCATCGAGGATCTGGATCACATCTCTTTTGCTTGACCCTTGTGAATATTTTGAGACTACAAGCACAAATCACCTGGAGGCAAGTGTTGCTTGCGAAGCGATCGACTTCTTCTCAATGACATTGTGGAATGCTATAAGAGGGGAAACCCTCTGGAAGATTTGGAGGGAGCAGTATGCCATCAATTTTGGACACCCTCCTAAAGAGTGGTCGATTGAAAAGTCTCTATTCCTCCTTGGCAAAAGAATCTCCAACTATAAGAGGTCTCCACCTTTTAGACATCATAAAGTGTTTCTCATTGTGAACGATAAGCTTAAACCCAAGTGATCCTCGCATGAGGGGGATGAGAGGGTTGTTAAACTCCTTTGTAACACTCTCTCGAACTACCCCTGCTTTATGGGATTTGGGGGGTCCCAAGGGCACTAGTCCCATTCACTTGTAACTTGTTCTTTTTATTTAATTAAAGTCTGGGAGAGTAGGCCTAGGCTGAAATTCCTTTTGAAAAAAAGAAATGGAGTATGTAGATGATAATTTGAGAGAAGAAAACTCCCCTCCATATTTCCTAGAATTTAAGGATATGCAAAAGGGAAAGCAGTGGTGCCTTGTGCATGGAACTCTAATGTGAACCCATCATATACATGCGTTGGAATGGAATTGAACATCATGGTGCAATGAAGAAGTACCTTTGTGAGATAGAAAAAGTTTGCAACACAAAGATGATTTTTTTTTACCATGATCTTAATTCACACACATACAGAGGATACCAATACTGAAAACACTAGAAATGCAAAGAGACAAGGCAGTACACAAGATTGGGTGCAATCTCCCCCCACACACTTTGTTTGATGGGTCTATAGCGTGCATGTACTTATAGGTTTTTCCATTACATCGAAAATAGCGGTTACAATGAGGGCGACTTTAAAAAGCAAGTATGAGAATAAAAAGTTGCCCTCTTTTACAAAGAGCCTTTGTTTTTATTTACATAAATCGTAGTCTTCAATTATGCTTATTCTAACCATTATTTTTATATTTACATAAATCATGGTCACAGTGACCCTTATCCTAACCACTACTTTTACTAATTGTTTCTAAAAAAACCGTGAATGTAGGCTCATGATTTCAAAGAAGATAAGCAATATTTGTTCTCGGCTTCGTAAACATGTGCAGGGGTCAAGGGAAAGTCTCATAAATTGAGGTATGAGAGGGTGTGAAAATGGATGTTTTTTCTTGAGGAAGCTTGGAAGATGTGGGAATAATCCCACATAGATTATTATGCCGTCATGAACTAGAATATAAAAGATAGAAAGTTAGCTCAAAGATTCTCATTGCAAAGAGGCAAGTAAATGTCCTTCAAATGTGCATGTTGTCGAGGAGTGTGGATCATCATGATCACTTCTCTAGGTCAAGGGGGAAAATGTGAGGAGAGCTTGCCTTCACCCCAACATGGATGTTGATGCAAGGGCTTCTTATCTTAGCGACCACACGTAATCACATGGTCTCCATATGAATTCTAAAAGGATATCTCTCAAGTGTGTACATGCAATTACACCTTAGATTCCTTGCCTAATTGTTTTGTATTGATATTACGTGTATTAACATTCTTGACTGTGCCTAATGTGCTCATGAACATCACAAAGTATAGAAATGTGATCATGAGCAATAGAATCAGCCATTGAAATATCTATTTTAGTGAGTGACATTGAAGTGGAAAGCTTTTTACCATAAACAATTTCAAAAGGTGCACCTCTAGTAGTTGTATGTGGTGTGTTATTGCAAGAAAATTGAAGCAATGGTAACTTGTCACCCTAGTTAGTGGGACTATCTGATGAATAACAACATAATACATCAACAATAGTGATATTCATAGTGTCATTTTTCCCATTACTTCCTGGATGAAATGTAGAGCTAAAATCTATTTTAGAACCATAATGCTAAAATAAGGAAACCCAAAAAATGATTGCAAAAATGAAGATCATGATTAGATAACATTACTTTAGGAAAACCATGATGTGGAAAAATACATTTAATGAATGATTTTGTAGGTTGAGGAGTGGACAAAGCTTTTCTACAATGAATGAAGTATGCATATTTACTAAATCTATCAACTATCATCTATATCATATCATTACATGCTGAAGTGATAGCAAGACCACTAATAAAATCCATAGAAATTTGTTCCCATTGTTTTGTTTGAAATGGGAAGTGGCATTAATAATCCAAATGCTTTATCGGGATGACGTTTTACATGTTGACATACAATGCATTGAGAAACATACTGTGCGATATCTTTTTCCATGTGGGGCCAAAACAAGAAATGTTTGCAAGCGAAAGTGGTGCTTTGTATGCCTCTATGTTCCATGTAAGATGGTTCATGCATTTCTTTTATTACATAATTGTGTAATGCATAATCTATGTTGAAAATAAAGTAAACCATGATGAAATGTATTATGTTCATCAGTTAAAGGTGCAAAACTATTGAAGTCATGCCATGCATGTGAGAAATACAAATCAGATGCATAAGTGGAAATCATTTCTTGAAAGTAATGTATTTGGATGGCAGAAATATTATGCAGAACAACAGAATGTGAAGGAAAATGGCAAAGAGCCTCGGCTACAACATTAGCTTTCCCAGGTTCATATTGGATCATGGGCTAGAAATTTTGGATGAATGAAGCCCATTTAAGGTGTTGATCAGAGATTAAAGGCTGATTTAATAAATGCTTGATAATCTGTTGATCAGTTTTGATTAATACCTTAGACCCCATAAGGTAGTGTTTCCAAATGCGTAGAGCATGCGCAAGTGCTAATAATTCCTTATCATATTTACTATAATACTTTTTGAGGGCTTAAGCTTCCTACTCTCGAACACAATGGGATGATCATTTTGCATTAGAATGGCACTTATTCTTGAACCATTAGCATCAGTACGACATGATATGGTTGCAAAAAATCAAGTAATTGTAAAACAGGTGCATGTGAAAGTGCATGTTTGAGTTTTTCAAAGGATTGCTATTGGGTGATTCCCCATGAAAATTTTATTTTCCTTTTCAATAATAAGGTAAGAGGGAATGCTAAATAAAAAAATTTCAAACAAACTTCTTAAAGAAACTAGCCAATCCAAGAAAAGAACGTACATCATTGATTGATTGAGGTGGAGGCCATTCTAATATGATTTTAATCTTTTTTGGATTTACATGCACGACTTCACTAGAAATAATATGTCCTAAATATTCTAATTTATTTTGGAAAAAATAACTCTTTTCCAGATTAGTGTAACATGTCTTTTCTCGTAACAAATGAATAACTGTTTTAAGATGCTTTGTGTGTTTTACTATAAACAAGTATATCATCGAATGATGAAGAATCCTAAAATGAAAGCTTGATAATAAAGTTATTCACCATTCGCGCAAATGTAGTAGGAGCATTGGTAAGTCCAAAGGGCATTACCAAAAATTCATAATGGCCGGTTTGAGTTCTAAACGTAGTCTTAAAAATATTGCTATGCGTCATACATATCTGATGGTAACCTGATTTAAGGTCAATTTTACTAAAGATACGAGCTCCTCATAGTTTATCTAATAAATCATCTGTTCGCAGAATATGGTATCTATTCTTTATTGTGATCTTATTAGGGGCCCTATAATCAATGCACATTCTATACATGTTATTCTTTTTCTCCACTAAGAGAACTAGGGCTCCAAATGGGGATAAACTAGGTCTTATTAGTCCTTTGTGGAGTAAGTATTTGACTTGGTTTTCTATCTCCTTTTGTTGTAGTGGGCTATGCCTATAAGGTGCTTTGTGAGGAGGAGAACTACCACGAATTAAGTCTATGCTATGGTCAAAGGATCCTCAAGATGGTGGTAGTTTACATGGATAATCAAACATAAAACAATCCTTATAATTATTCATAAAAGGTTTATGTGCATCAGAAGGGGTACGCGTGTAATCATTTGTAACATTTACAAAAACAATGCATGGATTGTAACGTTTTGAAATGCATGTTTCACTTGAGTATGACTAATCAATGGAAATGGCTAGAAATCATGCCTAATAGACAAAGTAATAATTTGACCTTTAAATTCAAAGTTAAGAGTATGTGTGTGATAGTGAATGCATGGGTTATAGTGATGAGGGAAAGGCATGCCAAGTATAACATTGTAAAATTGTAAAGGTGCAATTAAAAATGTTTGTGCATCTATATATGAGCCTATGCTAATCTTAACATCATGCACTTCTCAGCTTGTTACACTATAATGACTACCGTGAAATGCAGCTTTTACTTTATAAACAAGGAAATGTCTTTAATTTGAGTTCCTACACTAATAAAAATGAAATAAAATCATGAGAACTACCATTATCATGTAAAATATTAATATGTTTATTATTAATAGTACCCTACATGTAAAGTAAAGAATGAATATAAATATTGTTATCCAAGGTATTTAAATCCTTCTCCAATGCTTCATTTGTCCAAAACAAGAGGAATTTCTTCATTGATGGCCTCCATGTTATGCATTTGAGTTGCAATTGGTTTCATGTGAAGAGCTCACAATCAACACTTCATTCTTGTATGTCCAGATTTACCACAATTCGAGCAGGTGATATGTGGTTGCTTCTGTTGGGCATCTAGCACTGAAGTTTGCAAGGTAGGTGGTTTGGTAGGTTGGAGAGATGAAGCAATAGGTGCAGTTGAGTAGTTGGATTATGGAGGATGTGGACAGTGATTCTTATCCTAACCACTACTTGGTACGTGGGTTTATTTACAAACTATATAAAATATAAATCCTATTATTGGTGTTCGGACACATTCAAAATGTCCATGCCCTTTCACTTCTTTCACATGCTCATGAGCCTTGAGCTACTATATATATCAAAACACCAAAACACATTAATAGCTCAATAAATCTCACTCCAATAATTCTTTATTCAACACATTCCATAACTGATAACAATTCTACAAAAATTCCTTCATGGAGACAATTGCATAATGTGAATCCTTGTTTTTAGAGAAGGTTGTAAGGTTGGTGAATGTCATTGATAACATGATATACTACGTCTTTACTATGATTTTGCCACTTCTTTGGAGGTAGCTATCTTTTTTATTTGAATTTTTGTTGTATGGTGTTGGGTCTCCTCCCAATAATCTCCTTGATAAAGCCCCCTTTTTGGAGGAAGGGACATGTAAAGATGAAACTCAACCATGAGCATGATGGACTCAAAATAGAACAATATTGTAGATTGACCACCTCCTTTCCATGTGCCTAGTCATATCCAACCTCTCGCTCTATTTCCATATATGAGTGATGCACGTAAGTCCTACCCACATGAGTACCACATGGCACTCATGTGAGTGTGCTTCTAGATGGGGACATAGGTTTGATTAATAACTCCATTATTATTTCACTCATGTAACATTTCCTCCCCTTAAGTCCATTTTTGTCCTCAAAAATGGTATTGGAAGATCTTGGGGAAAGAGAGGTGTAGGCTATAGTAAACTCTCATTGAACATGATTTATCTTATGTACATGGTCATTTTTGTGTGTTTTTTTGATTTGACTCTTGGCAAAGGCAAATCAAAATAAAGAAATGCTGCTTGGGAAAGACAACTCAAAATTAAGAGATTCCCTATGAAGGGTGTCAACTCTCTTCCATGTAGCTGAGTACTATCATTCGAATTCTCCTTCCACTTTACCAGGCTTTCTTTACAGAGGCGACTTCTAATCTGCTTCACTTAAGTATGTAGCATTCTTTAGGGTCCATGTAGAATGGAATAAAGAAAGATATACTCTAAAAACTTACAATCTAGAGAAATATTGTCAGATTCACCCAACTTTTGCTTTATTCAATCCAATGTAATATTACATGGATCTAGATATCCTCTAAACGTTGGAGCTAGTAAGAAATCTTTCCTAATCTTTAAAGTATTTTGAATGGAACAAAATATTTAGGAGACAACTTTGGACATAATCCCTTATCTATGGTTTGAGATCCATTTCTCTAAGCTACACCTTCTGTCCTGTCTCAAAGTTGATTTCTCTCCTTTGAGAGTTGTTATAGAGGCTCTAGCTCTACCTTGACCTCTCCTATTACTATGATTTACAAGTCTCGTCATATTGTACACATTTTCAAGAAGTCTTTTGTGTCTTGGACCTTCTCATGTTGGAATGCTATACATAAGTAGCTCTTAGTTGGAACTTATATATAAGCATAGATGGACTATCTTCAATGGAATATTGCTTGGAACTATAGCATGTAACATTTACTATAGGCAAGAATTTTTCCCAGTAAGCATATAGTATAGGCAGATTTGGTCAACCCATTCTATTTTTCCCTCTATCCATAGATATTGGACTCTACTTAGATCAAGCTTAACATCCAACCTCTTGAAGGTATCTCTTAAAAAATGGCTTGCAAATATCATATCCAAAATAGATGCAACCTTTTAAAGGAGACCATATCGTGTAGATTTTTTTACCAAAACTTAATCAATTTAAAATTTGATGCGTATTACAATCCTCTCTCTCTCTGTCCCTCTCCCTCCTGTAGATCTAAACGACATTAAAGTGACTTGATTCCGTCTATTTGGATGCGTATTCTCCTAATAACTCTTGTGAGTGTAATAAGACTGCTAAGTTTAAGTTTCCAACATTTTAAGAAACTTGGCCATGAATCATCTAATGGAGATAGTAAATCTTAGGAACATGGTGCCATTAATATAGATGTTTTGAAAACCCTCCATAACCGTGTGCTGCAGTTTCCCTCAAGTTCACTCTAGTTTTTCGCAATCCTTGAGTTTAAATACAATGACTTTTTTCTATCTAAAACTTACGTTGTGTACTATGCACATCTATCCACCATGTTCATGTATAATTAATACTTGGCTGTAGGGCTCCATTCCCATGCGTACAATTATCTAAGCTCCTTGGAAGTGCCTCTTGTCACTATGAAGCAAAATATAACATTTTCTCTTACCTCTAGTTCATTATTTGAATGTTTAAGCATTCTTTTTTTTTTTTTTTGAAAAGGGAGTTCGGTCTAAGGTCTAATATCTTAGATTAGCTTGAATTAATGGAAAGTACAACTGAAGGTGTGTGCACATAGTACTCATGGGGCCCCTTGTATCCCACAAAGTAGGAGTTAGATGCCCAACACATTCAATATTAGATCTTGAAGGCCCACAAGGGTAGATCTTGGGAAGGGATCGCACTATAGCCAAAATCGATTTGATAGGCCCAAAGGCTGAAGAAGATATCAATTGAGGGTGCTAGAAGACCAAGGTTCACTGACTGAAAGACCCATTTTTCATCCATCCCATCAAAGGAGGGGAGTATGTCTCATAGCACCTAGGGATTGGGCCTCCACCCCTTGCCTCAAAGGTGAAGTAAATTTCCCTTCAACCAAGGTTAGAAATACCAAATTCAATTAGAAGCACCCAACTGATAGTTCAACTTGATCAATCTATTGACTCAAAGTTATGCATAAAAAATGTATTTGGGATGAGGAGTCTCAAGAGATTGTGAAAAGGAATGATTAAACCTAGTCCCCATCGAAGCATCAATGATTTGAGTAAAAGAAGAATCATCATTAGTAAAAAAAAATCTTGATGAAGGTTGAATGATCATTTAGTGTTAATCTTAGAATCTTTATGATAATCCAATTTAATTCTCTTAAATCTAGATAAAATGCTTAAAAAACATGACTTGAATAGATCTTTCAAAAGCTAACATGTTGAGTCTCAATGGAGTTTGACTCAAATCAAAAGTTTCTTAGAAGTTTGATTTGTTACACAAAGTTTTGGACTTGACTCAGATGGAGTATTTGACTCATTTCAATAGAGTTCAAGGTTAGCTAGTTGGAATAGGTAATTGAACGAAACATCATAGAAAGATGTTTTGGGAAAGACCCATTCAATCTTCAAAGATGTTAAGTAAAAGTTGTCTCATGCATCTAAGTTTGCTTCAAGCAAAAAGCTTATCACAAAGCTACAATGGACAAACAAGGATTTCACAATTCTTTACACGAATTTTGAACAGTTTTGAATAGAAAAGAGTTAGGAATTAGTCATAGATTTGAGAATTCCCAAGAAGATAAGCTAACTCATTGAGAAAATTTCCAAAGTTGAGCAAAGTTCATTTAGAATTTTCTTAATTCTAGTTAAATTAATGATTGATTAAAAGTATATGGAACACTTCACTCAATATCCCACCTAAGTTCTTCAAGCTTCATTTGAAAAAGTAGTCCTCCATTTGGGTAATAAAGATCAAGTAAATGTTTGTATCGGACATCATTGTTCACTCTATTGTTAGCTCAAAGTCTTGTGATTTTAAGGATAGGTTACTGTGATCTTTAAAACAAGCAAGAAGTTTGTCCTAGTGGTTAAGTCAAATGGATTGGAAGTAGGAGGTCTTGGGTTCAACTCCTACAAGAGTCATGGGAGAGCATTTTTCCACAAGAGCGCTAGAGCTTTCTATAAGCATCCACTTCAACTAACATCAATTAACTTGGACAATTGGAACACATGTAATTATATGACCAACACTTGAATGGATAGTATCCTGTTAGAGAGTAGCCTGTTAGAGAGTGCAGTCTCTAGGAGAGAGTTACATATAAAGGCATAAGGTTTATAGAGAGTCATCTCTGTAGCACATGGTGGTCCTAATGATCTAATTCTTCACATCCACCAAATCCAACCATTCTTCTATAATGAAAGAGCTGAGTACGACTATGTGTACTGTCTCAAATGTGAAAGATAGAGTCCCTTAATGAGTATAACAGGTATAAGTTATCCAAATAAAAAAAGCCTATTCAGAGATTCTTTTCATTAAATTATCGTATTGCAGATGGACGATTTTATGGATCAACATATATTTGCAGAAATAATATATCGATGTTGCTAGGAAAGCTCATATTAATATCGATGCTGTTAGTGAAGCTCATACTAGTGTTCATTTTCAGACGTATTATGACAAGAATAACAGAATGTGTTGAGCGTTCTTCTCAATGTCCATAAAGAATCTACCATTTTCTTTCAGCAAAAGAGCATAACACAGGAATATTTATTGCGCCAAATGTGCAAATACGTGTGCACAAGTATTGTCATAGTAAAAAGCTAAATAAAAGAACCTCGTGCTAAGCTAAATATAAGCGTTTATCTGTATATAAATTATAAACTTGAAAGCATTTGCTTGTTGAGAGCCAAACGTATGCTCATCTAGGAACCGATTTTCCCATGAAAACCTCTTTTTGTTAGGCTGCCAAATTGTAAGCGCATAAGTCAATACGCCAAACCATTCAATGTGCGATACCAGTCCACATCTAAGAACTAGGAATTCTCTGAATCCGTTGTTGCAATTAGAGAGTTGTATTTCTTCGCGTAATCTTTTGTAACTGTCATTTGTTTAAGCGGTTAGTCATATCATCAAAATCACATTATTTCTAAATGAAGTATTGGTTCTTAGTGTTATTGTAATTGTTATTGCTATTGATTTCTTTAAGGAGCAACAAAAAATTTCTGATTATCCCCAAAAAATCATGACGGAATTGTTGTGACATTTATGTTCTTTAGTGGATCTTATTGCTTCCCCTTAACGTTCTTGCGTTTCGGTCGAACCCGATCAAACAATTTTTGGACAAATGTTGATCTTACGTTTGGAACCAAGGTTATATTGTGATGGTCTACCATGCCCTTCAATTTTGAAGTTCATTTGAAGATAATACCTGTATGTCATATTTTTACTGAAATTAATGAAGGTCTGTTAAAAATCATGACCTTATTTTAAGGTTCAAAATGGCCAAAATGGGTAATAGGGCTGTCAAAAAACAATTATGCTTGGAACAATGTCCCTTAAAAATCAGAATGCAAAGTCATAACATTATCTACTTGCCTACGCTTCTTCCTTTTGAAAGATCAGCCATATGAGGGCTTCCTTTTCGCCTGGATAAAAATAAAAACAACGATAGAAGCTTAAAAAAGGGGATGCAATATGAGAGACCATCTTCTGCATCTGCTCTTTAAATCGCTTTGTTAGGTGCCTAGACGATGGCTATGTATGAAGAATGCTTATAGGAAGAAACCTGAAGTTGAAACATTGTGGCCAACGCTTTCTCTGTATTTCTTTATGTCATAATCCCTGGGGCATGCGAGAGGCTCGCTCTCGCGAAATTCTGCTGTGATTAATCGGTCCGATGCTTTCAAGTAGCAAGCATGTCGAGGATGGAGTCGGAGTATTTTTCTGCTTTTAATACAGAGGAAAGGCAGATGTTATCGGACGAGGAGGGCTCGATTCGTTGGCCATCTTCCAACAATCAGGATTCCCCATCGAAACAAATTGCTTGCAGCAGCAAGGATTTCCCATCGAAACAAATTTGTGTAGCATTGTCTTCCTCAAGTTCAATGTGCTCTTCAAAAAGCCAAGGCTATCATGGAAATGAATATCATCCAGCGGAGGTTTCCTGCGGTTTTCAGATTTCTGTGCATCAAGCTGGAGCCAGTGCAGAAACGTCATCGTTGCGGCATCATGAGAATCATGCAGAGAGTGATTGCAAGTCATGGGTGGAGGTGAGAAAGCAGAGAGTAGTGATAGTGATTCCTCCAGTTCCAGAAAGTAGACGCAACAGGTCCATCGCGAAGCTGCCCTCACGTAAAGGAGTTGCTAATCAGTACGCGTCTATCCAAATCATGGGAGTAATTCACAAACGCAGGTCCGTAAAAGAAAAGGTCTATAATAAGACGAAGAAGGTGAGGATGTGCATCAACGGTTCTGAAGGATGGGAAACAGGGGAAGCCATCTCTTGGAACGCCAGAGAAAAGACCAGAAAAGATGCGCCCCCTGTCTCAGGTATAGACCTTTTACTATCATCAGCATTGCGGTTAGGTGACATAAGTTGGTCAGAGGTGAAGAACGATCGCAATGGTTCTCCAGATTCATGCGGTGACAAAGCTTCTTCTTTGGACGCGGCAGACAGCAGCCATGAGCCCAATCATTCTAACCGCGGAAGGGACTCAAGGATACATTGCGCTATGAAACACCGTGACAAATCTGACCACTCGATCGAGGGCAGGAATCATATGGCAGAGGACCCAGACGCTCAACTAAACGATGCTCCGATAGGACCTGTATGTACGGGTAGCGGATCTACTCCAGGTGATAAGCGTGCTGGGTTCTTCAATGTCAGTGAAGGTATCAGAGTTATAAATTTGGAGAAGCATCTGAAGAACGCTGGAGGTCTCAAGCGTTGGCTCTACTCTCTTGGCCTTGAACAGTTTATGGATGTATTTGACAAGGGAAGATGGGGTGCAACAGAGCTTTTGGAGCTCCGAATGGATGATTTAAAGCGAATGGGTAAGGCTGCTGTAGGACCAAGAAGAAAATTGATCTGGGCAATTCATCGTTTCAGCCAACAGATTGTTTAAGAGAAGCCTTTGCTTCGGCGAGTTCTCTTTCTTTATGAAGCAGCTGTCACATGATGTGCTGCACTCGCTGTTCTCATGTCTAAGATGGAATAGTTATTTTGTCGATTTACTCCTAATGTGGAGTTTTTAACCACTTTGGAAATGTCCCCCTCAAATAATCTTTTCCGTGTCTTAAATTCATGGCGATGTTTGATCCCTTTGGAAATGTCTGTTTTCAGAGTCTCTTATGTGTGGTCTTTCATGCTTAATTCTTTGTTTCTGTGGTTTCTATGCTGAAGCTTTGTGTGACTGTCTCCTCGCCTGAGCAGCACTTTTAGTTTACTTCTCACTCTCTTGTTCAATGAACTTAACTGCTTTCAGTGATCATATACCAGTAGCCATGTATATCCTTTGAACGTAGCTACTTTAATCATGTGTTGAATGCACTAATAGTAACCTTCTATACAGTGTTTGGTACAGAGAAGAAGTTTAAGCTCACCATGTAAGTGTCTGTAAATGTTTGCAACTAGGCTTTTCTGGAGTTTTGCGTTATAGCAATATGCGCATGAACAGATTGTGTTGCCGCCCTTTCTGAAGTTGAATGCGTCACCTGTGTTATACGGTGACACCTAATTATCTGTTTACGTAGTTTATATACACAGCTTCTCTGTAATTTACCCGTTTCGTACGATCGGTTGATAGAAGTGAGAATAAGTTTTAGCACATATCATTGCCGATCTCACCAATTTCATGTGGAATGTGATAATCTGGATGTGGACATGCAATGTAATATTATTTAACCCAAAGGTTGTGAGCACGCAATGTAGTAGTTTGCTTTTCGTAACATTACTGTAAACGCGTGATCGGATCACCAAGTGGATTCAAAGATCCTTGAGTTCCTATTGATTTTAAGTGAACAGAGCATAGGATCATATACTCTAAACGGTGTCCCTTACATCTTACCTTTGGAGCTCCAAGTGGCTCCTCTCTCTCTCTCTCTCTCTGAGTTAGTTCATTATGAATGGATGCCCTATGCGAGTCCTGTGTTACTCGATGAGCGGAGCTTATGAGAACATTGGTCATTCCCTTCTGTGGTTGGGACATTTGTTGTATCATGTGGTTGGGACACTTATTGTATCTCTTGCTCTCTGAATTTATACTCCTTTCCTCTTGGGGAAGAAACCTCCAAAGCTCTGACTCAAGAATGGCACAGGCAGGATTGGAGTACTGGACTGTTATGGATATGCATAGAAGTGGCAGATGGTTGAGGACGAGTATTCCGCATTTTCTTGTCCAGCAGAAATTTAAGATCATCGAGCGTAGAGTTGGGGCCAATTGCAGAATGGCTGTGATGACGAAAATGATTGACATTGATGTGTCGAGGTGGGAAAGCAGGGGCACTCACAAATCTCCAAAACTGAGTTAGTATGCTCCAGGCAGAATCATGGGAATGCTTTGTGAAGAAAGGCTAAGCTGTATCACAGGAGAAGAAGAAGAAGAAGAAGAAGGGATTGGACCCAAAGGGTCGAGCCTCTGCTTCTCCCTAATCGGTCATGAATTCTCGATAAAAGCAGCAACAAAATTCAAGCAAGAAGAAAGAGGCATGGAAGAACCGTGCTCCGACATTTGAAATATGCATCAAGCATCTCCTCCGCCTTCCCCATCATGGATCCTCGACAAAGCAAAATTCAAGATGGTAAGAGTTTTTCATACTTGTCATGTCGAGGGGGTTTAAGGAATAAGCTGTGAAGTCAAGGGCATTTGGTAGTGTTGAGTGGGCAAAAGCTGTGTAGTCAAGGGCATTTGGTAGTGTTGAGTGGGCAAAATCTGAGGGCATTGGATAGTCGGCAAAGGCAAATTGTGCAAAGTATACTAATGGTATGCACAAGCGAATTAGAGAACCAATATCCAGCGGGCGTGGTTTAGCGGTAGTCCCGGGGTTGGATACGTCAGCTCTTAAGAGCGTATTCTAAGTCCTATGTACCATAACGTGGGTGTGTGAGTGTGATTTCAATTCCTGTTGTACTAAAAAAATGGGAATTAGAGAACCAAGGCTCACTCTGTGGAGTCGTAAGTTGCGACCTGCTGAGCTTATATCATTCCCCTATGGGCTCCAACTTCAATTTTCTGAAGTGTAACTTGTAAGTTTGATCTTATCCTCTTGTACCTCATCTCACACCTTTCAGGACTATCTTCACCTGCACTTTACGGATGTATCTTCATTCTTTCGAGAGCATTTACACAGAAATTTTGAGATTCATGTGTCAAAAAGCATTGCTGAAATTTGGAACCCTTATATTCTTGCTCATTTGTTACAGAAAGAAATACACATTCCAACGCCAACATTGTAGCTCCTCAACATCCTACTGTACCCCTCCCTTTCGATCATCGGGAATGTAATTTTACATTCCTTATGATCGAACAGGTGGGTGCATGAGAACTGTGGGATTTCGGGGATCCCGTGGGCACTAGTCCGCTTCTCTTGTACTTTTCTTTTAATTAATTCAAGTACGGAAGAGTACGCTAAGGCCGAACTTCTTTACTTCTTGTATTTTACATTCTTTATGATCGAACAAGATGAGCATGAGGACTGTGGGATTTGGGGAATCCCGTGGGCACTAGTCCCCTTCTCTTGTACTTTTCTTTTAATTAATTCAAGTACGGAAGAGTAGGCTAAGGCCGAACTTCTTTACTTAAAAAAAAAAACAGGATGAGCATGAGGAGCTACAATGAGCTTTATAATGTATTGATCTTCTGTACCGAGAGACCAAGTTATGGGTTCGAGCTATCCAAACAAATTAGAATTGAGTATACAAAATTCTATTTATCATGCAACCACCTCTAAACGCCTCCACAGTGACATTCCTTAAGAATACGAGCTATGGACCTCTTATTTATGTTCCTCTTGTATGTACCTGATTTCCATTAATCTTGTTTATAAGGTCAATTCGTAAGAACCATCTTACAACAAAAAAAGTTTTAAGTGTCCGATTTTCATTGTCGCTTTTGCCTCACACTAATTTTGTATTCAAATACTAGTGAATTGGATTCATACATCATAGATGGCCACAAAAATATTTAATCACTCATGTAGACACTCCCTACTTGAAATCTCAAAGTAGGTTTTATTTCAAGTACAAAATAATCTCGAGACAGTTCACCTGCCTAAAGAAAGAGCAAGAGATATATAGCAAAACATACAACAACACCACACAGTCCACAAAAGGCATCCCTAACAATTTTATCCATGGATCTCTTATTTTTGTTTTTTATGTTTTACGTTCAGCTAAAAGGACACCTCAGTATCAAAAAGTGGAATTCTCTTAGCTTTTCTTCTTTGGAAATAGCTGAAAACTAATTAGATAAAAAAGATATGGAGGATCTGAGAGACATGGGGAGAGACGCCTCAAAATTTCCTTAAATGTTGTAAATGATATAGGATTCCATTCTGATCTTTGTTTGCGTTTGTGTGTGTGAGCTCATCCGACATGCTCTGATTCTCAATGGACAATGGGTAGGGAAAATCACAAAAAACGAAAACTAAATTAAAAGTAAAAAAAAAAATCAAATTTCATGTTTGAAGGGCATTTCCTTAAATGCCCATCAATTCAAGGGAAAAGTTAAAAAATCACCCTTCTCAAAGAACGGCAAGTCTAGGGTTGTATTCGAAATTACATAGCTACCCTTCAAGAATGAACCCTGGTTGGATGTGGATGGGAGCCCAACACGTCCATTCTTCATTCTAAACTATACCTTCTTTTGTGGAAAAGGCATGCCGAGATCAAAATGTTCAAAGGGTACTAGAAAAATACAAGAACGATCTTAGATCTTGAGACTTCAATAAAAATGACATCCGAAATGTGTATTGGCCTTCCCTCGTCGGAACAACAGCAATTGAGGTAGAACATGCAAAATCTATGGATGTAGAACAAAAAATTATGAATCCAATATCATAGTGCTTTAATGTTTGTCTACACTACCACTTAATGTGAATGACACAGGTAGAGGAATTGGAAAAAAAGAAATCTTTGCTAGCGGACTTGTTTGAATCCATCCTTTGTTGCCTCCCAAAGTACAAAGGTAGATCAACTATCCTTGACATCAAGCCTATACTAGACAAATAGTCTACCAAATGGCTCTTGAACCTTATCTCAAGAACCTTCGTTCCAAGAAGACCTCCTATTATTCTCAAGTGCTTTATATTTATCTTCTTTATAGTTTTAAATATATTCTTCAAAAAAATAAGGAAAAGATAAATGAACACCCTTCATGGAGCTAAAAAAATCATGAGCACAATTAAGGTGTAAGCATGTGCATAGATGCAAATACACAGGTCCCCCTAAGAGTATCTATGACCATTTCATCCTCCCTTTTTGGGGCCTAAAGGTCCAAGACTACTCTTTTCCGGTAGGATGCACGAAACAAAGTAAAGGACATGTGGTAACAGGATGCCCTCTTTTAAATGTAACTTGCTAGTTATGCAGGAAACCTTGCCATGAAGCCTAGGAGTGCCACTCAAAAGGGATTCCAACACAAGCAACAAAGCCTTTTCCACCACCAAATGTAATGGTTGCGGCTCCAACTCAAGGTAATACTCAAAACCCACATCTTAGGGACAACTTTGGAAATCAACCAAGAAGGCCAATCATCTATTTTAGGGGTGGAGAGTGTAGACATTACCAAAGAAAATGTTCTCTACTAGAGGGTTCTCCACCATGGAGAAATTTCGTAAAAGTTCGAGAAAATTATACCATATGCTACTAGAAAAATAAAGCATCCACATTAGGACCACACATACAGATGATCTCAGTGGCCAATGAGGATGTTGAAGATGAAAAACATATGCCATCACCAGATACTAGACTAGTACATTTACAAAAAATTGAATCTATGCTCATGCAAACAAAGAAAAAGGGAAACCTCCCTTAGAAAGGACCTAGTCGGGAGCCCATTATTCATGGAGTGGTCAAGGAAAAAGGTATAGCTAGGGACAAGCCTATTCCCAATGAAGACATCCAATCAAAAGAACATTCTGCAAACACAAATGAAGTAGTTGGCAAAGCATACACTAGGGCTCGAAAAGAGCTTGAGGACTTGCACATTGCCCTTGAAACTATGGAATCAAAGTCTTCAAGTCTATTGAAATAAACAAAGAAGGAGGTTAGTATATTTAATCTATTAAAAATGGATGCAAGATTCAGGCCAAAAGTTTTGTAGATCATAGATGAAGTGTCCATGTCTGATTTAGCTGCAAAAAATAATACTCTAGGTAAAGGAAGGGTGATAGGGGAAGCCCCCTTATTAATTATATGAGCCCATGGCTCACTGTCACTATGAAGGACACAATCTACAAGGAGTTATAGTGGACAATGGCTCATGCATAAACCTAATGTCAAAGTACACTATGGAGGATCTTAGGCTTGAACCCTCGAGACCAGCCAATTTCATAGTAACACTATTTGGTATAGAGTAGGCTAAAGCCTTTGGGAGTGGTTTTGTGAGTTCAAATTGAGGTTCAAGGTAGCACCTTTCCTATGGAATTTGTTATACTAAGACTTCTAGTACAAGTGGATGGGGGTTTCCATTGTTGATTGGGAGGCCTTGGTATGCTAGTGTTTTGCATGATTGGGGTAGGGATACAATGTGGGTAAAGCATGAAGGGAAGGAGCTCAAATAAATCTATTTAGAAGAAGGATCACACAGCCTTGGACAAACCAACATGATGTAGACTATTGGAATTAGTATGGAATGGGAAATCATGGAAAGCCTAGGATTGGATGTCAACGAGGAAGAAGATATTTTTGCCTAGTTGGAGGTAGGTAACTCATTTCCATGCTATGGATTTTTTCTAGATGTGACAAGTACAAAAGGTAATAAGGAAACACAGGAGTCCATCAAGGTGATAGATTGGGTGAGCCTATGACAGGTCATAAGAGAGGAAAGAAATCACCTTTTAAGCAACATAGATGAAGCTCATTCAAATATTGAGAACGAAGTTGACTGCAAGGTAAAGCAACCTAATGAAGAAGATTCTTATCCTCCTTTTCATGAAATTCTTGTAGGGTGGATTTGTTGGAGTTTGAGGTCTACAAAAGCACATGAACAACACAAGGAAGAGGAAGAAGCTTGGAGCACAACACACAATACTGAATGTATTACCAAATGGATGTACAAAGATAAGTAACCCATTAGGGTTATAGGCATATATACAAGTCGGGGAGGAAAACCCTCTTAAAGAGGGAACAAGGTGCCCCAATGGTCCTAAGTGTGTTCCACACACATCACCACACTTGTTCCCTCTTTAAGAGTGATGCTAAGTGTGTTCAGTAGTGATGTGGTCCACACTTAGTGAACACACATCACTACTAAACAAGGAGCTAGCACTCATGTATAAGGAAGTTCCAAGCTATGTGGAAAGAGATTATTCTACAAAAGGAAGTAAGCTCAAAGTTTTGCGAAAAGCTTCAAACTTCTCCTGAGGTAGAGCTTTTGTGAAAAGATCTGCACTGTCATCAAATGTGGGCACATATGCCAAAATGATCTCTCCAGCAGAGAACCTATCCTTCACATAATGATAATTCACCTCAATGTGCTTTGTGCGAGCATGGAACACAAGGTTCCTCGTAACTGCTAATGCGCTATAACTGTCAGTGAAGATGGTGGTGGCAAAAGACTGACCAACACACCCAAATTAGCCAAAAGGTGTTTGAGCCACACAAACTCGACAATTGCTGTCAAAGCTACCCTATACTCAACCTCACAACTAGAAGTGGCCACAATAGGCTACTTCTTGCTCAACCAAGATATGCACTAGCTACCAAGCATGAAGCAAAAAACACTAGTGGACACACAAGTGTCGTAGCAACTAGCCAAGTCAGAGTCAGAAAACCATGTACATCTGGTGGTACTAATCCTCCCTTGGGATAAAAAAATCCAAGTATCTAGGTACCACTCAAGTAGCAAAAGATGCGCTTAACTACTTGCCAATGCTTGAAACATGGGCAATGCATAAAGCTTCTCATCACTGAGACATCAAATTGAATATCAAGCCAAGTTATGCATAAGTCAATCAAGCATCCAACAAGTTGCTGATAGAGAACAACATTAAATGCATCTCCAACATCATGAAGACCCAACCGTAAACTTGAGTGGCAATACCTTTGCAAGCTTCAAGGCCAAAATGCTGCAAAATATGTCGATACATTTTTTTAATGACAAAGAGCTATTCCTTCATCAACTTGCATTAATTGTATTCCCAAATAATGATGCAAATGCCTCAAATATGACATCCCAAATGAGGCATGTAAATCAACCTTAAAATCAGCAATATGCTTCTCATTAGGACTAGTGAGAAACATGTCATCAACATAGACAACAATGTTTTGAAGCACATCATTTACACGCTTAACATATAAGGTGCTCTTAGTTGTACTGTTTTCAAAACCATGTGCAATCAAGTAGGCATGTATCTTTTCATACCAAGCACGTGGTGCTTGCTTCAAACCATATAATGCCTTTTTCAACTTGCACAATTTTTTTCATGCACTTTCTGCACAAAAGCATGAGGCTGAAAAACATACCCTTCTTCATGTAAGTTACCATTCAGAAATGTAGTTTTAATATCCAATTGGTATACATTTCAACCATGATGGGCACTGCAAGTGCACAAATGATAAGAATGGTAGTCATTTGACATGTGGTTGCAAAGGTTTCATCGAAATCAATGCCTCTTTCTTGAGCATAACTTTTTGCAACAAGCCTAGCCTTATATTTTTCAAGTGTTCCATTAGGCTTACGCTCCAACTTGTATACCCATTTAGTGTCAATGGCCTTTTGCCTTGAGGAAAATCACATAAAGACCAAGTTCCATTCTTCATAGTAGCATCATATTTTGATTTCATAACAACCATCCAATTTTATAAATTTTCTACTTCATCAAAAGAAATCAGCTCATTCTCATGACAAAGACTAGAGGCAGCCATTGCATAGAAATCTGATGCAAAAGAACCATATTAGAGGTGAACAAGTACAATATGACAAAGATGCATCTAATTTGCTATCTTGCAAAGTCTGCACCAACCATTTAGGCATAGTTTTTGCCTCCTCTATATCAACCCTCTCATCAACAAGTACATCATGTGATGTACATCAGAAATGGAGTGATCTGCATCATCATGTGGAAACTATAAAGGCTGAGAAATTGCCTCATTTGGACCAGCACAATTTTCTACCTATAAAAAGAGGCAACAAAGTGTCGTATAAATCTTTGGAGCTAACTAATGTCTCCTTACTACATGAAAGTAATGGCTCAATTGCATCTCCAAAAAAACAACATCATGGCTAACCAAAATGTGTTTATTCTGTGGATGATAGAGACAATCACCTTTTCTTTCAGAACTATACACAACAAAAATACATTTCGTTGCTTTATCATCCGATTTTCTATGTTGTTGTTTAGACACTAATGCATATGCCAAACAACCAAAGACACATAGATGAGAAATAGTGGCTTGCGACCATGCCAAGCCTCATGACAACTGTTAAGTACATATGTTGCACACATAAGAACCTCAAGCCAAAAACTATGTGGTAAAACTTGACTTTTGACCATACCCCTTGCAATCTCCATGAGAAATCTGTTCTTTCTTTCAGAAACACCATTTTTTTTAGGTGTATATGACACTGTACACTGATGTTGTATCCCATGCTCAACTAGAAATGCATTAAAATTAGAAGACATGTATTCCCTCCCTTGATCAAAATGGAGGGTGCCCATTTTACATGCTAAGAGATTTTCAGTCGTAATCAAAAGCTGTTTGAAGCACATAAACAATTCGGACTTTGCTTTCAATGGATACACCCATGCATGTCTGGAAAAATCATCAGTAAAAGTCACAAAGTAAAGGTAGTTCTCAAAAGAAGGTGTTTTCATACGACCACAAACATGACTATGAACAAGCTGCAATTTTTGAGTAGCTCAAACTAAAGCATCTTCTAGGAAAGAGGAATGCTGCATCTTGCCCAAAATATAGCTTTCACAAACATGTTTACTAGCTGCCTCATATTTGGGTAGAGAGGACACTATCTTAGATTTTTGTAGGTGTAGCAAACTAGTAAATTTGAGTTGACCAAAGTGTGCATGCCAAAGCTTTGCATCTGAGATATCTTGAGAATCTTGAACCACACTTGTTGAATCACTGATAGATTTTGCATATTCTATAAGCTTATACAACCCATGACATAAAATTCTTGAAACAATAATAACATCACCATTTGATAGATCATGAACTATACATTTGTCATCAACAAATTCGACAACCAAGTTGATCTTGGCTAATACTAAAATTGACAATAGATTTTTCTTGATCCTTGGCACAAACAAAGCATCTGACAATGTAAAAGAAGGACCATCAATAGTAGTCAAAATGATCTTGCCAACTCCCATGATTGGATTGTCTTAAAGTGCTCCGCTTGCCATAAATAAATGAAATTCCAAAAGGTTTACCTTATCTATAGAGCTTTGCTCTCCTCCCTTTTCTTCCTCCCTGCTAAACTCTAATGTTTCTTCTCATCTCGCAAACTTCCCACTCAAGATGGAGTGCGTAGAAAAACTGCCGATAGTGATGGTGTCTTTCATGAATGCTCCTCCTTGAAAAACAATCTCTCTCAATGTTCCCCACTCAAGATGCAGTGTGTAGAAAAACTCCCAATAGCGATGGAGCCCATTGTGAATGCTCCATGCTCTAGTATACAATGTATGTACACTCGCTCCCAGCACTAATGCTTTTAATCTTCTCTTTCAAGAAGTCATGCACATAGGCTTAGTTAAGAAGGATCACCTTTTTCGAGTTAATTAGTAATGTCTCGGGCTTCACTTTTTGGTAAACATTAACATGCTTTCACCCAATAGTGGGCACATTGAGAACCTTACTCCGAATGATTGTGCGGTCATTGGAAAGTTTGACATTGCCAATTGTTTCCACATTATGCTTGGTATCATCTCTTGTTTGTGCCTCATGTTTATGCTTAGGTCTCTCCAAGTCTGATAGAGGAGAAAAATTGTTTGCAACATGGGTTGAACAACCAAAATCTATATAGAATAAATGCGCATCCCTTCTACCTTCTTTGTGACCTAGGTTCATTAGAAGTAATGAATCTTCATGTAATTGATCCTATGCGTAGTTGCTGTAATCTCTTCCACTATTGTTTTTGTAGTTTTGTTCATCTCTACCTCTTATATTGCCAAATCCACTTCTTCTTCCACCTATTTTTGTTCTTCCATTGAGCCATTAGTTCTAAGTGGTGTGGTTTAACTTGTTAGAGATGGCACAAGATTGAACTTCTCGTCCCTTAGACTTTTTTTCTTTGTTCCCTTCTTCTTTCCTTTCCATTTGCTTTTGCCTACATAATTGGCTTGGGAAACATCTTCATCATCATCTTCCTCCTTCTTCCTTTTATTCTTCCTCTCCTTCTTATCTATATAAAGAGCAGTTGTAGAGTTAACTTCCTTTATGTTGTTTTTGTTGGCCTCTTGATTGAAGAGCCTTGGCCAAGAAATATTTTGAAGTCAAGTGTTTTCACATCCATGATGAGATCATAGGCCATAGTGAATGATTACCACTACCTCTCAGTATTAATACCATTTAGGATGTGCCTTATAATGGCTTCATCTTCATTCAGATCTCCAATACAACCTCCTTAACTTTGGTAACAAATTATCTTATTGTTTGCTTAGGTGTTTTCTTCATTTCATCGAATTCATTCCACAAGTGATTCTTCCTAGCTTTGGTGCAAGCAGAGAAAAATGCCTCAAATGCATCCCAAGTTTCTTGTGATGTCTTACAACTTCTAATGTATGGAAGTACGAAATTAGACATAGATTTTAGGATATAAGTCCTAGCTTGAGAATCATTTCCACACCATAATGTCAACCTTTCTCTCTTTCTTCTTATGTAGGTCCTCCCATGGATCTAGGCATCTGCATGACTTCATCCCCCTTGAATACTCCATAGATATTTCTACCATGTAAGTATGCTTCCATTTTGATTTTGCTAGAAACGTAGTTGTTTCTATCAAGATTCGTAATAATGGAAGGATATCCATCATCCATTTTGATTGAAGATAGCTCTAATACAGCTAAAAGTGCTTGAAAACAAGAAGATAACAAATATTTGTTGCTTTTAGTAATGATGTTTGGTTCAACTAACTAGTATATAATGTACCCTTTAAGACTTGGAAGCTTTATGTTGACCTTACAAGATTCTTTTTTGTGCAACAAAACTTTTCATGTTCCTTGGAACATCACTATGGACAAGATGGTCCAAAACGGACTACTTGCACATGAAGCAACTATGAAAGATTTTGTATTTATGGATGGAAGATGCTACTTCAAATTCTTACTTCTCATATCTTGTTTAAAATTAATCAAATTTCCTCTTAAAGGATGATGCCTATTAGAGTTAAGAGCTATTACATACTAGAGTACAATTAATTAGCAAGGCATGCTCAAATTATGAGCTTATCACTCACAAGTGGTCATCTGGAATTTTTGTGGAAGAGTAGTTTAAGACCTTGAGAGGACGAAAAAGCTCTATGTTAGCGTAGAAGAATCCAAATGAGGAAATACACAATAAAAGTAGAAGTTTATATCTCTACATTGAATCCTTAGTCTTGAGAGCATTGGACTTTTGAGTAGAGAGAACCATCTCTGCAAGCTTGCTGACTTTAGAGAAGATGATGCAAAGAAGGGGTAATGAGCAAGAAGGTGATTCAAACTTGATTCTATCACCTCTCCCTTTGAGACAAGTATGTAGAGTGATTATATCGAAGTCTGCTGTGATGTTCCATGAATCCTAACAACAATTTTTTTTTCATAAACCATGAATGAATGAGTTTGTTGTGACATATTTTCTTTTCCTACAATCTAGGAAATGAATTGGAAGATCACATCTTATTCTTAGTTGTTTGAAATATTGGTGGTAGACTCCAACCACTTGAATCATGGCCTAAGGCTCCATTCAAATAAAGAACTAATGCTTTGGTACATAAAGAATTGTTCAAAATTGTAAATATACAAACATGTATATGAAGCCATCTATTTTTTCCAAATGAATAAGGTCCATTTTAAGAAACAAACTTGATTGTCCTTGATGAGAGCTTTTAATATCTGAGCATGTTGAAAGCTTGTTTGTTCTAACACTAGGGACTGCTTGAATGGGCACTAAGGTGGGTGAAGATCCATTTGAGTCATGCACTATTCCAATCACATTTGTTGGAGTTATTTTTGAGGCATTGGCTAGATTCTTGGGACACTCACATATAACTTGCTCTTTACCACACTATGAATTACAATATGTTTGAATGGTAAGATAGTGTGGCTAACCTACTGGTGGGGGATGTGAAGATGCACATATGAGGCGATCTCACTAGAATCTATAGCAGGGTCCTCTAGAGGCATGTGGTCTCATTTGTCTCATCTACAGCCTAGGGTTGGGGTTTGTATTCTCAATTGTATTCCTATGCTATGATTTTGTATCAATAAATCTCTATATGTTTGAGTGACTCCACATAATAACTACGGATGTTTTCTCTGTGAGATCAATCAAAGCTAATTGCATTAGGATTATTCTTCTTAATCAATGAGGAAACTGATAATAAGGCCATTTTTGTGTTCTCTTCTATTGTATCATACTTGACTGATATAAGATTGGCAAGGGGTGGTAGTTTATATCCTAACACTTGTTGTGGCCTAGGTTTTGCCTTGTACTGTGGCCTGATAGTTTCTCCATTGTCTTTAATGGGATTGTTTTTGGTATTGGTTCTACTACCAATATGGTCGTTGATCTCGGTGCTAGTAATTTTGTCTAACTATCTACTTGTATGGAAAATCATGTGCCAT
The DNA here is from genome assembly GCA_020310875.1 of Ceratopteris richardii. NCBI lineage: Eukaryota > Viridiplantae > Streptophyta > Polypodiopsida > Polypodiales > Pteridaceae > Ceratopteris > Ceratopteris richardii. The sequence continues at coordinate 175,523,695 of CM035426.1, forward strand.
ATGGTTCATGTATTTTATCTCTATGGTGCAATAGTATTCCCTTAGAGCTATGAAATTTTGGCTTTGCATTGGGAGGGCATTTTCCATGTGATCACTATTTTTGGTGTAACATCATTCCATGGTAGTGACATTCTAGTGTTGCCTATTATGAAAGTTTCCTCTTAACTTTTGTGTCTCAACTACTTCCTCCACTGAGGATGAAGTTTTGGATGTGACACTAGTTGAGCATGTTGATCCCTTGTAGATCTTGGAAAACTCTAATTCCTCTCCTAAGTTTTCTATATCTATCTAAACACACTCATCTAGGGTATTTGGCTATTTCAAGTGTACAATAAGACCACACATTTCCACTCAAGATACCATCTAAGAACAATGATACATGTTTAGCCTATGTAGGTAGCTCTAGGACTCGACATCTCTCTATGTATTGCCTAAATCTATGTTGTGCTAACCTTATTGTCCATTGGAGTCTTTACCTGAAACTATGGATCAAACACAAGTTTTTGTACCAGAATCCACTCTTGGAGAACTCAGCAATAAAAGCATCCATTAACTATGTGATAACTTTATAGTGTCCTCCTTGAAAGGGTTGAGACCATGCTAGGTTTGTACCCTTCAAGGTTATCCCAAAAGTCTTGTATTGAGTGAACAAATCCTCAACTTGTTATTCTCTCAACACTTGCTTAAATTTGGCTATGTCATCATAGGGATGTCTCGTGCCATCGAAATAATTCTTCATGGACTTAACCCCCTATGAGGGTCTCAATGTCCTCGAGTATTCTCTTTGTCGAGGTAGAGGGAAATCTTCATCATCTCTATGTGACCTATGGGTCTCTAGTCCTCTCTCTTTCTTGCCTACTTTTGCCTTATTCCGAATTTCCTCTTCCAAGGTTGTGCACAAAGCTTACTTTTGGAGCTTCCCTTTTCTTTTCTCTACTGATCCCTAAAGATTTGGTATTTCTTGCACTAGCTCATGGCTTTTGTGGGGGGGGGGGGGGGGGGACTTCTTTTCCTTTCCAACAATGATTCTACTTACTATATACAAAGACTAAGTACATTCGTTCCAAGCTATAGCTCATGTATTTCACTTTCCCTTGGACATCTCGATCCTTGAACTCATATACTAAGAACTCTTGTTTAGTATGAGGCTTTTTTGACTTAAATTTCCAAAAATCTTCTTCAATAGCCATGTTAGCATATAGCTCTATGGAAGAATTGTCCTAGCACATCTTCATGATAGCTATGATATTGACAAGTATTGTCTTCTTCCTAGGAGTGGATAGGATCACCATAAGATCATCCTCTTTCGAGGCTTGGACTGTTGACTCTAGGAGAGTATTCCCAAAGCTGTGCGTCCTCTTAGGGTGACTAGTAACCATGTACGTAGTTCCCTACCTAAGTATGATCCATTCTCAAACTTGACCATTGGGTGATCTAAGCTATATGGATGCTTTAAGTTTCTTAATTGTACTAATGAACTTCTCAAACCATCCTCATAGATGGGAGCACCTAATTGATTGGTTTGGATGTACTCCAAGTGAGTCTTGTAAGGTTCTTCTCGCATGTCTAGGTATGTAGCCATATTTTTATGAGTTGATCTCTCCATGCGATAAGAGCTATCTGAATCACTGGTTTGAGACTATCACTCAATAGGGGATTAACTAATTTCTTAGACCAGGACCTCACCACATGGTTGAGACTAGCTTCATAAGATCTTAGGCTTTGTTGATCCACCTTCTTTTCCCTTTTTATGATTCACTTTCAATGTTTTTACACTTATTAATTCACTTTTTGAATTATTATCCCTTGTTAGTTCTTGTCTTGATGCTCTACAATTAGGAGTATTTATGTTGTTCGACTTATATGTGAATCATCACCTTATGTTCTTTTACCTTAATTATTATCATGCTTATGATTGCTTTAGAGTATTGCACTTGATTCCCTTAAGTTTTATTGGACTTGAGTATTCCTAATGTCACCCTATGTATTATTGCTTATTACTAACACCTTAGCTTAAGCTAGAATTGACAAAGAGGGTTTCCTTCTCATACTATTTTGATCCTTTGCTACATCCTCAGTTGCTTGCCTTTAGCTTCATTTCCCTTGAGATCCACCCAAAGGACCTTAAAAATAGATCAAATGTAAGTTAAAAATTAAAGTCCTAATTTTTATCGTGTAGACTTTTTGTCATGGTCACCATAGATGGGGTCTATTGCAATAGAGCCGTCTATCATGATAGAGCACTCTATCACTATAGAGCATTTTGTGACATGGGCAGTCTCTCATGATAGAGGGCGAGCTTGTTGTGATAGAAGGGGTCTATAGTGAGGGGTTTCTATTGTTGAGGTTCGGGTTCAACACATATCTACTGGCTTTGATTATACTCATGCAGAAAATAAACTTGCCCCTAATCTTTTTCTCACATAGAATGAACAAACAAACATATATAAATATTGAAGAATCGGATTGACCACCTTCTGCTTCAGACAGTACAAAACAGAACATCTACTCAAAAAGATAAATCACTCGCATGCTTGTGCAAGACAGATGTATGAAAAACAACTTCATTATGTCTTCCAAAAACTTCAGAGTTTTACAATTAGGATTTAATCAGGAACTTTCCTAATCAAGACTTCCTTCTTCGATACAAAATATGTGATTCACTCTACTAACTCCTCAATCCCCACTCCTTCAGGCAAGCGCTTCTTTTCTTTGCGTCTTCTTCTTGGGGACGCTTCACTTCCTCTCCCCTTCCTACAAACAAAATATAATGTAAAAATACATTCCCGGAATGCCCGATAGTAATTGAACTATAACTGTTTATTAAAAGTCAGATTCAGCTACATCCGATTCACCAACATCGGATTCAGCCAAAATTCCAAGTTAGTAGAATTCCGATAAAAAACTTTTCAACTTATCATCTTATCCTTCAACACCTGGCACTGCCCGATGGGGAATTTTTGCAAAAAATTGAAGGCGGATTCATAATCCCTTGATCATAAACCACTATTTCCAATGCTCCACAATGAACTTCTGTTTCCTTTTCAATTACCTCTTCAACTTGTACCAAATTCTTACATACCTCTATCTGGGCCTTCTTCTCAGCCAATCCTGTATCTGAAATTAACTATTGTTGATCTAACAATATATCCAACTCTTTTTAAACACTTTGCTGCACCAACTGGTCTTTAAGTTCTTTAATCATCTGCAAATCTTCTTCATTCTCTACCTGATACTTTTCTATGACATGAAGCAATTCTTTTTCATGTACAGAAACAAATCCATCCTGCAATTTCTCATAAGGAAACCGAATCATAGTAATCTGTCTTTAACAACATCCCATAAATCTTGTACATACTTATGTATTTGCTGTTTGATCATGCTCATATCCAGTTTTGACATTAAAACTGCATCAAGCTCAACTTCTTCATTGTTAAGAGTCTGTTTCTCCAATACTAACAAAGGTTTCAATCAAGATTTAAGGACTACAATATCTGTCTGCAAACTAGAATTCAGATTTGACAAATTTTCATTTCAATTTCTACCTTTTCCTGCATTTGAATTGTCCATAACTCGAATTCCTCTAAGGACTTTTTTGCCTTGGATATTTCAACCACCTGTTGCTGCTTGCATTGAGTGCTTAACTCCTCATACTCATGACTTTTCCTTTTTAATTCCTCTTGAAGGTTAAGAATTTGTACCTGTAATACTTGATGTTCTTCCATACTTATAATATCCACACACTGCTTCTGTTGTGCTAACTATTCTTCCTGCTTGCATAAGAACTTAGAGACCTCTTCCAACTTCATCTGCATCATTCTTACTTTTGAGCCTATTTCCATCTGTGGTTGTTGACTCTGCTCACCTGCAAATTTATTGACAACTGTTTGCAATTAATGATCTAATCTCCTTTTCTTTGATAGCTTGAACGTCCTCCCAACCACCCTGGGTTGCTCTTCACTATCCAAAATATGGACTAATGAGTCTTGAAACATTAATCCCTTAGATGATTCACCTTTTAACTTTTGAGCAATAGATGCTATCTCCTCCGTCTTGTCGCCAGCTTTAAATATATCACTATAGACATCTTCATGCTTCTCCATTTCCCTATCAAACACCTGTTCTTGCTTTTCACCCACTGATGCATCCCGTTGATTTGTAGTCTCCTTTGGCCATACTTCTTCCTGCCTCTGCACCTGTTGGACAAACTGAAATAAAGTAGCCAAGTACATTGCCATCTAGCTATTTGTTAAAAATCAAGTCTCAATCATGCAAAACGGCTCAACCACGAGTTTTGCAAGTGGAACAATAAAAAAGGAGGACCCAAAGTCTTGGAATAAAGTTAGAAGCTCCACCAAACTTAATCAAATTCAAATCTCATAAAATCCGCCACCAAAAAGTGCACCTAAACTGATTGGTGGGTGGTTATCTAGATTGTAGGAAAAGTAAAACTCTATATAAACATCATCCTGCCTTTGTTTCTCGAGTTTTATGCATTCCATGAGTTTCCCAATTAGTTTAGTGAAGTCATAAACTCCGGCAAGTAGCCCCCTTGCTTGCTTACCTCATTTTTCTCATTATTTTGATCCTCTCTTTCTAGAGGTGTAGTTAGGCTTTTTGAAATCTAATTGTACCAGATTTCAGAGCATTGTTTGCTCTCTGATTGTACTCATTTTCATTGATTTCACGATTCATTTGATCTGTCATATAGTGCCCTAAACTTTGCCAAAGTTTCAAGTTATTTGACTAAGTGACTTGTGAGAAATTGCCAATTTTGTGAAGGTATATCTCTGCACATAGGCAGAGTGTTGCAAACAAGTAGCCTGTTTTGTAGAGGGTGATTCTCCGAGCTGGAATATCCATTTGGGATTACTTAAAGATTTTTGGGTAGCTCTTATAGTCTACTACAATTTTGCAAAATTTCTTTTTAATTATGTGTAGTGGTGCAGAGAAAGGCTCAGAACAATGAGCATATATTACTGCTTGTGGACCTAGTGGAGGGCAGCCATCTTCCATTTTTGCATTGGGGTGTTAGAATCATCCCCCATTAGTGGTATCAGAGCCATTTTTGAGGCTTGGAGACATCAATGGGCATCATATTGAAGACTTGAAGGAATCAAGACAACTCATGGAAGCACAAGGAGGGCTTATCAAAGCAAAAAGACATCGAATGGGGGCTACCTTGATTGAGATCTCAACTAGTCAAAGGTTTGCAAGGGAAAAGCTATCAAAAGGTAACATCCACATACAAACACTTGAGGAGAAGGTAGAGGAGCATCGTAGAGCTCAGTATGGCTGAGTATAATTCACAAATAGAGGAGTTAGAGAAAGGCAATTATCAACCATGGAAACTTACAGTTAGCAACTACCTTATGGGCAAAGGATTGTGGGGGTTAGTGAGTGACACGGAGCCAATGCCTCATGCACATGATCCACCACTTCAAGGGCACCTCAAGGCACTTAATGAATGGATAGAAAGGGATAGGGAGTCATATTCATTCTATCCCAACACTTAAGCAATAGCATGATAGGGCATATATAAGACTTGGACACATCCAAGAAGGTTTGGGAAACCTTGGAGAGATTGTACTCTTCATCAACCAAGGCAAGGAAGATTCAACTCAAGAATGAGCTTAATAATCTTAGGAAATCACCAAGCACTAACATAAATGAGGACATTTTTAAGGTTAAGGAGCTTGTAGATGCTCTAGGCTCAATTGGGAGCCCAATCGAAGATGACGATCTTGTTGCACACACTCTCAATGGCTTGAGAGAGGATGAAAGGTGGAAAGCATTCACCACATCAGTTTATGTGAGGGATTCCCTACCAGAATTTGATCAATTGGTCACATTGATGGTGACTGAGGAGATGAACCAAGGAGATTCACAATCAAAGGGCATCTAAACCCAAGTTTTCTATGCAGGTAGAAGCAAAGGCAAAGACTTTAAATTAATTAAGTACCATAGATACAATTCAAAACATAAATGGAGTGAGAAAATATATAGATATAAAAATGTATATCAATGTATAATATATATCCGATGTAATATATCAATCATTGTGATCATGGTCATCCATATCATCATGTAAGTCCTCATCATCATGATCATCATCATCATGATAATTGTCATGATCATCATCATGATCATTCGCATGATCTGATGTATCTATGGTGGCATCATGGGCAGAGGTGTGAGCACTTTATGAAAATTGAGATCATCCCGCTTGTGTCTGTCTCTCCACATCATCCATATTTACCTCTCCATAATACTCCTGTATTACATATAATAAACATAAAGAAATAAAGCATTTTGAGGATCTCACATGTACTGACTCAGACATTGATATCCACAATGTGTAGCAAAATTGATTTCTTTTTTTGTAGGATATCAACCATAATCCTTTCACTACTTGAAACAAATAAAAAAAGATTAATGATTAGTACTTTAACTAAAATAAAAAATATAGTTTCAATAATACATATACTTACAAATGTAGCTACAAAACCATGATGGCCCATTTGGCCTAAGTGCAATGTATGACTTGATTCAAGTCTCTTTTTTGTAGCATCTTGCGTTTATTAAATGAAACAAAAATACATAGATTAAATGTAAAACATTTATAAAACATATGAGAATTATAAATCACACTGATATAAACTATTAATTTGTATAACTTCTACTGAGGAGATGCTTCCTAAAGATGTAGCTCTATATGAAAAAACTGCCAGGTCTTAGGTGGTATGTTAAATTTTCTCTTATTTTTTTCTTCCATACGATATCTCTTGTTATTTTAATATCAAACAACAAAAAGAGATCAAAATAAAAAAAACTTTAAATTTATAAACATCCATACATAAACACACATACATACTTACACTTACACATACATACACATACCCGCACATATACATACACACACATACATACTAAATACATACCCACACATACATATACACACACACATACATGCATACACATACACATATACATACACTTACACATACATACATACACTAACACATACATACATGCACACACACATACAATGCATGTGACCTAATGTGCGTATATGTTTATTTATGCATATGTATGTGTGTGTGTGTATATATATGTATGTACATGTTTATGTATATGTGTATGCATGTGCATGTGTGTATACATCCATGTGTATATGCACGTGTGTATGTATGTGTGTGTATATGTGTGTATGTATATGTAAGTACATATATAGGTGTATATGCAAAGGTGTGTATGTTTGTAGATGTGTATGTGGGTGTGTATGTGTGTGTATGCATGTATGTATGTGTGCATATGTATGTGCATTATGTATGCATATGTATGCATGTGTGTGTATGTGTGTCTCTATGTGTGTGTATGCATATTTATGTCTAGTGTGTGTATATGTGTTTTCATATGTGCACATGTGTGTATGTATCCACATGTGTGTGTATGTATGCACATATATGTATGTATATGTATGTCAATGTACATGCATGTGTACATGTATGTGAGTGTATGCATATGTGTGTGTGTATATATATATATATATATATATATATATATATATATATATATATATATATATATATATATATATATATATATATATATATATATAAGAGAATAATAGCACAGTGGAATAGACCTATAGACAGAGTTGAGATAAAAATGTAGACAAAGATAGATGCACACTAAGAGATAGAGAACTCAAATTCTCATATTGCCGAGCATAATGCAGTTACAATGATGGTGTTGCCCACCCGTGCACTCCCAATGTGGAGCTTAGATGGAATTTTATGCCCTACCTAACCTAATGGTTAGGCTCACAAAGATCATCTACAACGATCAACAGTCACACATAGACCTCATCTAACTTGGAAGTTAGGGTTCCACAAATGTCCAAGCTCCTCATAATGGCTTCTCCTCATAACAGGGGCCTTACAACTTAGAGCACCATGGATCATTTGTGGTCACATGAGGGTGGAGTATTGAGCATATCTAACAATAAATAAATAAATAAATAAATAAATAAATAAATAAATAAATAAATAAATAAATAAATAAATATTATTTATATATTTATAATATAAATATGTGTGTATGTATGTGTGTGTGTATGTATGTGTGTGTGTCTATGTGTGTATCTGTGTGTGTCTATGTGTGTATATATGTGTGTGTATGCATGTGTATGTGTGTGCATAAATGTGTGTTTACGTATGTGTGTGTATGTTTGTTTACCATGCGGTCAACTTCTCTCTCTCTCTCTCTCTCTTTATCCTCATTGTATTAGCGCTCTCTCTCTCTCTCTTGCATCTCAATCCTGGCACAAATGTGTTGGGAGAAAACGATTTTTTTCTTAATCAATCCTAGCTAGAGCATCGCAGGTAGTTTGTCAATGTTGCTACCAACGTCGATAATTAATGACGCTATTAGAAACGGTTAAAAATAGCATCACATAAGAGACACTTCTCATCGCTTGTACGATGCCCATTATTTTTTTTATTATTAAAGTCAAAAAAGGGATCGTCGCTTATGCGATGCTCCCGACAACCAGCATCACATAAGTGATGAGGCCCACTTTTTTTCAATGGGGGGCATCGTTAAACCCCCCTCCCCTCCCCCCTCTCCCCCCCTCCATCCCTGATTTTAGTAGTGCATACACATACACATACACATAAGCATGCACATACACATGCATATATGCAAACACATACACATATACCTGCATATTCATTTATTTATTTGTTTATTTATTTATTTTCATTCATTTGACTTTTTTCATGAACTTACACGTTACTATTTGAAAAGTTTTTACCAAACAAGAATTTCTTCCTACATCACATGATAAAATGAAGCAGATAATCAATAATCTTGGTATAGATTATCAGTATATACATGCATACACATACATACACATGTTATGAAAGTAAGGCCAAATCACTTGAAATGAACACTTTCAATCTAACCACCTTTAGATCTTCCAAATACATTTTCTTCTCCCATGTTCCGTCGACCTAATACCTGCACTACACTCCCATTTGATTCTAAAGATAAAGTGTTCATTGGATATGCATATGCATACACATACACATACACATACACATACACATACACATACACACACATACACATATACATACACATACACATACACATACACATACACATACACATACACATACACATACACATACACATACACATACACATACACATACACATACACATACACATACACATACACATACACATACACATACACATACACATACACATACACATACACATACACATACACATACACATACACATACACATACACATACACATACACATACACATACACATACACATACACATACACATACACATACACATACACATACACATACACATACACATACACATACACATACACATACACATACACATACACATACACATACACATACACATAACACATACACATACACATACACATACACATACACATGCACATACACATGCACATACACATACACATACACATACACATACACATGCACATACACATACACATGCACATACACATACACATGCACATACACATACACATACACATACACATACACATACACATACACATACACATACACATACACATACACATACACATACACATACACATACACATACACATACACATACACATACACATACACATACACATACACATACACATACACATACACATACACATACACATACACATACACATACACATACACATACACATACACATACACATACACATACACATACACATACACATACACATACACATACACATACACATACACATACACATACACATACACATACACATACACATACACATACACATACACATACACATACACATACACATACACATACACATACACATACACATACACATACACATACACATACACATACACATACACATACACATACACATACACATACACAAACACGTACACATACACGTACACATACACATACACATACACATACACATACACATACACATACACATACACATACACATACACATACACATACACATACACATACACATACACATACACATACACATACACATACACATACAAATACACATACACATACACATACACATACATATATGCATACACATACACATATACACACATAATTATTTATTTATTTTCATTCATATTACTTTTTTTCATGGACTTACAGGTTACTGTTTAAGAAGTTCTTACTATGCAAGAATATTCTGTTGGAATCAATGTCCAATAGTTTTTATTCCATGCGAACCTGAAACTTCATAGTGTAAAACCATCTTTTACAAAGCTAAAAGAAAACAAAACCAAAAGCAAGATAAATAGCAACGATGAGTTTTATTTAAAAGTCATGAAAAGCCAACAAAAGTTATCTTTACGCATAAAGAAAAAGCATGCTTTATTGATCGCTACAAATCATGCGCTACATTTTTTATTGGTTGCTATGTTTTTTATGGATCTCCACTTTGCTTGCTTTAACTACGATAAAGTTTTTTCATGGAAGATGTTAATTTTTTAACATGCTTTTCACATAGCTTCAAAACTATAAAACAAGGAGTCATCCTCATTGTATACTCACTCACTCAAGCAATCTCAAGGAGATCAAGGAGGAAGAGTCTCACACTCTTGGGGGAGGTGAAGTTTTGGTGAAGGAGAGGCTACTCTCTTGGAGCAAGAAGTCTTCTACAAGGTGGTGGTAACTATCTTTTGTGAGTTAACCTTGTTGGTTGATTTACAATTTTGTTACACTATTTTGTGAGAATAAGATTAGCTTCGCTGCTTCGTTTCACTTCACACACTTAGATTATTTCGACATAATCTAAATTTTGTATCATCATCTTCTTGGATATTCTTCCATTAGTGAGTGCACCACTTTATATGGTTGAGTAGTACTCCCATGTTGTAATTTGGACATCTATTTTTTAGTGAGTAAGCATCCAGCTTACGTTCCCTATCCTTGTCTCAAGATCTTTCTTTCTCTATCTCACTTATCATCTTAATTAGTTAAGTGTGTATGCTCAAAAGGTTTTAGTTTGGAACGATCCTGGGGTCCCAAATTCCAACACTTGGTATCAGAGCATAATTAACATACAAACTTAGTTAAGATGAGTGAGATTAGAATTGAGATTGAAGACAAGTTGGATGGATCTTCTAATTATTCCATGTGGAGTTTCATGATGATGAACATTTTAGTGACAAACAATTTATGGAGTATCGTCAATAATTCCTTAACAAGATCAAGACGAGAAGGCAAGAAGAGGATACAACAACTTCAAGAGGTAGTGGAGTCACAATTGCAGAACCAACTGAAGAAGAGGTAACCACTTCTATATCCAGGGTCACTGCTAGGTTTTTACCTAGAGTTCCTCCTACTGAAGATCAGGCAAGATGGGATGCTAGAGATGCTTTATCACTTTCATTCATAGCAATGAGTGTCAAAAAGCATATTCTACCATAGATCAGATCTTGCAGAAGTTCTAGTCAAGCTCGGTTGAAGCTTGAGAATCTTTTTCAGAGCAGAAATCCAGCTAGGAAAGCTCACTTGAGGAGACAACTAGCAAATACAAGGATGAAAGATGGTGAGTCAATTCAAACCCACATTACAAGACTCGTTGACTTGAGAGATCAAATTCTAAATATAGGAGTTGAGATATCAGATGAAGAAATGGTAAATACGCTGATTAATTCACTTCCTATTTCATATCGATCTTTTATAACCACTCTTACCCTTACCACAAGAGATAGAGAGGTTAGAGTTCTTGTTGTTTCAAGATGAAGATCAGTTGAAGGGAATGGAAGAGAATGAAGAAGCACTTTTATCTTCATCAAAGGGGAAAAAGAAGAAGGATAAGAAGGAAAGTAGGTCCCTCTCACCTTCTACTTCAGATTCTGTATCTACTACATCTAAAGAGAAATCTTCTAAGAAGAATGAAGTAATATGTTTTTAATGCAAGAAACCTCGACATTTAAAGTCAACATGTTATAAAAGGATTGCAACAGAAAAGAAAAAGGCATCAGGTAATGTTGCAGAAGATGATAAAAAAGGGAAATCTCAAGGTGATTCTTATGCTTGTATCACCATTGAGGAAGTAGCTTTTGATCAGGCAGCTTTACAAGTTCTTTCAGCAAGTCCTTGGATATTTGATTCAGGTGCTACAAAGCATAGACATGTTGCAGAGATGTGTTTTCTTCTTTTTCCTATTCTTCAGGTAGAAGAGTTACTATTGCAGAGGGCAATGATTTGGATGTTGTGGGAATAGGTACAATAACCCTAAAGTCAAGAGAAGGTGGTAATTTTCAGATTTCAGATGTTCTTTATGTACTTGAAATGAAGAAGAATATGCTATCTATATCTACATTTTCAAGTGATGGTTTTAAAGTTGTATTTTAGAGAGATCTTTGTAAGATCCTATCATAGAAAGAAGGGAATTGTATATTGCAAGGTGAGCATAGAGGAGGGATCTTTGTTTTGTCAAAAATCACTTAGGCATATGCAGTCAAATCTTCATCACCGGTGGAAGATATGAAGCTATGGCATGAAAGATTTGGACATATCAACTTTGGAGCTCTCAAGAGTATCAAAGACAGATGTATGGTTGAGAGTTTACCCTCATTCAAGCTACTAGATAATTCAGATATATGTGAAGGTTGTCTTGAAGGTAAGATGCATAAAGTACCTTTCAAGAAACATGGTCATATTACAGCTACCAGGAAATTGCAGATTATTCATTCAGATGTGAATGGACCTATGAGAGCAGAATCTATTCAGGGCTTCAGTACGAGATGATCATGGATCTATGGTCTTAAGTTGAAGTCAGAAGTCTTTCCTATGTTCAAAAAGTTTGTAGCTATGGTTGAAAATGAAAGTCAGGAAACTATCCAGATTCTCAGAAGTGATAGAGGTGGAGAATACTTGTCAAATGAGTTCCAGACATTTCTTGATGAGAAAGGTATTACTCGACACCTTACTATTGCTTATACTCCTCAGCAGAATGGTGTTGCAGAAAGAAAGAATAGAGTACTTGTTGAGATGATGCGGAGCATGATGGCACCCAAGAAGCTTTCATCGAATTTTTGGTTTGATGCAGTACATACAACTAATCACATTTTGAACAGGTCATCTACAAAAGCTTTAAAGGTAATCACATCGTATGAAGCTTATTATGGTAGAAAACCTAATGTGAGTTATTTCAGAGTGTTTGGATCACTTTCTTATGTACATGTTGAGAAAAAGGACCGAGGCAAACTAGATGTAAAGGCAAAGAAAGCTGTTTTTATTGGATATCCTGTTGAGAGTAAAGGATACAGGTTTTATGTTCTAGAGATAGGTGAAGCTATTCTTTCACGTGAAGCTTATATTGCTGAAAATAAGGTTTATGATAAAGAAGTAGAAATTCCAGAGTTCATTAGGGAAAATGATTATGGATTTTTTAGAAAGATTCTGGATGTACATGATTAGCCATATCAGGAGGGAGTTAAAATTCCTAGGATTCAAGAAATAGTTGAAGAAAGAGGAATTTCACAACCTTCTACACAGCCAGTTCCACAAGAGATTCGTTTGACCATAAAATTTGAAGATTGTTTTCTAATCACTTTCTGCTTAAGAGAGAACCCTTTCCAAGATCTCAACCTCTCTCCACTGCTTTCAAAGTGGAACTCGTTTATGAGTCTCTAGTTCTAAGAAGGAGTAAGTCCATGATCATTCTCAAATATCAAATAGAACTCTAATTATTCAAAATACATAGACTATCAATGAATTATGAATATGATAAGGTATATCCACTCCTAGTTGCAACAAAAAATTGATGAGCCCTTCTTAGGACTTAACAATACACTAACACACTCCACCAAATCTTGAATTGCTCTCTGGATTAGAGAATTGAATGTTGTTTTCTCGTCCGAGAGCTTCCAACAAAATTTGATCCTTTCTGCACTTCTTCCCTCTTTTATCCTTAGTGTTGGTCTCAAAACCATTTAGCCATTTAGCATGTCATAGTAATGCTTCCACAATGTCCTAGACTTTCCTCTTCTTAGGCAATGGTCCTATGGGCATTAAGACATTGAACAAAATGTCTACCTTGGTATCAAAATTTAGAGCATTCACAACCTCGTCATCTCCTCCTTAAGTTTTCAGAATATTACTTTTCCCCAACTAACTTGTGCACCTACTTTTGTCACCTCTACCCATGATGAATAGAGATCCTAAGATATCCCACAATGTTTTCTTTGCACATTCACCACTAAGATAAAAAAATGCAAAACCATTCTCCATGGTGATGCTTCAAGGAGGCATGCATACTTGTATTCTCTTGAGAAAGGTTTACCAAAGAGCTCTTCTAGATCTTCCAAGGGGGCGAGAGCTACATGGGATATAATACCTTCATTGATTAGCCACACTTGCTATGCAATAGATTCATGAACAATGATAATTACACTCCCTTCTGTTATCCTTATTCTAAAGGCAAGAATGTGGTCACCCTCCTACTCCGTCTACACATCCACTTGGAAGAGGAATGTGAGCAACATCAACTATGATGGAATACTATGCTCATCATG
>CM035426.1:175543318-175725818 GCA_020310875.1 Ceratopteris richardii
TCCTCTGGTGCATTTACAACGGAAAATATATTACAAGAATGGTTATAATACAAAAATTGGGTGTCCAAATCGGAAAAAGCACCAACTTAGGGACTTGTGGAGAAAGAGACTATACCTCAATCCCTCTCAAGTGCATATAGTGGGGATTCACGCTTTAATTATCAATCCGATGAGTATACAAACCTAACGGGGTGTATGAGGACATGCATTCAAATGATGATCAATGCAAATGAACTACTCAAAGAGTGCAAACAAGGTAAAGACTGATCCAAACAAGCTTCAACTGTCAGTTATGGTGTCACGATACTTGGAACAGCAACCAACTGTAAATTGAGCTTTTGTCTCAGCTCCGAACTCAAAATATAGCAAATAGCATATGCGTTTTGAAGCTCTCGAGAAGACGCAGTTAATGGCGGTGATTTCACTCAATTCTGACACTCCTACTTCAAGTTATGAGCGAAATGCTGAGTCACGGGAAAACCTTCATACACTTAAGCACTTCCTACACTTCGCACACACCTTAACAACAACAAACAAAGACTTTCATGGATAGACAACACTTCCTAACACTCTTTCCAAGCAATACACATGCACACAGGCTCACAAAGAAGAAGATACAGAGAGGAGAAGACACAAATTCGAATTTCTGTGCTCTTGATTCTCAGAATGGCAAAAAGTCTTTACAAAGAGTCACAAATTGACTTATATACTTGTGCCCTAAAAATGGTCCTTTCACACAAGAGACCGGCACTTTATTAACTAAAGACTAATTTCCTACTAATTTACATGGGTAAGATTCTAATCTTCTGTGGGGATGCATCTAGAGGACTCCTCTGGTGCATTTACATCGGAAAATATATTACAAGAATGGTTATAATACAAAAATTGGGTGTCCAAATCGGAAAAATTTTGGGGCCCGTCTTTTTCTCTGCCTTGTGCTCTCTTTAGCTCTGCAACACTCTCCCCCTCTTCGTCTTTGTCGTCCCTTGACAGGCTTTACTTCTTGTCTTCAGTTTGTTGTCCGCATGCATCTTTCGGTCAGTTCTGCCTACTGGTTAGACTGGCATTACGTTTTAATGGCCGTGGTCTTGATTTTGTCTTTTACATCCTCTCGGCCTGATGCATTTGTGCTGCCTGTTCTTTTCTTTTCATCGCTTGCAACCCTTGTTCAGTTCTGCCCGTTTGTTAAACAGGTGTTCGGTTTTGATGGCCTCTTCTTAATTCTTGTTTTACATTCTCTGGGCCTGATGCATTTGTTTTGCTTTTTAAGTCGGGTTGTCATGCACGCCACCAGTGGAAGGTATGAGGATGTGATGCTTCAGTCTTCGATTTGGACCTTCCAAAGATCAAGAGGTTGAAGCACCCTCTTGTGGTTTCGGAACCGCTAGATATCTTCTTGCACTCCTTCATGGATACTTGTTGGCCCTGGTTCCTCCTTCCACCTACATGCTTTTTCCTTGATATGTGCCCCTGCGGGGCTCTCTGCAGAGATGGGTGTTGCGTGCCCCTGCGGGGCTTCTTGCAGAGATATGTCTTCATAAAGTATCTTTTTATTGAAGCTTTTTTCTTTGTCTTCTTCTTTTCTTCTTTTTGCTTGATTCTCCCTCAACATATACGTACATACATACATACATACATACATACATACATACATACATACATACATACATACATACATACATACATACATACACACATGTATGTACGTATGTATATGTACATACATACATACATACATACATACATACATACATACATGCATGCATGCATGCATGCATGCATACATGCATACCTACATCAGGCCTACACAAGCTTGCACATGCTTTTGAACCTTTTCTTTTTATTATTTTTCCTTTATGCACTACTATATGGGTGAGCAAAATCAATGTTAATTATTTTTATCATTCTTTAATTAAAACATAATTTATTTTTTACGTTCTATTTTGACAAGCATATGGACTCATTTTTCAACCACTATACGGATGGACACTTGTATATATTTCAGGTGTAAAGCAACCATAATATCAAGGAAACATGGAATTATCCAAGTGCCTTTAGACACATATTATGATGCACGTTGTTTTATCAATGTTTTTGTATTGATGGGTATATAGACGTGTAGAATGACATATGTGATCAAAATATACATCGAAAAACATCAATTTTGTTGTAATGTCTAAAGGATTGAAGGAGGAGGTTGTTAGTATATGAGCAATGTCTACCCCTCATGATTGTATATAGTAATGCACATTTTGTTAGGCCCACATTAGGAGGAGAAGCCAATCTTCCATTAGCCAATTGACTGAAAACCCAACTTGCATATTGGATGAAGGTCAAATTGGACAATCTAAGGTATTGTAAGGAAAGGGAGTTACTAGAGTCCCCAATCATGGCGTCCAATGTAGCCAAGAGTAACTTGAGTTGGGGTTCCAAGGGGGTTAGCAATCCGTTGGTGGGGGTCCGAGGATACTATTGCCACTACAATGATAAAGGGAATATTCCCTAGGGAACATAAAACATTCATCTTTGTTAGGTCCGCTGAATCAACCTAAGCCATGTATGGGGATTACGCAGATGGGGTCGCCCACATTCTATTGCCCATGTCTAGCCATATGTGGAAGGCCAAGTCTCTCCATTCACCTATATATGCATGACTAGATCATCATTTAAGCTCTACCTTAAGAGTGCACGAGTGGAGAATGCCATCATCTTTGTACTTATTGTTAGTGGAAAATTTTTGAAATTCTACTATATCTATTATCTTCTCTACTATTTCTCATGTGTTTTCTTGTTTAATTATTTTCTTACATGGTATCTAAGTTGTTAGATACCTATATTTATGTTAGCATTATAGTGTATGAGTGAAGGCTTCATCTTCTATTGTTGGTGCATCTGCTAATGTTGTTGTTGCACCAATTCCGTTCTTCCACCCGCATTCTTTGAAACAAAACTTGGTGGAACAAATTAAACACTCTAGAAGTTCTAAAACTTTATGCAATTTTTATAAGTTTCTAGATAATGTCATGGGTCGAATAAGGATTGATCCAAAGCCGATTCCCATGAAAGATTCATCAAATCCCCAAGTGATAACTATGTCTAGTCTAGATCTCTTGGAAGAGGTGGAATGCATATGCATTATGTGCCATTTTAGGAGTGTAAGTGATTATCTTCTTACTTTAGTCCAACACACTACCAAAGCACACGAAGCTTGGAATATTCTAGCTACCAATATGAGACCAAGAATCACCCTTGGATTCAAAATCTTGAGAATCAATTAGCAAATGAGAAGCACTCTATGTCGAATAAGGTTTAAGACTTCATCAAACAAATCAAATATTTACAAGATCAACTAGCTGTTAATGGTGTTCTGATAAAACCTGAAGAACTAGCTCATAGGTGTGTTTGAATTTTCCTTGCAAAATATATATTCTCATAACCACCCTTAACACTGAGGTTAAACCCTCTCTTCTTACCTTTGAAAAGTTTTCTACAATTCTTCTAAATGAAGAAATGTGTTTCAATAATAGGCAAGGTTCAAACGATGCATCATTTTCAGCAAATCCAAAGGCTATTGAAAATCAAGTCTCAAACATAAAAAAGGACCCATCCACGAGTTTTGCAAGTGAAATGATTGAAAATGAGGACCCAAAGTCATGGAATAAAGTGAAGGGCTCCACCAAAATCAATAAAATTCAAATCTTTTTATTTGGCCACCAAAAAGTGCATCTACATTGATTGATGGGTGGTTAGCTAGATCATAAAGAAAGTAGAACTTCTATATAAGCATAATTTTCCTTTTTTTCTTATGTTCCATGAGCTCCCTCTTATTTTAGTGAAGTATTCAACTCCAGAAAGTAGCCTCCTTGCTTGCTTATCTCATTTTATCATGATTTTGCCCTCTCTATCTAGAGGTGTAGTTAGGCTCTCACAAATTCATTTGTACAAGATTGCACAACATTATTTGCTCTCTCATTTGACTCATTTGTGTTAATTTCAAGCATAACTTGGTATCTCATATAGTGCCCAAATTTTTCCGAATTCTCAAGTTTTTATGCAAAGTGAATTGTAAGAAATTGCCAAGTGTTTGCACCTATGTCTCTGCACATAGGCAGATGTGTTGTAGAGAGATAGCATTGGTAGTGCTAGAGGAGGATAATCTAGTCCACACCAATGTGGAAGCATGTAAAGATGTGTCCACAAGGGTACTAGAGGATGAGCCTTCATTTGTTCCAAAGGTATTGTGCTTTTAAAACCTAGAAATATCATTTAGCATTCAAGTGATTTTCATCACTAAATTTGTAACAAAAATCCTCAATTTTGTAAATTACCACTCCATTTATACAAGCGAAGGAGTCGGCTTGAGGAGCTAAGGTAGAATTTGCCAACCAAGTTTCACATTTTAGAGCTTGTTATATGCTTCAAAAGTAGCTTCGAACCTAATTTTTAACTATGTCGAACACTAGGCTCGAAACTAGACAAAGTTCCTAGAAATCTATAAGAATCTATAGAGCTTATTTTGGAAGTTTCACTTTTGGAGAAATCAAGCAAGTGTATTCATTGAGAGCTATTGTAATAGAGTATTCACTTTCCTTCCATTGTCTCCTTTGTCTCTATCTTGTGTGTGTATGTGTGTGTGCATTCTTCTTACTTCTCACCTTCACCTACATGCATATCACTCGTTCACAATCGTTGTATCATCCTCACATCTCCACATATTGACAGTTAAGTAGGTGGAGCTCCTTTACATGGTATTCATCCTTGTCTAGAGTGACACAAAATTTGGTGGTGTTGTTAGGGAGCACATTGAGGACAAACTTGTGATCCTAAGAGTGTTGGAAGATTGATATTGGAAGGTAAATTTGGTAGATTGAGCTAGTTTTGCACTATTTCTCATATATTCTTGCATCATTTTCATCTTCTCTACCTTCCATCACCATAACCATACTTCATCATCTTCAACAAAATACTTTGGATTTTTCCACATCTACCCATCGCCCTTCACTTCCCTCGCTTTCATGAGCGAGAAAAAGAGAGAGAAATTATGGTTTGTGGTGTTTTGCTCCTATCATGACAAACCCATCCATCTTGATAGACCCCGTCTATTGTGATAGATCAATCATCTGTCAAGAGAGACCCATCCATCATGATAGAGACAAGTTTATCATGACAGATCAAGATACATGATAGAGGCTCTCTATCGCAGTATACCACTCTATAAGGCCACTCTATCATGATAGACCATCCCCATGATAGAACAAAGTACCAATAGATACCCATCTATTGCAACAAACACCCTTTGTCCCAACATACCAATAGATCGATCACCATAGATGTTGAAGGATAAGATGATCAGTCGAAAAGTATTTTATCGGAATTCTGATCAGTATGATTGGCACAAAGCTCAAGAGGACTCTAATCTGGAAACTGAAGAGGAGGAACGACAAATAGGTGCAGCAGAGGCAAGGCTAGTGGGCAGTATACTAGGAGTGCTAGGAGTTAGAAGACGACTCCAATTCGACCCACTTGTAGGGATGATAGGTTAAAGAACTAGGTGTACACCTCAACCACAGCCAATGATGCAACCGCCTCCAAATCCCAAGGTTAAAGCGACCCATTTTAGAGGAGGCTCTAAAGAAGATGCTGATTGTCACGTTGCTCAATTCAAGATAAAGTGGATAGCCAATGGATATCCAATCATATATGGTGATGACATCAAACTCCAGCAATTTGCCGCTACAATTGGAAGGAAGAGCAATGAGCTGGTTTAGTCAATTTGGTATTGCTCATTTCGCTACATATGATGCATTAAAAAAAACATTTTTACAAAGATTTAGGAAAGAAAAAACTCCCTCTGATGTGTTGAGGAAGTTGAGAGCAATTAGACAAAGGACCATGTTAGTAGAGGACTATGCTCAGAAATTTAGAACCTTAATGGAAAGATTACAGGGTAACGAGAGATCTACCGATGAGATGTTGGCGGGTTACTTTCTAAAAGGATTAAGGAGTAGCATCAGACATGCAGTTGCAAGTGTGGATATTGCTAATGGTTTTGATGTATTAGTGTTTGTAGCTGCAAGAGTGGAAAGAAGATTTGGAAGATCAAGAAAGAGACATAGTGATTCAAGTTTAGAGGCTAAATCGGATTCAAAGATGGAATCAGAGAAAGGGACAACTGATTTTGATTTAGATACTCAAGATGAAGAAGTGGTGGTGAGAAAGCACTCCAAACATAAAGGTAAACAAAGTAGAGAGGAAGCCTTGATTAGTAAGTTACAGAAACATGGATATTCTATAATAGCTCCAAAAGAGAAAAGATTTTGTGTCATTTGTGATAAAGACGGACATACAACAAATCAGTGTTGGTATAACCCCAAGCATAGAGGGCAAAGTTCTAGGCACGACAAGAGTAATAATAATGAAGTGGCTGCCAATCAAGCTACTCCAATTCAGGCACGAGGTAATTTTCAGAGGCAGCAGCAAGGATGGCCGCCATGGAGAGAATAGGAAAATCAACAAGGAAATCAGTAGGGTAGACCACCTAGGGTGATGCCTTGTGGATATTTTATAGAACTTGATCATTGGATAGGGCCTAATTGTCCTTTATGGGTGAAGCATTGAGAAGAAAGGGGTATACCAGTGGTTCTCTATAATCAAAATAATCAACAGGGGTAGCAACAACAACAGGTTTAGCAGGCTGCTCAGGCCAATGCTATAGTGATAGAATTATCAGATCAAGAGTGTCGTAATGATGTAGGTGCCAGTACATCTAGAAGCCTACATCTAAATCAAGAAAATGAGTGGAATTGCGATTGCAAGCAATGTGGTAAGGCTAAAGAAGTGGATGTCTTGGCAGTTACAAGGTCTAAAAATAAAGGTCCCATCAATTGGCAGGAACAAAGACATATAAGAGACCAAGTTCAGAAACGGATCCGGTAGGATTAGCAAAAACAGGTGCAATTTGCAAGTTCATCTCAGGAAGAGGATGATGCAGTCTTCGTAAAAAAAATGAAGGAGGAGGATAAGACTGAGTCCAAGCAAGATCTAGACAATGATTGGTTTGAGGTAATCATTAACTCTCCTTTACAATTGTCCTTAGATTAGTTATTATCTTTGGTTCCAGCTTTTATAGAGAAGTTATTGAAGAAGCTTGTTGGGCAGCAGTCAGAGCCAGCAACTATGCAAGTACCATCGACATCAGCTAATAATATTGATCTGGTTGATGTAGATTTTGTTGTGCAGTAATTTAGGTACAGTATAATCAAAGGCGATCGGATGGTGTTGCTTGATAGTGGCTCAGGAGTGAATATATTACCTGAGCATATTTTTAAAGAAACGGGGAAAGGGGCTTTGGTTCTATTGCCTTTTCAAGTAAAACCCATGGATGAAACTAGAGTTCAGCCATTGGGCATTCTAAAGCAGCAACAAATTATAATTTCATGGATGTCATTCTTTGTGGTAATTAGAATGTCTGAGTCTACATACCTGTATGAAATGTTGTTAGGAAGACCTTGGTTCAGGTTGGCTAAAGTTAAGTAGGACTAGGGGTTGAATGTGGTGATGATTACAAAAGGTAAAAAGGAGGTTACAATTCTCATGAAAGGTAGAAGAAACATGTCGGTACAGGAGAAACCATTGATGGCTCAGACTATTAGTTTGGCAGATGAGATAGAAGATGATAAGGAGGAATAATTTATGAAAGCAAACCCAACTGTGGTACCAATTTTAGAAGTAGATGTGGAAGGTCTGTAAGCAAAGGATGATGAAGTAGAATTCAAGTGAGCCAGTTCTAGGAGATGCATTGGAAGGTGCACAAGTACGACAAATGTTTGAACAAAGTTTGGAAATAGCTACATAGCAAAAACTGGAGCAGCAAGAGAAAGAGGTAATTAATTTGGCTGAAAAAGTTTATGATAAAAAAATATGCAAGTTTTGGTAGGGTAAAAGAGGATGAACTTCAAGAAATTAATTTGGGGATGGAGACAGAATCAAAGATGGTGAGAGTAAGCAAAGAACTAGAGGGTCAGTTCATGGAAGACCTGATTTTCTTATTAAAGGAATATGTGGATGTTTTTGTTTGGGATTACTCACAGGTGAAAGGAATAGACCCTGATTTACATTAGCATAGGATAAATTTAAAGAAAGATGCAGTTTTGGTTGTGCATCAAAGATATCGGATGAATCCTAATTTTGCTAAGCAGGTTAAAGAGGAAATTGATAAATTGTTGGCAGTTGGATTTATTAAATTGGTAATTCAGGTCACATGGTTGTCTCCTATTATAATTGTCCTTAAAAAGAATGGGAAGTTTAGAATTTGTGTTGATTATAGAAAGTTGAATGTAGTAACAATTATGGATCCCTTCCCTATGCCATTTTGTGATGCAGTATTGGATGCAATAGCTGCACATGAGATGTATAGTTTTTTGGATGGATTCTCAGGTTATAATCAAATTCGTGTTGCTGAGGAGGATCAGCACAAAACTGCATTCATTATAGAATATGGGGCTTATGTATTTATAGTCATGAGTTTTGGATTGAAGGCTGGACCGCCCTCATTCAATTATGTGGAGCATAAAGTGTTTGAACCTTATTTGCAGGATTTCATGCAAGTCTTTGTGGATGACTTTTCAGTGTTTGGGAAAAAGGTACAACATCTGCTGCATCTGAAATCTATTTTTTGCTAATGTAGGAAATTTAGGATGGTGCTCAATCTGTTTAAGAGTGTCATTGTAGTCAAGAGTGGTATTTTATTAGGACATGTCATTTCTCAAAAAGGAATGGCTATTGATGTAAAAAAGATTGAAGCCATTAGGACAGCAAAAGCACCCACAAATGTCAAGGAAGTAATGAGGTTCGTTGGCCAGATTAAGTGGCATGCTAGGTATTTAAGGTTCTTGGCCAACATCTCTTTACCACTCACACATTTGACAAAAGAGGATGTTCCATTCATATGGGCGTAAGCTCAAGAAAAAGCATTTTAATTATTGAAGAAGATGGTTTTAGTTGCACCAATATTGCAGCCATCGAAGGATAGCATAGACTAGTATATTATGCTAGTAGGGTGTTGTGTGTAGCTGAAAGAAATTATCCGATAACTAAAAGAGAAGCTTTAGCAATGGTGTATGCCCTTAACAAGTTTAGTCATTATTTATTGCGTAATAAAGTGATTTTCATGTTGATCATCAGGCTTTGGTGTATTTGATCAAAAAGCGTTTATTGACAAGAAGGTTGGCTAGGTGGATGCTTCTATTGCAAGAATTTGATTTTGCTATTATTCATACTCCAGGGAAAGAGCATGCAATGACAGATTACTTTAGTTGATTGGAATCAGGAGGTGCCTATAGGTGTAAACGATGAATTTCCAGATGCTGAGCTATTCAATGCACAAATTGCAGATTCTGATTCTTGGTATGATCAATTGTTAGTGTTTTTAACCGATGGAGCATTACCTCAACATTTCACATCTGATCAAAGGATGAAGTTTTTTCTTAAAAATAGACCGTATTTGGTTATAGCTGGTGCATTGTATAAGAAAGGGGTGGATCAAGTCATTCGGAGGTGTGTACCAGATTTTGAGCAACCAGCTATGTTACAAGAAGCACATTCAGGTCCAACAGGAGGTTGTTTGTCAGGAGATATTATAGGGAAGAAGGTTTTGCAAGCAAGATTGTGGTGGCCTACGATATTAAAAGATGCTCATGAGTATGCGAAAAGATGTGTGATTTTTCAGAAAACGGACCAACCAAGTAATTTAGATCAGATGTCTGATCATCCTATTTTACCATTGGATCCATCCCAAAAGTGGGGTATGGATTTTGTTGGACACATTAAGCCTAGTACTCAACGTGGTAATAAATACATTTTATTAGCTACAAATTATTGTACAAAGTGAGTAGAAGTAGTAGCATTGAGGGATAACAAGGCGGCAAGTGTGGCAAAGTTCCACCACCACAACATTATGACTAGGTTTGGTTGTCCTATCGAGTTAATAAGTGATAGAGGTGCTCACTTTCTCAATTAAGTTATTTCAGAATTAACAAGAACTCATTCGATTATGCATAAAAATTCTACAACATATCATCCACAGGCAAATGGTCAAGCACAAAGTACCAACAAAACTTTGATGTGTATTCTTAAAAATTAGTGCATGATAATTAGAATAATTGGGATTTGTTACTTGATTCAGCATTATGGTCGTTCTGAACAGCCTTCAAGGTGACAATAGGTATGACACCATTCAGGTTGGTGTATGGATTGGAAGTAGTAGTGCCCAATGGTCCCAAGTTTGAGAGTAACAGCTGAAAAGATGTCTCTTGAAGTTCCAGTTAAGGATAGAAGGAAGTATCTTCTTTAGTTGGAGGAGGATCGTTTAGTGAGTGCATATATTATAGAAGTAATTCAAAGAAGGAGACAAGCTTGGGTGAATATGAATGTGAAATTCAAGATATTTCAAGAAGGAGATTGGGTGATGGTGTACAATTCCAAGTTAGGGCTTCATCCAGGAAAACTTTCCTTGAGATATAAAGGTTCATATTAGATTGTGCAGGACTTAGCTGAAGGGACTTTTCTACTAGCGAATGTGTTTGGCATTCTTTACCGATCAATGGATTTCGTTTGAAGAAATTTCAAGGGATGTTTAATTCTGAAAATTAGATTAGCAACATTACTAATCACAAAAGTAAGAAGGCCTATTTATCTACATGGTCTTCATCGTGGCATGTTTTATTGATAAATGTTGGTCCAAGATTACGTTAAGTGTTTTCCTGAGGATTTAGTGGTGTTCATGTGCTAATTTAAAGTTAGCAAATGAAGTATTTAATTCTAAAGGAGGTCCGATGCAGCAAACACAAGTGCAAGAGTTGTAGAGAGGGTGGTAGAGCAAGTTAGATCAATAGTGAAAGGTTATATCACATGGGCAAAAGTAGCAGATAGAAGATAAGGTTTGGAGAAATCATGTTCAGCAGAAGGTACATCAGAGAGAAGTTGTTTTTGAGATGATATTGGATCCAGAGGATATGTATGA
Source organism: Ceratopteris richardii (assembly GCA_020310875.1). Lineage (NCBI taxonomy): Eukaryota > Viridiplantae > Streptophyta > Polypodiopsida > Polypodiales > Pteridaceae > Ceratopteris > Ceratopteris richardii. The sequence continues at coordinate 175,554,339 of CM035426.1, forward strand.
AGACATTATAGTTGCACAGAAAGTTCAGAAGAAAAATTTGCATAGGGAGTTTAATATCGTGGTAGTCGATCCAGGGAATTTGTTCTCATCAGATTCCGTTCAAAAATTAATACATTCAGGTCAGCAATTGGGCATTCTTTCACAACCACTTATTTTTCCACATTTCGATCAGTAAAGGTATGTTTTCTGAAGAATGGTTCTTCCCAAGTGTCACTCCGTACCTTTATAAGAATATGTTGGTACTCTTATAATCACTTCAAAGGTTGGGGTGGAATAGTAGAAAAGGTTTTCAAAACGTATAACTTAGTCAAATTTTGTTGGGCACAAATCAAAGAATTTTGCTTTCTCAGATTTTTATTGGTCGGATGTTATAAAGTCAGAGTTTGTTCATTCCATTGTTCATGGATCAGAATTGGTCAGTTCATTGTTAAGCAAATCGGAGTTTGCTTTGTCGGAGTTTCCTTTCTCGGAGTATGGTGGATCGAAAAGTGTACATTTAGCAAAAGGTGGTCAGAATGTTATTCTATTGGTCTAGTTTCACGCATTAAAGTGTCTAAGCCCAAATGCACGAGTAAACGATTTTTAAATAATGTCATCGTGTATGCGGGAAGATGTGAAATCATTGAGTTTAAATCTCACTTATAGTCAAGCATCATCAACACTCACTGTTACGTGCGAGCTAGGTGGTGTCGTACAGCTACTTGAGAGACGATTTGAAGCTTGGCACTTGCGTTTTGCATTTTTCGAACATTACTTCATGCCACGAAAGAAGGTAGTTACTGTAACCTCCATTGCTCCAAGTAACATTACTGCTGAAATGAGAGACCACGGCAAACGTAGGGAGGCGGCAGCTTGAAAAGATGAAACCACTTCTGACAAAAGCGATAGTCTACTACAGGAGGATGGGGAGGAAATTTTGATGCCAACTTCAGCCAAAAAGTTTGTACAAACAGTGATGGATCCCTTCATGGATTCTAAAATGGAGATCAAGGTCAGTTCGCCGCTAATGTCATATGGTTGTAGCATGTGTGTCTCTTCAAATCGGCATTGCTTCCTTGGTCAACTTGGCGATATAATTACCATGCAAAGAGCCAATTGGAGATCATTAAGAAGACAAAGGGTCATCTCTCTATGCAAGTAAAATTTTCTCCATAGTTGGTTGCTGAGGTGTTTAAATTACCTTTCTATAAGGCTGTTGTGATTCCTAAGTGTTCAGAGGAGATGTTAAAGAAGACACCTATCTGCCTTGGGATCTAACTTGTGACTCAATTCTTGAGGTATGTAAACATAACACACACAACCAAATGCTTTGAGATGTGAAAGGTTGGGTTTCTTACCACACCAAGCTTCATAAGGTGTACCTCGATGTAATCCTGAGGCTGGACACCTACTCATAATGTATATGACTATATTTGTTGCATTAGCCCAGTAAGAGTTAGGAACATTCATTTCATTTAACAAAGCTCTAGCCACTTCTGCTATGTATCTATTCTTCCTCTCTGCCATCCCATTTTGTTGAGGTGTATACCTGCAAGTGAATTGCCTTTTGATGCCATGGTCATGTAGAAAATCTGAAAATCCATTTGAAAAATACTCTCCCCTCCATCTGATCTGAGATTCTTTATATACTTCCCTATTTCCTTCTCCACTAGGTTTTTGAACCTCTTGAAGTGGTAAAACACCTTTGACTTTGAATTCATGCAATACATCCAAACAAACATTGAATGATCATCTATAAGTGTGACAAAATATCTATTACCTCCAATGGATGGCTCCCTTGTAGGTCCCCATACATCTATGTGTATGAGATTCAACACTTCATTGCTCACATGTGCTCCCTTCTTGAATGGAAATCTACTTTGTTTCCCTAATTGACAAGCATGGCACAAATCTTGCATATTGTGAAAAGTAAGATCCGGTAGACCACTCACCAAGCCCTTCCTTTGCATGTCCTTCATCCTTTGTAAGTTTATGTGTCCAATTCTTTTATGACATAAGTCAATTTCCGCAATTTGTTTATTTCCAATTGACAAGTAGACAATGTGAAGGGTTGATGGCTTTATCTCCATGGTGAAAAGTCTTCCTTGCTTCTTTCCTTTTGCTATGAGCTTGTAGTCCTACATGGGGTCTTCAACAAAACATCCTTGATCATTGAACCTCACCTAATAACCTCTTTCAACCATTTGACCTACTGAAACTAGGTTCTTTGTGATGATTGGCACATGCAATACATCGTTCAACACCTTGGAGCTTTGAGATCCATTCAATGCAACATCTCCCACATGTATAATCTTGTGCTCAGTGTCATCCCCTATCTCTACATGTCCTTGAGTGATGAGTGAATGTAAATTAAAGAAAACATCTTTATTGCAACTCATATGGTTGCAACAACCATTATCAATGTACCATGTAAAATCTGAATTGACTCTTTCACTTGAACCATACATCATAAGCAAGTTCTCATTTTTTGAATTTGCTAAAGTACTAGCATAATTAACTTGGTTTCTTTTGTGTCCTTGATTGCCTCCTCATTTGGACCAACAATCTCTTGCATACTAGCCTGGTTTTCCACAATTGTAGCATTCTCCATTGGATGCTTCTCTTCCATGTGATCTTCCTCCTCTTCCTCTACTCCTTCCTCTTCCTCTTGATGCATAGCTTTGGTTGGAGCCTTCTTGGTTGCTTGAGCTTGAGCTTGATCTTCCTCTCCCTCTACCTTGGGAGTTTTGTCCACCTCTGGTTCTATTGATTTTTATTAGTTTTTATGTTTAACATGTGATTTATTACTTTAATTATGTAATTCATTCATATTATATCCGTGTTAATGTGTATATATGTATCTATGTGCATGTAGTTGTGGATGTATAAAATGTATGTATGCACATGTAGGTATATATCTATATTTGTGTAAGTGTGTCTATATGCATGTATATGTGTGTGTATAAATGTGCATGTAGATATGTTTTATGTGTATGCATGTGTGTATGTTTATGTTTATGTGTATGTGTATGTGTATGTGTATGTGTATGTGTATGTGTATGTGTATGTGTATGTGTATGTGTATGTGTATGTGTATGTGTATGTGTATGTGTATGTGTATGTGTATGTGTATGTGTATGTGTATGTGTATGTGTATGTGTATGTGTATGTGTATGTGTATGTGTAAGCATATGTGTGTATCTGCATATGTATGTGTATGTGTATGTATGTGTGTATGTGCATGTGTATGTGTAAGTGTATGTGTGTGTATCTACGTGTGTTTGTGTATGTGTGTGTATATGTATGTATGTGCATGTGCATGTGAATGTGTGTGTGTGTATATATATATATATATATATATATATATATATATATATATATATATATATATATATATATATATATATATATATATATATATATATATATATATATATATATATGCATTTGTATATGTATGAGCATGCATGTGCATGCATCTCTATTTGCATCCATGTGTATGTGCATGCATGCAATGTGTGTATGCATGTATATAAGTATGTGTTAATGTGTGTATGTGTATAGGCAACAATGCACGCATGCATGTCCTTTTATGTGTTCGTAGATATGTTTGCACATATGCATATGTGTATGTGTGTGTATGTGTATGTGTAAGTGTATGTGTGTGTATGTGCATGTGTATGTGTATGTGTATGTGTATGTGTGTGTGTATGTGTATGTGTATGTGTATGTGTATGTGTATGTGTGTGTGTTTATGTGTCTGTGTATGTCCATGTGTATGTGTGTGTATATGTGTGAGCATGCATGTTCATGTATATGTGTATATGTGCATAAGAATGAGTAAGTTTGAATATGTTAGTTAATAAAAATAGAACAATTTAAATGATACAAAAACAAAGGAAATTGTACTTACAATAATTAGCCATATTTTATGCTTTGTGAACTTCTTAAATAACCTACAATAGAGAGAGAGAGAGAGAGAGAGAGAGAGAGAGAGAGAGAGAGAGAGAGAGAGAGAGAGAGGGAAGATAGATAGAGAGAGAGATCAAAAGAGAGAAGAAAAAAGAGAAAGAAAGAGAGAGAGAGAGAGAGAGAGAGAGAGAGAGAGAGAGAGAGAGAGAGAGAGAGAGAGAGAGAGAGAGAGAGAGAGAGAGAGAGAGAGAGAGAGAGAGAGAGAGAGAGAGAGAGAGAGAGAGAGAGAGAGAGAGAGAGAGAGAGAGAGAGAGAGAGAGAGAGAGAGAGAGAGAGAGAGAGAGAGAGAGAGAGAGAGAGAGAGAGAGAGAGAGAGAGAAATTGAATGAGAAAGAGGTAGAAAGAAACAGAGAGAGAGAGATACAATAAGAGAGAGATTAGAAAAGAGAGAGATTTAGAAAGAGATTGCTGGAGCTCATAAGCACCACATACATATGAACATTGTAGAGCTCTTCGATGAGATGTATGTAAAATGACGATTGAAGAGTGATCCAATGTTTTCTTTTATCAAAAACCACCATTGCATAAGCAATTTAAAAGCATCCTGTATTCAATCATGCAAAGCATCGCATAAGCAACGCTCTACTGCATCGCATAAGCAGCACTCTACTGCATCGCACAAGTGACACAAAAGAGCATCGCATATGTGATGCTCTTTATAAGTCATAACACAATGCTTAGTTAGCGATGCTTTCGTGAACGTGGCTATCAGCATTGGAAACAACCTCAAGATTAACATTGTTTAGATGATGATATGCGCTTGACGCCTGATTCAACGAAATGCACAATCACATAGTGAAAAAAATGTGTCGCATTAATTGTCTCTATGCCCCCTATCCCTTGTACTATATGGTCTCCAACAAGCCAAGGACAAGTTTTTCACACTTCATACTGAAGTTTCCTAGTTCTGATCTAGCAATATAGAACCAACAACTGAAGTAAAGCACTAGTCTAAATTTTGAAGCAAGCTCATGCCCAACATCAAGGGGCCGATTTGGCACTTATAGGTGCATGCAGGCAAGCATAGTAGCAAAGAGGAAAGCGCACACTATTCAAAGCAAGACTTTTAGCTGCAAGAAGAATTTTAGGGGGAGTTAGCTACTATGAGCTCTAAGGAAATTTTGTATGCTACCGTCATTATGGGCCAATCCTCTACAAATGTAGTTTTAATGGAATAGAGTACTATTTGTGAAAAGCTTCAAGTAGTGTCGAGGAAAATTCAGTGAAGCTTTGTCAAAGCTAAAGATGGATTACATACTACCCTCTAGGATGACATGTTAGATTCTAAGAGCAAGAAGAACCACATGATCCACCAAACTCTACTATGTATTTCTTCTTCCATTTTTGGGTTTAGTTCCACCATCCATTCCACATGTTAGGACTTCCATATGTATAATGTAATTAATTAATTAGGGGAAAAATGGACCTTGCATGGGCCTTGTAAGGATCCCTAATTTTTAGGGATTAAAGAGCTTAATATCTCAACTTAAGGAGGCATATGAAACCACGAATGGTTTTGTGAAATAAAATAATATTTAATGAAGCACTTCATTTGAATTGTCAGACGTGAGGATCTTGAACCATTGGATCATTTTTTATCAATGGCTAACATTCAAATTCATGTGAAGTTAGAGAGAGAAGTGTTGTCAGGATCTTGTTCATGCGTAAATAGAGGTTACGAACACAGAAAACACACAGAGGAATAGACGCAACAAGAGACGAGACAGAACACAGTATTGGGTGCGATCTCGCCCCATGCACTCTGATGGACGAGTCTCTCAGAGTACACGTATTTATAGGTTTATTTCTATTACGTCCTGAAAATAGACGTTACATGAGGTCCATCGCTTTTAAAAGCATATTTTTAGGTAAAACTACTTTATTTACAAAAGGTGTTGCTTTCTAAAGCGAACCACTACTGTTACAACAAGATAAACCTAAATATAACTATTCTAGAAGTCTTCGATTTAGTCTTCGAATTTATTTATTTATGCGCATCCACTTGTATCCACGCCCTCATGCTTCTTCACCTGCTAGATCAGACACAACCACACTAAAACATTAAAAATCAATTTAACCTTCCATGATTCCATAATATACAACATGCCTCCCAGTTGACAAGCAATTGACCTCAGTTGATAAAATAATAAACATGGATGGTGAGTCACATGTTTCATCATTGAATAAAAAATAAGCATGGTCCATGTAAAAACACATGCATGGAATCAAAAACTTGAAAGCTTTAATGTACTTGGGAAAGATATGCAAAAATTAAATGATCATAATGAGGTGATAATTGTGTTTTAAATAAGACAATATTCTAATTCGTTTTCAAAAGTGTGATCCTACATACTAAATTCTATGTAAATGCATTACATATAATCAAAGAAAATTAGGCGAGCAAAAAGATTGTTGTTGTTGATGTGGCTACTGCAAACGGATCCTCTTGATAAGCAATTGGTACTCATTCTCCACATCGTGAGCAAAGGCAATGGCTTCATGAAGCGATGTAGGCTGGCGTGAGCGAAGCTTTGCTTTAACCTCCTTATCTATCCCATTATCATACTTCTTCTTCATAGTATCATTGGAAACATCTTCAAGCAAGTGAAGAGTTACTAAGTATTGGTAGAACTGGTCCGTATAGGTTGTCAATGTATCACCTTCCATCCGTGTAAAGTTAGCCCACAATTGTCGAACATGTAGGTTGAACTGTAAGGGTAGAAAAGAATCCTTAAACTCTTCTTGAAAAGCCTTCCATGTGCGTGGACAATTTGCACGACGACAAAGATCATTCCACCATAGCTGAGCTCTTCCTACCAAATAATTAGTAGCAAATTTGACTTTCTTATTTTCTGAATATGACTCATCAGAATAGAAATCATCGAATAAAGAAAGCCATGATAGGAAAAATCGACCATCCTTTCGGCCATCGAATTGGAGCATGGCATTCTTGTATAGATTGTTGAAGTGCTTGAAGTTCTTGGTGCATAATCTCTAACTGTTGCTCAAATGAGACTCCAGGTAAAGGTGAATTGCCCAAATCCTCTATCATTGCTCTTGCACCCTTAAACTAGTGCTTTCCTCTCGAGATGTACCCTAGCAGAATGTACCCTGTCTGGATGTACCCTCATGTACCCTGAGAAGTGTACCCTAACAGGATGTACCCTGAGACATGCCGCGTTGCGTCGCACCGTGCCGCCTTGAAAAGTAAGAAAAACTACAAGTTATGTTAAATATAAGAGGAGAGAACTAGAGTGACAACTCCAAGAAAGAGTGTAGTGGTAAAAGTACTTCCCTTGTAAGTAGGAGGTTGTTGGTTCAAATCCTCATATCTTAGGGAATCTAAAACTCTCTATTGCCACTCAAAATTAAAATTGCCTCGCGCATAGCCAACGGCTGCCAATGGTCGCCAAGGGAGCCTTGGGTGCCAATGTTGCCAATGTATTGCCTAAGTTATTGCCTAAGTTCTTTGCTTAGTCGACGCCTTGGAGTAAGCCAAAGGAGTAAAAGTAGGTGTAAACGTAGGTTCTGGTTCTAGAACTGGAACAGGAATAGAAACAGAAACTAGAACTGGAACTGGAATAGGAACGGAAGATGGAGACAGAGCTGGAGACGGAATCGGAATCACGAATAGAGAACAGAACCCTCTGTATTGACGGGTGTAGAGCTCTGATACCACTATTGTCAGGATCTTGTTCATGCGCAAACAGAGGTTACGAACGTAGAAAGCACACAGAGGAATAGACACAACAAGAGACGAGACAGAACACAATATTGGGTGTAATCTCCCCCCATGCACTCTGATGGACGAGTCTCTCAGAGTACACGTATTTATAGGTTTATTTCTATTACGTCCTGAAAATAGAAGTTACATGAGGGCCGTCACTTTTGAAAGCGTCTTTTTAGGTAAAACTACTTTATTTACAAAAGGCCTCGCTTTCTAAAGCGAACCAGTACTTTTACAACAAGATAAACCTAAATATAACTATTCTAGAATTCTTCCATTTAGTATTCGAATTTATTTATTTATGCGCATCCACTTGTATCCACGCCCTCATGCTTCTTCACCTGCTAGATCAGACACATCCACATTAAAACCTTCTGGACATTTAAAACATTAAAAATCCATTTAACCTTCCATGATTCCATAATATACAAGAAGGAGGGTGTCACTTTTTGTGGGAGTGGGGCTCAGGCCTTGGGCACTCTCTGCAAGATCATCAGCCATCGGATCTTGAAGAATCCAATAGTAGAGCATAAATGGGGCTGAGCTACATTTGAAGATGGATGCTATTACTAATTAGATGTTACAAACAAGATATTAATAATTAGCTATTACCAGAAGGCCATTGTCACTAAGTGGGTATACAAGATGAAGTGTAAGCCTAATGGAACAATTGACAGGTATAAGGCTAGGCTTGTTGCAAAGGGTTATGCATAGGAAAGAGGCACTGATTTTGATGAGACCTTTGTACGTACATGCCGAATGACTACTGTTTGTAGCATCTATGCACTTTCAACTCATCATGGTTGGAATGTACATCAATTGGACATTAAAACAACATTTCTAAATGGTGACTTCCATGAAGAAGTGTATGTTTTTCAGCCCTGTGGCTTGTGCAGAAATGGCGTGAAAACTAGGTGTGTAGGTTAAAGAAGGCATTATATGGTTTAAAGCAAGCACCATGTGCTTGGTATGAAAAGATACATGCCTATCTGATTGCTCATGGTTTTGAGAACAATCCAACTGATAGCACCTTATATATAAAGCCTGATAATGATGTGCTTCTGATCATTGTTGTGTATGTTGATGACATGCTGCTCACTGGTCCTCATGAGCATATTGCTGATTTTAAGGCTGATTTGCATGCCTCATTTGAGATGTCTGATTTGGGGCATTTGCATCATTATTTGGGCATTGTGTTTATGCAAGTTGATGGTGGAATGGCTTTGTTTTAAGAAATATATTGACACATTATTGCAGTGTTTTGGCCTTGAAGACTATAAGCCTATTGCCACTCCTATGGAGACACGTTTATGATTGAGTCTTCATGATGCTAGAGATGCATTTGATGTTGTTCTCTATCAACAGGTTGTTGGATGCTTGATTTACTTATGCATTACTTGGCCAGATATTTAGTTTGTTGTCTCACATATGAGTAGGTTTATGCATTGCCTAGGTGTCAAGCATTGATAGCTTGTTAAGCGCATATTTCACTACTTGAGTGTTACCCGACTACTTGGATTGGTTTATCCCAAGGGGGATCACCAACGCCAGATTTGCATGCTTTTCTGACAATGATTGGTGCTATGACACTCGTGTATCCAATAGTGGCTTTTGCTTCATGCTTGGTAGCTCATGTATATCTTGGTTGAGCAAGAAGCAACCTACCATGGCCACTTCTAGTTGTGAGGCTAAGTATAGGGAAACTTTCACAATGACATTGAGTGTGTGTGGCTCAGATGCCCTATGGCTGATTTGGGTGTTGGTCAGTCTTTTGCCACCTCCATCTTAAGTGACAGTCAGAGTGCATTGGCACTGTTGCAAGGTGTTGGAGGAGATGGTGGATAGATTTGAGAGATGAGATGGTGCTACAAATCCCTGCTTTGCACAAGCCAAGAACAAGTTGAGGAGTGTAAAGTAGACCACTTGAGCTTCCAAGTACCAAAAATAAATCACCTAAGAGCTTTGGAGTATGATCCTCTAATCAATGGATCAAAACAAATAACTTGGATTATTCATAATGAACCAAAACTTACTATTTTGGTCACTACACCTACTTAGTAAACTGACCAATACTCTTTACCTGCTAGCAATTGATAAAATTCCTTTTGGGAGTATCTAAATAAATTAGATAGCTACCTATCACAAGTTATTTGACTGGAATTGATCAAGTGTACTTAGGGAATTATGCTTAATAATCTAGGGGTACATCCCAACAATTTTGGGCTCCAATAGTATGTAGACGAGTGAGTAGAATTTTGAAGATATCTCAAGATTGTCTAAAGCAATGAAAATGAAACTGTGTAACAAGAAAATAGACAGTATGGAAAATCTATACCAACTTATATCACACTAAATGGTCAAGTATGCACTTAGAACCAAGTCTAATAAGTTCATTGTTCTGAGTTGAACATGATAGAGAAGTGTAGTAGAGATGTGATCCATGTATATGTATTAAATCACACAGAATTACAATGACATTGGCAATGTATAATTGCACAATCTGAGGGTAGTGATGGAGCTATAGAATGAGCTCATTAAGCCCTCTCAATGATCGACAAGACCTCCCAAGAGACTTGGGAAGTACTCTCTTCATACTTCTGATCAAATACAATGGCTAGGAAGAACTAGCTTTGGATGGAGTTCACAACCTTGAAGAAGAAACCAAAGCAAAGTGTAGCTGACTATGTGACAAAGATGAAGGATGTAGCTTATCAACTTGGGAGTATAGGAGAAGAAATAGAAGAGGAGGAGTTAGTAAGGCAGATCATAAATGGCATTAAATCTGATGATAAATGGGAGTTTTTTACCACAACAATGGACCTATATATGGACATGTAGATATTTGACCTCAACACATTGATGGGGCAACTCTTCACACATGAGACAAAGCTCAACAAGAATGGAGATACTTCTAGAGTAATCAATCTTCTGCCCTTTACACGGATAAAAAATAAGAGTAAAGATAAAGGCAAAGGTAAAAAGAATGAAGAAGAGGCAAGTACCTCTCAAGTGAATTTCATAGGTAGAGGAAGAGGTATTAGAGGAAGGGGTATTAGAGGAAGGGGTAGAGAAGGAAAGCAAGGCAAGGGGAGACCATACAACTCTTCACCTTGCAACATTTGTGGCTTCACCAATCATATCATAGATGAGTGCTTCAAGAACACAAAGAATCAGAGAGGAATAAGCTTCCATAGAGGAGGCTATGGACAATCTAGAGGTAGGTTCAATAATGGAGGAAAGAACTACCATCACAATTGCAACCAAGGCTACAACAACAACTATCAAAGAGGCTTCAGAGATAGAAGAGACTACATCAATTATACAGATGATCAAGAAGATTCTCTACTACTCATGAATATGATAGCCAAGCAAGGTAAAGATGATGAGTGCCTATTCTATATTGATTCTAGTTGTTCCAATCATGTGGCTAGAAATGTAACATTGTTATCTGATCTTGAAGAACCTAAAGGAAAGCATGAAGTCTAGATAGGTGATGAAACTAGGCACTCTATTAAGAAGATTGGAAATGTTAAAGCATCTGATGGTAAATGAACCTCTTAAGTTAAGTATTATATGTGCCAACAATAATAAAAAACCTAATCAATGTTGGGAAGATTGTTGAGAAGGGCTTACAGGTTAGATTCACAAGGCTTGGAGTATAAGTGGAGGACCCTCAACAAAGCTTCAAGAGGATTGAAAGAGGTGAGAAATCTGGCAGACTTTTACATTTGAAGTTGAAGATACAAGGCATATTGCTCTCTTCAATTACAAAGATCAAACCCTATCTAAATTGGATATAGGGCACAAGAGACTAGGTCATATAGGTGAAAGGACACTAAAGCAAATATGCAGGGATCAGAGTGTGTTTGGCATTCCAAATGTGTCCAAGCAAGACATGATTTATAAATGTGGAGCATGCCAATTTGGCAAATCACACAGGCAACCATTCAATAGAAGAGGATACATGTATGAAGACTACTTGGAGCTTGTACACGCAGATGTGTGGGGTCCTAGCAGAGAGACATCAATCTCAAGGTCAAGGTATTATGTTTCATTCATAGAAGTCTATAGTAGATGGGCAATACTTTATTTTATGAAACATAAAGTTCAAGTATTCACTTGTTTTAAGAAGTATTTGGCATTGGTTGAGAATCAAATAAGTAGAAGCTTGAAGAGGCTCAGATGTGATGGAGGTGTTGAGCATTTCTCACATGGATTTAACTCATTCTTACAAGACATAGACATAAAGAGAGAGATTACAACAAGGTACACTCCTGAATAGAATGGAGTGGCAGAGAGACGAAATAGACTAATAGTAGAGGCTACATGATCAATGTTGAATGAAAAGAAACTTCGAAATTACTTATGGGTAGAGGTTGTTTCCACATCCACATACCTAATTAATAGGCTCTATCCAAGTCCCTGGATGGAATGACACCTTATGATGCATGGAATGGCAGGAGACCTTCCTTAGATCATTGTAAAATCTTTGCATGCATTGCTTATGCACATATACCCTCACAGATTAGGGGAAAGCGTGATCCAAAGGCTGAAAGATGCATATTCATTGGCTATGAACAAAATAAAAAAGGATATAGGTTGTATAATCCCACTAGCAAATGATTTATAGTTAGTAGGGATGTGGTGTTTGATGAAAATAACTCCTAGTTTGAATATGATTTCAGGAAAATAAAGCTACCCAATGACTTAGAAAATGATTTTCCAATTCTGACTCAAGAAGAACCACAAATATCAGAAGACGTCAACTCAAAAGATGAAGAACAGATTGATTTCAAATCTTGGAAGTCCAAGGGAAAGACAACATTCAAACAATTGGAAGACATTCCAAAGTCATCCAATGAAGCACTTAGAAGATCTCAAAGGGAGAGTGAGAAAGCCATAAGGTATGGCTATGACACATCACTAGTCACCAAGCATTCTATATACATGGCTAAAACTTCTATGTCAAAGGAGCCTTCTTCATTTGCAGAAGCCAATAAGAATGAAGAATGGAGAGAAGCTATGTAGGAAGAAATTGAAACACTTCAGGAAAACAACACTTGAGATTTGGTACCCAAGAGACCATGCATGAAGGTAATAAGATCTAGATGGATTAACAAAGTAAAGAAGAACTTAGATGGTTCAATCAACAAGTATAAAGCAAGTTTAGTAGCAAAGGGGTTTGCTCAAACCCATGGAGTGGATTATGCGGAGACATTCTCACCTTTGGCTAAGATGCCAACAATCAGAGTTTTAGTAAGTATTGCTACTTCAAAGAATTGGAACTTGTATCAGTTAGATGTTAAAAATGCATTCCTTAATGGATGGATCTCTAAAGAGGTCTACATGGCTCAACCACCAGGACATGAAGACAACAACAAACCTGATTTTGTATGTAAATTGAGGAAGGCATTGTATGGATTAAAACAAGCTCCTAGAGCTTGGAAATCATAGGATTGTCACATATTTGTAGGACCAATGCTTTGTTGGAAGCAAGGCAGATTCTTCATTATTCATTAAGAAGACTAATTCAGAGGTTATTTACCTATGTGTTTATGTGGATGACATTATCATTATAGGTGATGATGCCAATGGCATCAAGCAAATCAAAGCTCAGATGAAGGAAGAATTCAAGATCAATGATCTTAGATTGCTTACATATTTTCTTGGCTTAGAGATCATGTATTTAGAAGCTGGTGTTTTTATTACTCAAAGAAAGTATATTCATGATATGCTTGTTAAGTTCAAGATAAAGAATGCAAAAAATTGCAGGTACACCTATGAAATTGAATCACAAACTTAGTTCTCATGAGGGAGAACTACTTGAAGACATTACATGTTATCAAAGGCTTTTTAGGAGTCTCAATTATGCAACCTGAACAAGAGTGGACATATGCTATGGAGTAAGTACATTAAGTCAATTTATGCATACACCAAGAAAACACCACATGGAAGCTGCCAAGAGGATCCTAAAGTATCTAAAGGGTAGCATAAAATGAAGGGCTATTTTATCCATTCACATCTGACTTGGATATCAAGCTATATTCTAATGCAGATTGGGTTGGCTCAAAAGATGATAGGAGGAGCACTTCTAGCTATGTATCTTTTACTAATTCAAAGTTGATTTCATGGTCATCAAAGAAACAACCAGTTGTGGCATTATCATCAATTGAAGCTAAATATAGAGGCCTAGAAAATGCAACACAAGAAGCAATGTGGTTAAAGTTATACTCATAATTGGGGATACATACCTACACTCCAATGATATTTGGAGATAACACTAGCTCACTTCATTTGGCTACTTATCCTATATATCATGCAAGGACTAAGCACATCGAAGTGTGTTATCATTATGTGAGAGAGAAGCTACTTAGCAAGGACATACAATTGTCCTATGTATCAACCAATTTGCAATGTGCAAATATGCTAACCAAATCTTTGGATGGAAATAAGATGAACAGGTTCGAGATGATGATTGGATTGCAGGAAATCAAGGAAGACCAAGCATGATAGGCTTGAGGGTGAGATGTTGGTGCAAATGAGTGCAAGCCTACATACTTGGAAAATTAGCATTCGCTTCATAAAGTCACATATGACTATTCTCTTGTAAAAAGCATTTACTTTTACAAGGCAAAAAAGCATTTACTTTTATCCTTGTAAAAGTGCATATGACATAGCATTTACTCTCATGTGGAACTAGGAGGAATCAAATCAGGAATCATTTGGTAGGTGATTGATGGGAAAGCAAGTCGTAAAGTTTAGGATTCACTTTATGGTAAGAGTTTGGATTTGAATTCAAAAAATGGCTCTAACTCTAGCCATGAAAGATGGATCAAAATCTTGCATCAAGTGAGCCCGATCCTTTTCACACCATGTAGCTAGTCTTTCTTGCTCCTCTCTTGTAGGTTGATGTTTGCTTCTGAATTGATCAAAATAATTTTTGGGAGTATCTAACTAACTTAGATAGCTACCTATCAAAAGTTATTTCACTTGAAATGATCAAGTGTACTCAGAGAATTATGCTTAACAAGCTAGGGGTACATCCCGACAATTTCGAGCTCCAACAGTATGCAGACTAGTGAGTAGAGTTTTGAAGATATCTTGAGATTATCTAAAGGCATGACAATGAAACTTTGTAGCAAAAAAGTGGATAGTATGCTGAATCTATACCAACTTAAATCACATCAAATGGTCAAGTATGCACTGAGAACCAAGTCTGAGAAGTTTACTGTTTTGAGTTGAACATGACAAAGAAGTGAAGTAGAGATGTGATCAATGTATATGCATTAAATCACATAGAATTACAATGAGATTGGGAATGTATAATTGCACAATGTGAGGTTAGTGATGGAGCTATAGAATGAGCTCACTAAGCACTAAAAAATCCCTCTCAATGATCTTCAAATTGGGCTCACTTGACATGAGATTTGGATCCATCTTTTATAGCTAGAATTGGAGCCATTTTTTGAATTCTAATTCAGACTTTTACCATAAAGTGAAGCCTAAAATTTAGGACTTGCTTTCCCATCAATCACCTACCAAATGATTCGTGATTTGATTCCTCCTAATTCCACATGAGAGTAAGTGCTATGTCATATGCACTTTTACAAGGATAAAAGTAAATGCTTTTTACAAGAGAATAGTCATATGTGACGTGACTTTATGAAGTGAATGCTAATTGTCCAAGTATGTAGGCTTGGAATCATTTGCACCAACATGAGGAACCATGTGTTCCATGCTCGCACTAAGCACATTGAGGTGCATTATCATTATGTCAGGGAGATGTTCTTTGTTGGGGAGATCAGCTTGGCATATGTGCCCATGCAAGAGGACTTTGTAGACCTTTTCATGAAGGCTCTACCTATGGAGACGTTTGAAGCTTTTTGCAAAGATTTGGGCTTACTCCTTTTGTGGATTGATTCCACATAGCTTGACACTTCCTTATACATGAGTGCAAGCTCCTTGTTCACCACATCACTCCTAGGGGGGATTTGTTGAAATATTTAGGTAACGATGTGTGTGAACACACTAGGACTACCGGGGCACTTTTTCCCTCTTTTGGAGGTTCCCCCCCTCCCCCCCTGTATATACACCTATTGCCCTAACATGCTACTAATCTTTGTACATTCTAATGGTAATACATTCAGTATTGTGCATTGTGCTCTAAGCTTTTCTTCTTGCTTGTGTTGTTCGCGTGCTTCTAGAGACCTCCATCTCCAACATGGATAAGAGGAGTTGTTGGCACATGTGACAGTATTAATTGTAGTGGAAAGCTCAAGTGAACTAAATAAACTATTGTTGAAGCTCAAAGTCAAGGACAAAGCATGGAAGCACATCAAAAGGTGGACACACGAGGAAAGGGAGCAAGTAGGGAGCTCCAAGAAGTGTATGTCAAATTTTCAGAAGAATCCCCTACAAAAATAGTGATTTTCATCACTAAAAACCATTGTAAATACCATTATCTATTTTTAGTAACTCCATTTTGTTCAAGCCGAGGAGTCCTCGAGCTTGAGGAGTATTAGAAGTACCATCGTACCAATTTTCATAATTTTTAGACTTCGTTTGAGCCCTCAAATAAGCCCTGGAACCTAATTTTTAACTAGGCCGGGCACTAGGTCTGGACAGGGCCAAAACTAGTCAAAAAACTATAAAAAGAGCTAGAGAGCTCATTTTTGGGGGTTAGCTTGTTAGAGAATAGAACTTTTGTAAGAGAACTCTTTTGCAATCTAAGCTTTCCATTGTTCCTCTCTTTGATCTTACTTTGTGCGCGTGTGTGTGTATGTGTGTGCATGTTTGTGTGCTTTCACTCACGCACTTGTGCCTTCACTTGCTCGTGGTCTTTTCCTCACGTCTCCGCGGATTGACAAGTAAAGGAGGTGGTGCTTACGCTTGAGCTACACCAAATTTTGGCGCCGTTGCCGGGGAGAGAGCTTCGAGGACGAGCGTTGTGATGGTAAGATCGTAGATTTGCAACGTTGGAAGGTAAAAAAACTGTCATTTCAGTTCATTTTCTGTTTTTTCCTCTTCATCTTCATTATCATCATCATCTCCACCTTCTTCCACTTTCTTCTTCATAGAAAATTCTTGTTTTTTAGTGCATTTGCACCATCTTCATACCATTTTTCATGCATTATTGTGTGGGAAGGAGCTAGGAGAAGCAAGGGAGAGCAAGCGCTGTGTTTTTTTTCATGATTTTCTGCTCATACGGAGCTCGCCATAGCCGGCGCTCAGAAATTTGAATTTCCCGCCAAAAAACGCGATTCTGTGATGAAAATCGCGATTCTGTGAAAATTCAAAATTTTTGAAAAATCACGATTTTTTGTTTTCCCGCCTAAAAGTTGGCTGAAAAAATCACGATTCTGTGGTCATTCTCAGAATCGCGATTCTGTGATTGTGCTCAAAATCGCGATTTTCATATCAAAAGAAACACGATTTTCCAAAAACACGATTCTGAAAAAACACGATTTTGTGAAAAAACACGATTTTGTGAATCACGATTCTCTGAGTCAAAATCGCGATTTTCAAAAACACGATTTTGTGCTCAACATCGCGATTTTCATGTCAAAAAACGCGATTTTTAGAAACACGATTTTGTGCTCAACATCGCGATTTTCATGCCAAAAATACGATTCTGAGAAAATACGATTTTGTGAAAAAAACACGATTCTCTGAGTCAAAATCGCGATTTTCATGTCAAAAAACACAATTCTCTAAAACACGATTCTGTGCTTAAAATCGCGATTTTCATGCCAAAAACACGATTCTGAGAAAATACGATTTTCAGCGGGCTCAAAATCGCGATTCTCACAAATCACGATTTTCAGTCAAAAAACACGATTTTGAGAAAAAAAGGCGATTCTGTGTAATCACGTTTGTTTGCTCAAAATCGCGATTTTCAGAAACATGATTTTGTGCTCAACATCGCGATTTTCATGCCAAAACTACGATTCTGAAAAAATACGATTTTGTGAAAAAAAAAAACACGATTCTCTGAGTCAAAATCGCGATTTTCATGTCAAAAAACACGATTTTGTGATCAAAATCGCGATTTTCAGAAAAAAAAAAAAACACGATTTTGTGATCAAAATCGCGATTTTCAGCAAAAAAAAAAAAACACGATTTTGTGATCAAAATCACGATTTTCATAACCACGATTTTGTGATCAACATCGCGATTTTCATGTCAAAAAAACGCGATTTTCAGAAACACGATTTTGTGATCAAAATCGCGATTTTCAAAACACGATTTTCTACTCAAAATCGCGATTTTCAAAACACGATTTTGTGAAAACACGATTTTGTGAACACGATTCTCAAGGTACAAAATCGCGATTTTCTTCAAAGGTCCTGTTTGCCTGTTTTGACCCCCAGGAGCCTGAATTGGCATAACTTTTTCATCCAAAGTCCATTTTTTGAGCTCTATAGCTCGTTGGAAAGCTCGTTTCAAATCCTACACGACCTCAACTGTTTTTTTCAAGAATAACGCGTTGATTTTGAGAAGCCAGTAGTTGCTCCAAATCACTCTTCACAACCTCTTTTGAGCAACTTGCAGTTTTGAAAGCTCACAACGACACATTCTTGCTGGAATCCAAGGAACTAGCTCATACAACGGATGGACACCACCTCTCAAAGCACTACACAGAACAGCCCTTCCAACAAGGGTCTGTCAGGGACGACAGACTTGAGAGGGGGGGGAGTGTTGAAGCTCAAAGTCAAGGACAAAGCATGGAAGCACATCAAAAGGTGGACACACGAGGAAAGGGAGCAAGTAGGGAGCTCCAAGAAGTGTATGTCAAATTTTCAGAAGAATCCCCTACAAAAATAGTGATTTTCATCACTAAAAACCATTATAAATACCATTATCTATTTTTAGTAACTCCATTTTGTTCAAGCCGAGGAGTCCTTGAGCTTGAGGAGTATTAGAAGTACCATCGTACCAATTTTCATAATTTTTAGACTTCGTTTGAGCCCTCAAATAAGCCCTGGAACCTAATTTTTAACTAGGCCGGACACTAGGTCTGGACAGGGCCAAAACTAGTCAAAAAACTATAAAAAGAGCTAGAGAGCTCATTTTTGGGGGTTAGCTTGTTAGAGAATAGAACTTTTGTAAGAGAACTCTTTTGCAATCTAAGCTTTCCATTGTTCCTCTCTTTGATCTTACTTTGTGCGCGTGTGTGTGTATGTGTGTGCATGTTTGTGTGCTTTCACTCACGCACTTGTGCCTTCACTTGCTCGTGGTCTTCATACCGGTCCTCACGTCTCCGCGGATTGACAAGTAAAGGAGGTGGTGCTTACGCTTGAGCTACAACTATGCTCCAAGGTAATATGTTTGGTTGCCCCACTGTCAAAGTAGCAAACATTTGAGTCTACTATAGACATACAGTGTTCATGAGAAGATGGGTCATAAATTCAAACAATAGTAAATGCCCATTCTCTGTGTAACCAATAATGGATGCTTTCCCTCTACCCAAGCATAGACACTTATTCTTAGTGCCACTTAAATATCTCAAAATCATCTTGACCACTTTCCAATGCTCCTTGCTAGGATTAGACATATATTTGCTCACAACTCCCACTACAAATGCAATGTGTGGACTCATAGCTACCATAGCATATACGAGACTACCAACAACAGACTGATAAGGAATTTTGGTCATGAATTCCTTTTCCTTATCCAATTTGGGGAAATCATCCTTGCTCAATTTCACATATGTGGCTAATAGTGTATTCAATGCCTTTCCACCCTGCATATTGAACCTGTGAAGTACTTCGGATATGTACTCACTTTGAGACAAGTATATGCATCTTATACTCCTATCACAAGTAATGAGCATGCCATGAATATCTTTTTATCCCCCAAATCCTTCATATCAAATGTTTGACTGAACTTATATTTGAGAGTTGACAAGTCATAAGAGGCCTTCCCGACAATCAACATATCATCGACATAAAGGATCAAGCATATCAAGCTACCATTATAGCATCTCTTTGTGTAGAGACAATGATCCTCATTTCTTTGAGAATAGCCTTGAGACTTCAAAAAAGAATTAAATTTTTGGTAACATTTTCTAGGGGACTAATTTAGTCCATATAAGCTCTTGTTCAGCTTACAAACTATACTTTCTTTATCAAGAACTATATAACCCTTTGGTTGTTCCATATAGATCTTATCTATAAGATATCCATGCAAGAAAGCAGTTTTCACATCCATTTGGACTAGCTCTAACTCCTGCATTGCAACAAATCAAAGCAACATCCATAGGGTAGTCATCTTGACTATTAAATCCCAAGTACCATTCTTGCAAATAGAATCCAACTCACTCTTCATGGCATGCTCCCACTTGACATGATCCTTTGTCTGCATAGCCTCTTTGTAGCAAGAAGGCTCACCAACATCTATTAGCATAACAAAATCCAAACCTAGAACATATCTATTAGGTGTATGTGAGACACATGTAGAGCATCTCAATGGTTGTTGAACAGGAATATTTGGGACTAATC
Source organism: Ceratopteris richardii (assembly GCA_020310875.1). Lineage (NCBI taxonomy): Eukaryota > Viridiplantae > Streptophyta > Polypodiopsida > Polypodiales > Pteridaceae > Ceratopteris > Ceratopteris richardii. The sequence goes on from CM035426.1 coordinate 175,574,517, forward strand.
TAAAAGCTTCTGATCATTGAGCATGTTTTAGGATCCCATAAGCAATATCCAAATTGACCCTCTCTCCCATATCCAAGAAAAATACACTTCTTTGACTTATGGTCAAGCTTTTGTCTAAGATTCTTGGGTATATGAGCATATGCTTCGCACCCAAAAACTCAAAGATGATCATAATATGGTGGTTTCCCTGTCCATAACTCTTGTACCACTTTCAGACCTTTGGCAATACTAGGTGAAAGGTTAATCACATGAAGTGCAGCGAATACCACTTCTCTCCAAAAACCTTGTGAAAGGTTTGCATATTGCAACATAGAAATTACTCTATCATGAATAGTTGTATTCATCCTTTCTGCTAGACCATTTTGTACTGGCGTATAAGGAGTTGTAAACTCTCTACGAATTCCTCTAGATTGATAGAAAAGGCTCAGTTCATGTGAGGTATACCACCCCCATTATATGAACATAAATCCTTATGCTAAGTTCCTTTTTTAGTCTCAATTGAAGCAAACCATTTTTTGAAAATATGGAAACTTCATCCTTCAATTTGATAGGATATACCAAGACTTTCTAGTAGCATCATCTATGAATGTGAGAAAGTAAAGAGAACCACCTAATGACATTGTGGGCATAGTGTTGAGAGCAGTATGGGCACCCAAGGACCGACTAGACAAGGAAGCCAGCGGAGAGAGTCACAACAAGGTGAAGGAGTAAGTAGACAAAGCAGTCGACGCAAATCTGGCAGATAGGCCCTTCAATTTTTCCCAAATCTACATCTTTTAACAGTGATTCTTATCACTAACAATCATTGTAAATACCATTTCATATTTTTGTAGTTCCATTTTGTGCAAGCCAAGGAGTCCTTGAGCTTAAGGAGCCTTAGAAGTACCTACATATCAATTTTCGTATTTTTTAGACTCCGTTTAAGCCCTCAAATTGGCCCTGGAACCTAATTTTTAACTAGGCCGGACACTAGGTCTGGACAGGGCCAAAACCTAGTCAAAAACTATAAAAAGAGCTAGAGAGTTCATTTTTGAGGTCAGATTGTAATTGAAACGAACTTGTAAGAGCATTTTGAAAGCAATTGAAGAACTCCATTGATTCTCACTCTTTGTCTTGCCGTGTGTGCGCGTGTGTGTGTGTATGTGTGTGCATGCTAGTGTGCTTCTCACTCACGCACTTGTGCCGCCACTTGCTCGAGGTCTTCATACCATCCTCACATCTTCCCGGATTGACATTAAAGGAGGTGCTACTCATCACTGAGCTACACCAAATTTTGGCGCCGTTGCCGGGGATCGAGCTTTGAGGACGAGCGTGTGATGGTAAGACGTAGATTGTAGACGTTGGCGTTGTAGGTAAATTTTCTACTTTTCCTATTTTTCCTCTTTCTTACTTCACCACCATCATCACCATCATCATCTTCACCATCTTCCACCTCCATTTTCATCATCGTGAAAATTTCAGTTTTTTGACTATATCCCCATCTTCACCTCATTTCCCTCATTTCACTTGTGAGAGAGAGCGATATTGCATGTGTGTTTTCTTGCATGTTTCTTGAGCTTTTTGCAGGACCTTGTTGAATCACCATCTCCAGCTTCCTGCGCAGGTACGAAACTCGTCGAAACTGTCTCGCAGTCGCCGCCTTCTGTCCATCGCGATTGACAGAAATTTTCACTTGTTGGTAAATCTGAGTGCACCACAGTGGACTAGAGACCCTGCACACCACCTTTCCACCAAAATTTTTGAAAATCTGGCAAAATTTCAGTCCATCGCGATTGACAGCCCTGTCCATCGCGACCGACTGACTGTCCATCGCGATTGACTGGACCCCTGTCCATCGCGATTGACTGAGTGTCCATCGCGATTGACTGGACCCCTGTCCATCGCGATTGACTGAGTGTCCATCGCGATTGACTGGACCCCTGTCCATCGCGATTGACTGGACCCCTGTCCATCGCGATTGACTGAGTGTCCATCGCGATTGACTGGACCCCTGTCCATCGCGATTGACTGAGTGTCCATCGCGATTGACTGAACCCTCTGTCCATCGCGATTGACTGAGTGTCCATCGCGATTGACTGGACCCCTGTCCATCGCGATTGACTGAGTGTCCATCGCGATTGACTGAACCCTCTGTCCATCACGATTGACTGAGTGTCCATCACGATTGATAGCCCTATCCATCGCGATTGACAGCCAATTTTAGCCAAATTCTTTAGGGTTTGTTAATTGAAGAGTTGGGCTAATTTTGGGCATAAATATTTTACTCTAGAGCACATTAGGAGGCCTTAGGAAAACAACTTGGGGAAAACCTGTTGCACAGTGATCCTGTTTGAACCCTGTCTTAACCCTAGAACCCTGAACGGTCACAACTTTTTCATACGAAATCCAATTTTTGAGCTTTAGGGCTTGTTGGAAAGCTCGTGGCATCTACGTTGAATTTCAAGTAGAGTATTTTGAAGTTGACCATATCCAGGGGGATCAAAGTCAGGGGTCTTTAGAATTGTTCTCTTAAAAATCACTATGCAAGCTAGTGTGTGTGCTACAGGAATGAAAATCATTGGTTCTGTCTTTGGAATTTAAATCTTTAAGCTAACTTTGGAACTTTTACAGATCCTTTGAGAGCATCGAAAGGCGTTCTAAGCAAGAGTAAGTGCAGGCTTGGGAACACACTTCCTTGGCAGTCAAGGCAACCAAGAAGGAAACAAAAGGTTGGAAATTCTCAACTTCCTTTATCAATTCCTAGCTTAGGCTAAGAACGACGAGAGGTAGGAGTAAGTTAGAGCGACGATAAGCAGGTATCAAGTTGAAGACCACCTAAAAACTCAAGTTCAAGCTAAAAACCTAATCTCTGTACTGTCGGTAACATAAAGAAAAAGAACCAAACGTGGAACGATCAACCTAAAAGCACGAAGACCATTCAAGTATTCATGACGACGTAATATCAGACAAGACCTTAAACACGAGAAATAACTAAGAAGAATCAAGTGACCAATATAAAGTAACCAGCAACGAGGTTGTACTCTGGGCAAAGAATTGGGCTACTTAGATAGGCATATGAACCTTAGATCAGGACGACATCTTGTAAGGGAGAGACAAAGCCTTAGGTCTTCAGAGGCTAGCGTTAACCACACTGCTAGGTCTTGGGCCCAGCAGTTGAGCCACCACGCGTACTACCCTAGCTCTGAGACCGGTGAGTCAGAGATGTCTCAAGGCATGGACAGACCTACGGGAAGTTCAGGAGTGCCTTACTTGTACAGGGTGGAAGGCCCTTACAAAACACAGTTGGAGTACCTTAGGACCAACCGATTAGGTGCCAGCATCTATGAGGACGGCTTAGGAAGATCTGTGATACAGATTAAGAATCCTGATCAATCCATTGGACTCGAGCACCCAGCAGTCAAGTTTGAAAACGGTGCATACCTGGACAAAGAAGGAACCATATACGTAGTCACCAGTCACCCAGACAGGACAGATGAATTTGGGAATGTAATCTCAGAGGCGGATTTAGGTGACTTGGAACAAGGGAACATGGGTGCGGAACCTAGAACCCCTCAAGGTAAATCAGTTCTCACTAGGATTATCACACCGGAATGGGTTCCCCAAGACAACAAGAGCATAGAGTTGCTCCTCAATCGAGAAACCGACGAAGCCTTTTGGAGGTATAGATCTAATCAGCCAACTGATATAGGAAATATCATGATCTATGAGTTTAAGGATCCGGATAGCCCAGGCAGAGTGACCTACTTAGATCATGCTTCAGAACGGATCTTTGTGGTTACGGAAAATGATAGGCATGCTTACACTTGGAAGGGTGAATTCATTTTTCCCCAACCAAGATCAAATGTATCCTATGGTCACCCTGGGGCTGGAACATCCCAAGCTCATGGTATGCAAAGAGACAGAAGTAGAGATAGACCAGAAGTAAGTTTTGCCAACCCAGTGGGCAGAGAAAGAACGAGGACGGAGACGAATAGGGTAGAACCTGAGATGCTTAGAGCTCACAGGAACCAAAGAAATGTGGATGGATTTCCTCTGCCGAGACCTAGAGAGCACACAAGAACGTTGAGACCAACCCAGCTAGTTAAGTCCATGAAGAATTACTTTGATGGCACAGGAGATCCCTATGATCATGTGGCGGAGTTCAAGCAAGTCTTGAGAGCTGAACAAGTGGAGGATTTGTTCACATAGTACAATGCCTTCGGTCTAACCCTTATGAACACAGCACTTACATGGTTTCAGCCATTGGATGAGCGGCAGTTCAGGAGCATAGACCAACTCCTAGAGGCTTTCATTGTAGAGTTCTCTAAGAGCGGCATAAGACACAATACCTCATCATTGATTCACAGCTTCAAACAGACTCCCCAAGAGACTGTCAGATTGGCAGGAAGAAGATTTAGACAATATCTTGAAAGGTGCCCTGTTTCGGAGCTACCCACACCTGCAAAACAAGTAGCCTTATTCCTTGATGGATTGCTGAGTACGAAATTGAGATCCTACATGTACCTGAAGGACCCCAGGACGATAGAAGAGTGTGTACGCATGTGCATTGACATTGAAGATAACCTAGGGGAAGAACTAGAGCTTTCCAAAATCTACAAAGATTTAGATAGTGCTTCTAGTCACTCTTCCACGCAATCCACATCAATTGAGGAACTCGCAGAGAAAGTAGCTCAGAAATTAGGTGTAACTAGCAAACAAATCCCAAGGTTTGCTCCTGTGAAAAGGTGCTATACATGGTGGTGACCATATGGCGAATGTCTGCCCTATTATGGCTCAGCCCCAAGTAAATCCTAGTAGCCAGTACTGCACCATAGAACAACGATACACCAATCACACCGCACAAGATTGCCCATATAACAAGCAGGCAGTTAGGCAACCCTACCCTCAGCCCTACCAACAAGGCAGATACCAAAACCAAAATCCACCACCACAATATGCTAGACCCCAACAAACCTACCAACCACAATATCAGACCCAACAGAGACCCCAACCAGTGCTAGTTCAACAGCCTCCAAACCCAGCTAATGTGATTCCGGTAAAGTATGCTGTTGCAGAAGAAAACCTGAATAGGGCCATAGTACCAGTAACCCCATTGATCTCAGAAAGTGATCCAAGTGACCATAGCTTTGATTCTACACATGTTGATAGTCCCCAGGCGTACTACATGCAGTCTCCAGAACATGGTGAGTCCTACTATAGTGAAGAACCGAGTGAACCTAGTTGGGAGTCAGACTACACAAACGTCATGTATGCAAACCCCAACCCTAGGCCTCAACCTAGGCAGGTACGACCACCATTTCCTAGAGGACCGTGCTACCGATGTCAGGGAGATCACTTCATTCGTGACTGTCCCTTACCTCCACCTACACAACCCCAGTCAGTGACGATCCAAGGCTTTTGCCAAGATTGTGGAAAAGAGCATCTCTTACGAGATTGCCCAAAGAACCCCAATAATATGCCAAAAATCACGCCTATCAACGTTATTGGATTAGTAGTAGATTCCACAGGAAGTGTCACTTCCACTGCTCCCGTACAGGTAGTCACTAGAGCTCAAGCATTGCAGCAAAACCAAGGGGTAGACCAGGAAAAGAGCCCAACAGCTAGTGAAACTGAGAGCATAACCAAGAAAAGGACTAGAGTTTGGAGAGATAGCCGTGAACGTATGAAAAGGCAATGGGCAAAGAAGATGAGTGAACTTGAGGAAAGTCTACGAGAAACCAAGGCCAAAATCATAGAGATCACATCCCAACCGCACTCTCACACATTCCCACCGCTACCATCCCCATCACCCTCCGTCCCTCCACCCCCTAATACACCTCACGTAACCCACCCACCACCCCGAGTAGGATCAGTATTAGCTGATCCCACTCCTGAGGACCTTAATATGATGCTTAAAGCATATCAGGCCAGAGTCCAAGAAGGGCCAAACGTAACTGATCATGAAAAGTGCTACCCTAGAGCAGAACTAGAGTTAGAACGAACCAAAATTTGTGCCAAAATGGTGGAATTGGCTCAAGCCATGTTCGAAGCTAGCCGCCTCTTTAACATCTCTAGCTCAGCTAAGACGCAGTTACATTTTGATGGACTGCTGGAAAGAATAGAGAGGCTAATTGCACAATCAGAAAAGGAACCTGTTCCTCAAAGAAAGGACAGGGCAAGAGAACGGATAAGCCTTCCTCCTCAAGAAGCTTATCTTTCCCCCCAAAAGGCAGATGAGCCTCCCTTGAAAGCTTACGTACCTCCACAGGTTGCCTACATTCCTTCTCAGGGCGTGTATGAGCCTGATCAGAAGAGTAATGGAATAAGTAATCCTCCCCAGGAAGCTGGTGCTCCAGCCATCTATGAGAACAAGGAGAGAGTCAACTATAGAATAAGCCCTCCTTCCCAGGTTGCTTATGTGCCTAATTCTACGGAGCCAGACACTTCTTCTTCTATGAATCGGTTTGCACCAGACTTCCTACGAGAGATTCAAGAAGACAAATGGGATAACGAAAGTGAAGTCGCCCCTCCCTTTGAACTTGTGGATGATGCACACGACCAATTCCCACAAGACATCCCATCTATTTACGGGGAACATGAGAGTACTCAGTCTCACGAGAGATTGGACTTTGAGTCTAATTCCATACAAGAGCTACCCCACTTCACAGGCCCATGGGAAGCAAAGTCCACGTGTATGAGAGCACCCACAGTCATGGTAAAGAACGACGACTCAGTCATATCAAGGAATACGGAGGTAGTAAAGAACACCAAGGTGCAGCACGATCTCACTTTGGAAGAACTACCTAAGAATAGATCAAAAGCGCGGAAATATGTAGCCAGTCAAGTAACTGAAGTTGCAGAACCTCGTTCCCGGGTAGGGTCCCATAGGACAGTGCCAGAAATTCCCTTGGATAAGATAGGAGATATGTGTGAAGGTGAAGAAGGGAACACCTATCTTCCCATCACCTACCAGGAGTACACCACCAAGGCAATTTTGGACTCAGGTGCAGGAGTTGCAATTGCCACCACCTCCTTATGGAAGCGTTGGGGCAAGCCGGCACTCAGGCCAACAAGGATGAAATTGCAGATGGCCGATGGTCATATTGAGAGACCCTTAGGATTGCTAGAAGGAATAACTCTCACCACTTCTGGTGTCGAGTTTGAGCATACATTTGCTATATGTGACTTCAGCAAAAATCACGCCTATGAGATGATTTTGGGAAGACCATTTATGCGACAGTTGCAAGTGGTACAGGACTGGGGCACCAACTCCTTGTATTTGCAACACTTAGGCGTTACAACCAAAGTAAATCTCAAAGATTACTCTCATAGAGATGTCCCTCCCATCCAGTGGAATCCCATCCATAGAGCCAAAGATGATACGGAATCTGTGCATTCCATAGGGTCAGGATCCTCCTGGATGCATGAAGACACCCACTTATGGATGTGCAAAGTAGCAGTAGAGGAAGAGAAGAGAGAAAAGGCCAGAGAAATAGGTGCGAAAGAAACCCATAGATCAATCCAAGACCCAGCCTATGCACCTGTAGTTTTTCCAGACGAAGAATTTGAACCTCACGGTTGGGCAGAAATTTTAGCAACAATGGACGTAGCCATCAATGAAGAACAATGGACTCCTCACTGTGATGAGGATGGCTATGACATTTCAGTCTTCTCCATAGAGCCAATCATGGGAGAGGCAGTTCTAGAAGAATGCGAACCTAGCCCTGATGCATTTGAGGATGCAAGTGACTCCGATCTAGAGTCAATCATTATGGACCCACCATTTGCATCAGATGAAGAATACTTCCATGAAGTAGAATTTCAACTCCAGAGGCATGGAGAGGTTACAACTAATGTAAGATTAGCAACACATGTGACCCCGAAGGAAGAAGGAAAGAAACGAAAGAAGAGAGAAGCCTTACCAGAAGAGGAAGAATCTTTGTTTGAGGTCCCAGAAAATTTTAAGAAGTATGAGATAGATGATAGGAGAGTCATGATAAGAATGCCTAAACGAGAGGCACAATCAGGAGAGGCCTATGATAACAAAGAAACCACCAAGAAAATAGTTGTGGCCCTAGAAGAAGGAGAGGAGAGATGCACGTACATAGGCCATGACCTGACAGAAGAAGAAGAGCACGAATTGATTGCCTTGCTAAGAGAATACAGAGATGTATTCGCTTGGAGTTACAAGGATTTGAAAGGTGTTGACCCCGACATATGCTCACACACCATCCCCATGACCTCAGATGCTAAACCCTCTAAGCAAAAGCCCTATACTTATAACGATAATTACGCTGCTAAGATCAAAGAAGAGATAGATAGATTGGTTGAAGCTGGATTTATCTATGAAATTGAGCACACTGAATGGGTATCCCCCATCGTAGTGGTGCCCAAGAAGAACAGCAAGCTGCGTGTGTGCATTAACTTGAAAAAGGTTAATGCAGCCACAATTCGAGATAACTATCCGCTTCCCATCACAGAACATCTCTTAGAAAGAGTGGCAGGCAAGGAAGTGTACAACTTCCTTGATGGATTTTCGGGCTACAATCAAGTAGCCATAGCTCCAGAGGATCAGCATAAGACAGCCTTTGCCACAGAATGGGGCATTTTTGCTTTTAGAGTAATGCCATTTGGGCTTACCAATGCACCAGCTACCTTCCAGAGGCTGATGTGCCATGTGTTTAAGGAGTTCCTGAGGAAGAGTTTAGAAGTCTACGTTGATGATCTTTGTGCTCATTCCAATATTAGACAAACCCATATTCCTGAACTCAGACAAATCTTTGACAAATGTAGAGAATATCAAGTCTGCCTAAACCCCGAAAAATGCGTTTTTATGGTCAGGCAAGGCAAGATTCTAGGACACATAGTGTCAAAGAATGGCATATCTACCGACGAAGAAAAAGTGAGAGCCATAGCAGAGCTACCTAGGCCAAAGAATGTCAAGGAAGTACAAGCTTTCATGGGGCATTGTGGCTATTACCGACGATTTATACACATGTATGCTGTCATTGCAAAGCCCATGTACGGCCTTCTGACAAACTTTGAGTGGACGGATGAATGTGAGAAATCCTTCCAGGAGCTTAAACGAAGATTGTGTTCAGCACCAATTTTGACCACACCAGATTGGAATAAGCCATTCCATGTTCACGTGGATGCATCCAACTATGCCATTGGATGTGTACTTGCTCAACCTACTGGTGAAGGTAATATGGATCTTCCAATTGCCTATGCCAGTAGACAATTGAATGCGGCTGAACGGAATTACACCACTACAGAGCGAGAAGGATTAGGCATGGTATATGTAGTTAAGAAATTTAGACACTATTTGCTTGCAAATAAGTTTAAATTTTTTACTGACCATCAAGCATTGTTATATCTCGTAAACAAGCCATGCAATACAGGAAGATTAGTGAGATGGTTTCTCTTGCTCATGGAATATGACTTTGAAGTTGTGGTAAGGAAAGGTAGGACTCATTTGAGAGCTGATCATCTCTCTAGGCTCACATCGGGAGAAGCCCCACAAGGAGTGTCAGATGACCTTCCTGATGCTTACTTGTTTAATTTGGAAGTTGTACCGCAGTGGGCTAAGCCATTGGTACCAGTATTGACATACGGGCCTAATCATCCAGTGGTAAACACACGGAATAGAGAGGTTGTAAAAGCCCAAAAGTACCACATCATGGCAGGAAGTATGTACAAGCACACAGATCAAGGGATCTTGGCTTGTTGCATAGAAGAGGATGAGTACTCTAAATGGTTGCAATTAGCACATGTAGGCGCACTAGAGCAACACCATTCAAAGCAACGAACTTTACAGACCCTAAAGAGACTCGGAGTACATTGGCCAACTATGGAAGCTGATGTCCAAAAGTTGTGCAAGGAATGCCCAATCTGTTGCACTAAACCACCTGTGCAACACGCTACTCTTTATCAAGTATCTATAGTGCCAGATTGGAGCGAACCTCTAGTTTCCTTCCTAAGGACAAACACATTCCCTCCAGACATGACTCTGGCTAGGAAAAGGAGTTTAGAACAAGAAGCCCTGGATTACTCACTCATTGGTGATAATCTATACAAGCAAATGGTTACCTGAGGCTATGTGCCCATGAAAGTGAATATCTTAAGATATTAGAAACTGCTCACCAAGGTGTAGCAGGAGGACACTTTGGACCGGATCGGGTGATCAAGGCAATACTATTTGAGGGCTTCTGGTGGCCTACCCTTCACATGGATGCACATACTTATGTGAAACGGTGTGATGTCTGTCAGAGGACTCAGTATCCTATACGCAAAGATGAGATGCCATTGAAACCTATGATGGGTGGACGTGCATTCTCTAAGTGGGGAATAGACTTTGTAGGTCCTATTAATCCCCCAGCTAAAGGTTCTCATGCGAAATACATCATTGTTGCGACAGATTATCTAACTAAGTGGGTAGAGGTAAGGGCTACGACAAAGAACGATGCTCAAACGACTGCTAAATTCTTGTTTGAGAGTGTATTCACGAGATATGGGCTACCTATAGAGCTTGTAAGTGATAGAGGCACTCATTTCTTGAACGAAGTGATTGAAAATCTACTCCAAGAATTCTTGGTAATACACAAGAAGTCTGCCCCCTATCACCCTCAAGCTAATGGACAAGCTGAGAGCACTAATAAGATCTTATGCAATGTACTGACAAAATTAGTGAACACTAAACGCTCTGATTGGGACAAACAGCTACACCATGCTGTTTGGGCATACCGAGTTGCCTACAAAACGGTACTCCAGGCCACCCCCTTTCAGATGGTATTCGGCCAAAACGTTGTGTTACCCTTGGACTTCTTGATCCCTACATTGAGAGTAGCACAAGAGCACGAATGGACAGGTCATGAGCTCTCCTCTAGGATCTTTGACCTTGAACGATTAGGAGAAACAAGACTGAGAGCCGCTGCAGGAATATATGCAGCCAAGAAGAGACAGAAGGCATACTTTGATGCCCACGTGAAGGATAAGGGTTTGAAAGCAGGAGATCTAGTTTTAGTCTATACACTGAAACAACACGCAAGGAAGCTAGAAAAGAGAGGCTACGGACCTATGATCATCAATAGGATCTCCACGAGCGGAGCAGTACAACTAGCCACGTTAGAGGGTGATGTTCTCCCAAACTATATTAGCGGTTGCAGAGTCAAGTTGTATCAGGAACCCCTTACGGAGGAAATGCTCAGCCGACTCAACACTGCTAAGAAACGCAAAGAGGAAGAAAAGCGAATTCGAGAAGAAGCTCAAGCAGAAGCTTTAGAACGCATCAGAAGGATGAAGTCACGAAGGCAAGGCCGAGATCAGACTAGAACAGATGACTATGCAGATCAAAGATATCCTATGGCCATGTGTGAAGTCGAAGGAACAAGCTCGCATAGGATAATTGATCGACGTCCTTTCATAACCCTAGATATAGGACAAGGAACGAGTGCAAGGACCGTAAGAGCCTTGATTGACTCAGGTGCAGCCACTAGTGCGGTTAAATTGTCTTACTGTCAAGAGTTGCAGTTAACTGTCAATCCTGTGGAAGCGTATCTCATAGGATTGGGAGGCGTGGAAACCCCTTGCGTGGGCGAGGTGGAACTTCCCCTCTGCATTCATGATGAGGCAATGACAGTTAAAGTACTAGTGTGTCAGGATGAGGACCTCACGGAACCCCTCGTCTTGGGTCAAGACTGGATCTATGACCAAGCAGTCAACTGGAACCTAAGAAGTGGACTTCTTCAGGTATGGGTCAATCATAGTCGAATTACAGTAGATTTGGATAATGGAGCACTCAAAGAACTAGGAAAGGCACAGACTCCTGGTCCTTCCAGGAGTACACATGAAGATGACCATGTTGTTCTTGTCCAAAACTATGTGTTGCAGAGGAATGCTATGCACAAAAAAGGAGTCAGGGATGCAACGGAACTCCCTTCTTTTCCAAAAGTCAGAAGGAGGCAACAACCAAAGGTGGCTCAAAGGCAGAAGAAGCAGAGTACTACCTATGCCGGAAATCAAAAGAACCTGCGCAGCAGAATGTCTCAACAAGTGAACCAAGTGTGGGTGCGAAAAGGTGAACACCCGGTTGCACTCACGCCAACCGCACGGGCAAAGCCTCTTATTAGTAACCAATAACACGTCACTAATAAGAGGTCTTTCGGAAATTCTTCTGCTAACCTGAAATCTATTTGGGTGCCCAAAAAGTCGATGAAGGCTAGCCCACAATCAAGACAAATTTGGGTGCCTAAGGCTTGTTTGCGGGCTCAAATAGCTACACCAAGAACACACCCTACACAGCATGATCCATTCACTCGCACAGCCTACATCCACTCATTTTCAACACCAAGGCACATGAGCACGAACAGAATCAGTTGTAAATGGGTACCTAAAAGGCCTCATGTTCAAGCCGACACACCTATAAAGCTCTCGAGAATCTCTACGGAACCACGAGCAAAACCCATCCATTGCATTTGGCAGCCCAAGACTTGTAACAAACCCCCGGACCCCGATTGTAAATCCATGACCACCTACTAACCGCTTCACTCTCACATCACATCATTTCGCTTAGCTCTTAGGTCTACCTAACTCCTAACTACACACACTAGCACCGAGCACTTATTAACCCCTAACCACTTTCGGACTTTAAGTTAATGTTATAACAAGGGACACCATGTCATTTTTGTGTCCATTGCAATGTTAACGTTTATTCATATATTCTCACAGAATCAGCTGCGACATTTTCAACACGGCGGAGGCAGCTGGAACTAGCTCTCACACAGAAACAAGCCCGCAAGTGGTGGACTTGGACAGTTTACCCGTTTTGCCTGAGACAATTGAAAGACCAGAAGAATTGCAGGCAGTCAAAATCATACCTATTGCGGACCCTCCGCGTGGCCACACCATGCCCGTGGGAAAGACTTCACATTGGTTTACCGAGGTGGCAGGACCCTTGGGTGAAGGAACGTACCTATGGGAATCAGAGTTGGACTTCAATGGGAAGCAAGGCAGATACCATTTCTTTACAAGAGAATTTGAGAAATTACAAAATGCAGAAGGTCTACGTCCGATATGGGAAAAGGCAGGATTGAGTGCCTATTTCAGTGCCCGACTCCCAAAACCTGACTTCATGCGATGCTACTATCTCATCAACACCTTGACTCCAAACCAGAACCCAAAAGGTGCAAGCTCATTTGTGATTCCATCTCTGACAAAGGGGAATGAGCTCAAGAGGTTCAAGCTATCAAACAATTTGGTGAGAGAGGCTCTAGATATGCGCGGAATGCATATTCCTACAGAAAAGGAAACCCTAGTACCGGATTACATGAAGAATCGAAGTCTCACCAAACTCAAGGACATGGTGTCCATGACGCCTAATATTGCAATACACCTTTGCATGTGCATGCAACACTTTGCTTTCTCGGCACAAGATAGATTCACCATGCCGCCAAAAAAGATTTGGTTTAGCTTGTATCTGGCAGAGGCACAAAGCCTCACCATCAACTTACCCCACTGGATAATTGATCAGATACACCTAGCTCACAAACGATGGCCGCGGAAACAGGTTTTATATGGGTGCTGTGCTCTGACGAGAATCATTTATAGGTGTTTGGCTTATGACATTCCGATCCAACGGGCCCTAATGTGGAATCGGGTAGAACAGTTTAGAGGCAGGACATCCACTGGACCCCCTTCTAAGAAAATGAGAGGCACTGTCCAAGTCCCATGTGCTCAACCACGTGGAGCCACCCTAACACCAGACGTCACCCCTCCACCCCGAAGAGTCCGACCATTCACACTCCGAGTTCCAAGACGCAGCACCGATGGTTCCACCTTGATATTCCCTCCCATTCCAACCGATCTTGAATTTCCTAGTGGTGCACCTTTGGAAGAACTCACTAATGAAGATTTCGAACAACTATTACAAGATGTAGAGTTAGAGGCAGAAGAGGCACAACAAGCGGAAAACGTGCAAACGCAGGCCACAACCTCCCAAGCACCTGTCACACCTGTTGAAGTGGATGCAGAGGATGACGGAGATGAAGAACAGGAGGATGATGAGGAGGATTATGATCAAGAGCAACAAGAGGAGCAACAAGAAGTGCCAGAACTTGTAGGTGCACCAGCATATACAACTCAACTACGAAGGCTATACGACACTATCAAAGCAGTACAAGAAAGGCATCAACTCTCTCTGGTATCAGGTCAAGCTTTGATGCAAGAAATGCTATCAGATGAAGGGGTGGACCAACACTTCATTGACACCCTCAAATTAGTGTCAGACTCCTTAGGAGTTCCGGAGGCTGTCCACACCGCAGTCCGCCAGTCCGTAAGGTATGACAAACGCAGAGTGGACACGTTACCCCGAGCAGGTAAGACTATCAGGATACCCGTCACAGAACCAGAAGTACCCATTGAGACCACAGCCACCCCCACAACCACCACTGACCTCTCCGCCGAAACCTTCGTTCAGACATCACCCATCTCACCCCAGCATCCTCCATCACCACCTTCTCCACCCCCACCACCACCTCCCACCTTGGAAGAAACGATAGTCATCACCTCTACCTTCACTTATAACCCATCCTCATTCAAATCATTCTCATTTCGAGAACCCACCTCACAAGACACCCTCTTCTCCTTCATCACCAATCCCTTGTACACTTCGTCCCGTCTATCCTCTGAACCCATGACTGGCCATCCCATAATTCCAAGTGTAGTTGGAAACCCAGCACCCACAGAAGGCACCCTGTGTTTCCCGACCTATCCCCCAATACGGGTACCTCCATTCCATGACCCCCACTTCCCATCTGGCCCCTACACCTCTTTCAACCTGACCGCGCCACCCCAATACCCGTCCGTTGTGGAGCAGTTCACCCGCTCTCCAATGTTTCCGAGGCACATTTCTCCGATGTTCGCAACGACATCAATTTACACGAACACCACACTCACTTCACCTACCATACCCACCTACATGGTAGCCCCTGTACACACCACCTTGTCTGACCCAATGGACATTTCACCAACCACAGCACCTCTCCCCACGATTCCACCATCTTCCCCTCCCTTGCCCCCCACCTCACCACTCACATCATTGGCACACACAACATTCACTACCCCCCTACCCAATCCCACCTCCCCTGCATTTCAAACTTTTCCCCTTGCATCTCATAATGTAAATAGCACGTTCAACACATTACTTCAGTGTGCCCATCAGCTACAACAAGACTACCATCAATTGGAAGAACGCACTGCTGCCCTCCAGGCAGAATCTCAACGTCTGCAAGCTAGAGTCACCACTCTTGAAGCTGACTACCAGACGCTCCTAACCGAGCATACCACACTACAGCAGGCTCACTCCGAATTGGAATCAAAGACATCAACTGTAGATGACCAAGCAGTCAAGGAATTAGAAACAGTGCTTCAAGCGCAAATGATCTCTAACGCTACACTCAGACGCAACATTGGGCTATTAAGGAAGCATATGGCCGCAACACTAGAAGAGAACAAACGACTTCAACAACAAAACCAAGACAACTTTGAAGCGGCTATGGAAGGAACCGTAGGAGCAACCATTAGCCCTACCAGATATAGAGCAGTTCCATCATAAGACATTCGCATCTTACTTGAGGAGCATGCAAATTTCTTGGAGTCATATGAAAAACTAGAGACTGAATGTGCAGATCTAAAGAAACAGATAGCCAGTGTACCCACTGCTCAATAGGAGCCGGTAATCTTGCAACACTCTACAGAAGAAATGGAGACCCTGCGGAAACAGGTGGCAGAACTCCAAGCACGCCTCTTACCATATGAACGGCCACCCTCGCCCATTGAAGAACCAGAACCTGAAACAGTAGTGGAAATCCCCGTCGATGACAGCTATGAAGAGCCATACGAGCCTATGCCGACGCCTGGTGGTCGAACTACAGAAGAAGGACAAGACACGTTAGAAATTCAAGTTCGAGATTGGGTCAAAAGGGTCGAGAAAGTGGGTAAGACACATGATGATCGTGTGGCCGTGCAAATGCAATCTCTCACAAATCTGGAAGAAACTGTCCTTCGGCCTTCCTACTTTCAAAATTTATCCCATCAACGGTTAATCACAACATCAGAATCGCAATACATGCCTTATTTTGTCTTACTACATGATTATAATGCAGAAGTCAAAAGACATACAGGGAAGGAGCCCACGTTCGCCACTCAATTTGAGATAGGGGATTTACCGACAGATGCACGTGCTGGCTCGATCTTCCAACCTAATTGGCGTGCACGTCTACTCACCGATTACCCAGAGATGATGAGTACTTGGGCAACCATGCCACTATATATCAAGTATAATCCATGCTATTGTCCAGTGGTACGTCGCAGATCCTGGCAAGCATTTGCAATCAAGGTACGCAACAATAAAGAGTGCTCGGCTTGGGTTAACTACCCATATTTTGCTCCACCTCGAGGGACCCCAACCGTAGCCTACATGATATCAACAATTCGGCACTGGTCTACACGTCTAAATAATGTACCCGACATAGCAGCGAAAATGTGTATGAAGATATTCGAGCTCATGACCATTGTCTTCAAAACCTTTCGGAATGTCCAAGCTCCATACATCTCTGCCCGTGGATTCTCTCAAGGCAACAAGGATTTAGTCTACGACATGAGCCAAACCCCCTCGGTCACTATCATCTTTGCTTGGCACGCACGAATAAAGTACTTGCCCGCATGCTTCAAGCAGACATTTGAGGAAATGTTCTCTACGGGATTCTGGGAATACAATTCCGAAATTTTCATTCCCAGACCCACACATTTGCTACATCTATTTGCAGTAGAACAAGCGATCCATGCAGATCAGTTACGTCTGCCACATCCGGACATTCCAGGACCAATCGATTGGGATCGTATGATGACAGATTTGGCCAGAGGACTACGCATACAAGAACATCAGCTTGCCACTCAGGTTGTGGAATATTACATCCAACACTCCCAGCAACAAGGGTCTGTCAGGGACGACAGACGCGAGAGAGGGGGGGGGGTGTTGAGAGCAGTATGAGCACCCAAGGACCGACTAGACAAGGAAGCCAGCGGAGAGAGTCAGAACAAGGTGAAGGAGTAAGTAGACAAAGCAGTCGACGCAAATCTGGCAGATAGGCCCTTCAATTTTTCCCAAATCTACATCTTTTAACAGTGATTCTTATCACTAACAATCATTGTAAATACCATTTCATATTTTTGTAGTTCCATTTTGTGCAAGCCAAGGAGTCCTTGAGCTTAAGGAGCCTTAGAAGTACCTACATATCAATTTTCGTATTTTTTAGACTCCGTTTAAGCCCTCAAATTGGCCCTGGAACCTAATTTTTAACTAGGCCGGACACTAGGTCTAGATAGGGCCAAAACCTAGTCAAAAACTATAAAAAGAGCTAGAGAGTTCATTTTTGAGGTCAGATTGTAATTGAAACGAACTTGTAAGAGCATTTTGAAAGCAATTGAAGAACTCCATTGATTCTCACTCTTTGTCTTGCCGTGTGTGCGCGTGTGTGTGTGTATGTGTGTGCATGCTAGTGTGCTTCTCACTCACGCACTTGTGCCGCCACTTGCTCGAGGTCTTCATACCATCCTCACGTCTTCCCAGATTGACATTAAAGGAGGTGCTACTCATCACTGAGCTACACATAGTACCACACACATCTGTATGAACGAGATCTAAAGGTTGAATTGAAGAGTTAATGTGCATTTTATGCACATTCCTAGTTTGCTTTCCATATTGACAATGCTCATGAAATGAAAAATTAGAGAAAGATAACATAGGTAAGTAGCCAAAATGAGAATGATTCTCCATTCCATTATGAGATATATGGCCCAAACAACCATGCCAAATACAAGCCATATGGTGTTGAGTATAGCTAACAAGTGTTCTTTTTCTGATACAAATAAAGGATAAAGTGAGCCAACCTTGCTTCCTTTTGCAATAACCATATTGCCCTTTGATATGCAAAAGGTCTGAGCATAGAAGAACACCTTGTAACTAAGGTCATCAGGTTGACGAATTGACATCAAATTGCATGATAACTGAGGTACATGGTGTGTATTATGCATAGTGAATTTTGAACCATCAATGAATTGCACAACCACATCTCCAATCTCAACAACATCACACTCGTAAGTATCACCAAGTCTCACAGTACCAAGAGACGTTGCTACATAAGTAGAAAACCATTCTCCATGTGGTGCCACATGGAAAGAAGCACCAAAATATAGCAGCCACATGTGGGAAAGAGAATCAACCATAAGAGCCTCAGTAGACACAATATTGTTAAGTACAAGACATCAACATCATCATTGATTTCTTCAATCTTCACAGTTGAAGTAGATGGTGTAGGTAGTTGTTTAACATGCCCATCAACATTTTGCCCTTTACCTTTAGCATTCTTTAATGCATATCAGTCTTTCTTCATGTGTCCTTTCATATAAGAATAATTGCATTTGATATCCCTCTTCTTTGATTTACATATTCTCTTATTTTGTTTACCATTCTTTTCCTTATTCTTACTCCTGCCACATTGCTGATTCTTTTCTTGGTAAGAATCAAAAACATTATATGCATCTCCACTTTGAGTGCCAACCATACATTTCCTACAAATCTCCTCACTCAAGAGTGCTCCACAAGTTCCATCATATAAAATTTTACCACTAACTGCACTATTGCTAATAGCTATGCAGAACATATCCCATTATGATCGCAAGGTGCATAGCAACAAGGCTGCTTTCATTTCATTATCCATCTCCATTTTCTTAGCCTATAATTGAGATAATATAGCATCAAACTCATTTCAATGAGACAACAATATCTGTGTCCTTCATGTGAAGGTCATATAACTTTCTCATCAAATACACTTTATTTGATGTCGTTTCTTTTTCATATGTGTTGCATAACTTCTTCAAAAGCTTTTCTATATTTTTACAATCCAAAAGTATAAAGTAAAAATTATCTACCAGGTGAAATAGATTGGTAGACCTAGCCATTTAACCCAACTCATCCCAATCATCTTCATCCATGTCAAAATGCTTCTTTAAGATTCCAATTACTAGCTTCCATTGCCTCCTTTGAATCATCACATCTTTAATCTGATTCTTCTATAGGGAAAAGTTTGTGCCATCAAATTTTTGGATCTCAAAATGGTCTTTGCCTTGCAAGTTGTATCTCCTCCTAAGAACACTAGAACTAGACCCTGATCCACCAGACGTGCTTGAGATATCTGATGCCATGGTGATAGAGAACTGACTAGAATGATAATGGAGCTAGAATAGTCCAAACACCACTGCAACTCAAAAAAGGATGATGAAGTGTCATATCCTTGGAAAAATTCAATAGAGTCTTCCCAAAAAAATGGATAAATGAATAGCAATGACCAACCAAAATGATTATGTGTGAATGCATGCACTCACATGAATAGGTGTCTCAAGGAGTAAAATTGACCACTATATAGTTGAAAAAACTGAAATTTGAAAAAATCTTGCTAGAGTCTTTTGTACAAAATAAGCGATGACCAATTTAAGAAAAACTCACTAAAGTTCAAGTACTGACATGTGAACCTCCATGGTGAATCATTGGCTCCACTGCATATAATCACTTAACCAAAAGAACCCAACTAGCTTTACCAAGTACCTATGAACAACTATCATACATCTCCTATGGTGAGGATAGGTGTTGGAGAAACAATCACTAATTGGACCTATATTTGAAGGTCAAAGCTTTAGAAGAAAACCACATGCCTATGTGAAGGGACAAATTCACAAGTGTATTATATTTGTAAAGTTAGTTCACTTTAGTTCTAGAAGTTTTTTTAAAAATTCACGAGATAGAGAAAAGCTATATAAGCTAGTTTGTATCAACTGACGCGAAGAGGAAGACAATGATAGAGTGAGTTAGAACTCAATTTGTATGACTGAGTATAGTTGAGCTTCTTTGAGTGAGAAAGCACTTGTAAGCTTCTGAGTTTTCATAGCTATGATAAGAACTAGTTAAAGTTCTGTGTATAAGTCTTCTTCTTCCATCTCCAAAGTTTGTCTTGTGTGAAATGTTTTTAAAAGTTGAAGTTTTCCAAGCAAGGCGATGCTTGGCATCAAATCTATGTTGAAAGGTTGAGTTTTATGCGGGAAGTCGATGCCTGGCATCAAATCTTGGCTGATAAGTCATTGTTTTCATTCTCTGAGTGTTATCTGTTGTTGAATCTTCTAAAAACATGAAGTTTGTGGAGCAACTCGATGCCTGGCATCGAGTTTCAGCATAAAGTCGATGCCTGGCATCGACTTCTAGCATAAAAGTGCTTCATTCATATCTTTGGTTACACGTGCCTATTTCAGGAATGAAAAAGTGGCTCAAAAAGCCGAAAGTCGATGTCTGGCATCCAGTTTTGGTTGCAAGTCGATGCTAGGCATCGAATTTTCATTTTTAGACACTTAGGATTAGTAAAACAGGTAAAAATTCCATTTTTAGAAGTCATAAGATGTCATCTTGTGAGCCCTATATCTTGAGTTCTAGAGATCCGTTTCAAGCATATGATAGCTTGTTGGAAAGCTCTACTCTTCTACTTTTATCGAAAAAAAGATGTTGGAGAAATAATATTTGAGCTAAGATAAATTAGAAAAATACTGAAGGTATGTCATTTTAGTGACTACAAAGTTCTGAAGAAGTAAAGTTCTTGGTTTTGGCTATCATTTCTCAAAGTTTGGAGTGGCAATGAGTTAGTGGTGACCATAGAGGTGTTCTAGTGTCACATTAATTCATTTCTTGTGGTGTTTTACACATCAACAATAGGTAAGTCTTCCATCTACATCACCAAAGAGAGCCTCAGATGTGGGTGTCTCCTAGTTCTAAAAAACTCACCACGACCCTCTTTATTAACATCAAAGGCTTTATGCAAAATCGTAGTTGCTATATCAATGGCCACGTGGGCATACATAAGCGACGTCCATAGAAGCATACATAGTGTGTATATGCTCAATATATGCAGTAAAATGGCACTCAAAGGCTGAATTCATAGTCCAAAGACTAGCCAACAACACCTGTAAGTTTTTGTCAACTCTGTACTTTTGGCTCAAAAACCAGCATAAATTTGGGGTAGTTGCTCCCACAACCACTGAAACCTTTCAAGAAACCTATAGATTTACTAGAGTGGTTGAAAAAAGAAAACCCAAAGATGAATATTCATTGTTTGAGAAGTACAAAAGAGCACTATTTGTGATGTTCTTGAACCTATGTAATGAGAACTATGCGTGAAAGTACTCCAAAACGACTCCAAAAATCACCCCAAAAATGCTTCAAAACAGGCTTTGAAAGCCAAAATGAAGCTTTGACAACACAAAACATGTTCAAGATATTGTAGACCTTAGTCTTTCCTCTTTCTCAAGCATCACAAGAGTGTAGCTTAGTGCCAAGAGTGTACCTTGGTGTGAAGAGATTGTCTTCCTTGATTGTTGAGGTCCTCCCTCGCATGCAGCCAACCGCCCCAATGGTGACTTCAATGATTGAGATGACAAGGTATGTCAAGATCTATGCCTTATACACCACCTTAGTTATAAGCCTTGGGTGGGCGGGTCGATACTCGCTTCACTCGCACAAAAGGAGAATAGCTTTTGCCTTAAAATGATCTGATACTAGTGACGAATTTCAATGATGATGCACCAAAGTGGGCTCTCCATTCTCGAGAGCTCCATGATGATACTCTCAAAGTAGAAACCCAAGCTCTAGATGCCACACATAGTACTCCACATAGAGGCTGCAGAATATGCAGAAAACAAAGTGCACAAGGGGGCATGAACACAGTCTCATTAAGTTTTCCAAATCCACTTGAAATTACAATTTGTGGTTGACTAGGCCACTATATGTGTTATTAAAGAACATATACAAAAGTTTCTAGCGGCCATTCGGTCTTTCACATGGACACTAATAATAACATGAACTTCTTGCAACAAAAGAGAGAAGAACTCCTCAAATGTTAAGGCCTTGGATTGGCTTTCATCATCAACCAAAGAGTAGATGCAAAGCTTTGATATGAATCTAGAAGACCAGCCAAAATAGTCTACACAAGTGAGCTATCTAGGAGGACTTCATCAACAGAAATAAATTGTTCCTTCAAATCTTTGATCTTTGTTAAAAGCTGTCTATAGAATCTCCTTCATTCATATGCTCACTCTCCAACTATTTTTGGAGGTAAGCAACACAAGCCTCATTTCTTGCCTGGTATAAGGTGTTAAGTGTATCACAAGCATCCTTTGTTGTTTTGCAAGAGTGAATATGAGCCATAATGGCACGTTTGGAAAACAAATCTATCAATGCATGTGCCTAAGCATCTCTGCCATCCCATCGAAGTTGCTCTATAGTAGGTCGAATAGGAACTGAAGCATGAACAGGAATTTGAAGATCACCATCTTCAATGCCATCTCCATTACCTTCAATAAATGTATTTGGAGGTGTAGTAGGTCATTTTTCAACACCTTGCATAATATTCCATAGTCATTTTGTGACAAATACATGACGCATCATATATCAATACCATACAACTTGTCCTCAAGTGCCAACATACGGAATACATCATTACTTTCAGCCATGGCCATTGACTAAAATACCATGATGCAAAAAAATGTTTGTATCTCAAAAAGTTGAACAAAACTACCTGGTTGAGCTCTGCTAAACCTGTAGAAGACTTTGAGGTGCTTGTAATCACGAGCTTAGATCCAAATTTTGACACCACAAGCCAAATCAGTTTTGAACTCTTTATCATCTTGAATATGATCACCAATTTTCGTGCAATTTTGAGACTATGACCAAAGGGGTGTGAATGATGCCCTAGATGAAGTGGCGACCTGCTCTGATACCAATTGTTAGAGTTTGAGGTCTATGGAAGCACATGAATAGCACAAGGAAGAAGAAGAAGCTTGAAGCACAACACATAGTACTGAATGTTTTCCAACCGAATGTACAAAGATAAGTGACCCGTTAGAGTTATAGGCATATATACAAGCTAGGGGGAAAAAAACCTCCTTAAAGGGGAAAAAGGTGCCCCGAAAGTCCTAAGTGTATTCACACACATCACTACCAAATATATCAATAGGATGCAAGAAAAGGAAGATCAAATTTATATTCAAAGTGCCCCTGCATACCACACTCGAAATATGTGGACAAAAGTTATGGAAGATGACAAAGATGAAGAAGCACCTCCTAACACATTGATAGAATGTAACTTAATCAAAGAAATGAGCTAGGCAACAAGGAAAATCCTCATCCTATATTGATGGCCACATGTTTATTGAACTATCCTAAGTTGCTCTCAATGGTAACTTCTTTTATGAAAACTTATGCTAATGTGTTGTCATGGCATTACAAAGATAGGAGTGTGCGTAAGTCCTAGGGAACTTAGGATTCCACTAGTATAAGGAGCCAAACAAATAAGGGGTAAAAGCTATATGTTGTATGCTAAAGTTGTTTGCTAAGAGATCAAGAAAATGGAGGATATTGGAATTACTATCTTAGTGGAGCACTCAAAATGGCTTTCTCCGAGGTTCATGTGCCCAAAAAGAACACTAGTTAAATTCGAATATGTGTGAATTTTAGAGCACTCAACAAGGTCACAATTTGTGATGGGTTCCCTATGCCATTTGCATAATATGTTATTGAAGAAGTGGTTGGACAAACATGGTATAGCTGTATGGATGGATTTAGCGGGTACGACTAGAATTATTCAAACTAAAAAAAGTTCTTCCAACTTTCAATAGAACAATGGATCTTATCTTTGGACCCCTACTTTTGGATGTCCTTCAAATCTTCATGGATGACTTTTTCTCCTTCTGAGGTACTTGTACTAGTAATCCTATGGAATTCTTAGATGATCATCTAGCCCAATTGCAAGAATTCTTCAAAAGATGTAGGGAAAATAAGCAGAATCTGAATTCAAACAAGTGTCACTTTCTAGTGATAGAAAGGCACCCTTCCTGGACATGTGGTGTCTACATTCTAAATAAAGAGTTTCATTGTATTAAACTCAAATTTCTCCAAAATTGGGAATTTTTATGTCTTCAAGCCGTTAAGTCCCAAGCTTGAGAGATTAACTATGTCTCTATCTTAAGTAATATTAAGTTCCCACCTAGTGAACTTAATTCTCTCTCTAATATTAGGATATTTTTTATTTCCAAACTTGGGCAGTTAAATTGTTTTCTAATATTTTCATTTTGAACTAGAAAAATATCTCAAACTTCTCTAGAACTTAGATAAAAACTAAATTTATTTCTACTAAAGATATGTGCCATGTCTTAACATCAATAGAAACTTGTATTTGATCTTGAATTCTCACATCAACTAGCTATATAGCTCTCTTGAGCTTCTAATCCTTTATTTTATGAAAGCTTGAGCACATTGGTTTCTCTTTCCTTGTTCAAGAAATGGAAGAAGTTAGAGTTCCAAAAAGTCCAAGTACCTCTGCAGAACAAGTTCCAGAACCTGTGGAAGTTGAAAGTTTAGAAAGAGTTTCACCACTATTTAAGGATACACCTACTTGGTTATATCACACTTGGAAAGATAGTGGTATAAAGACTTTTACTGGAACAACAAGGAGTCATACTAGACAACAACAACAAGATCATGTAAGAACAAGAAGTCAAACTAGAGAGCAACAACAAAAAAAAGATCATGTAAGTTTTGCTGATGACTTTGAGATTCATGATATTTTGGCACTTACGACTGTTCAAGATGAGCTTGCGTGTGTTAAAGATGCACGTAACATTCCTATTTGGAGAAAATCTATGCAAGAAGAGATTGATTCTATTCATAAGAATCAAACTTGGCACCTATGTGAGTTACCAAAGGGAAAGAAGGCTATAGGTGTAAAATGGATCTTCAAAATCAAAAGGAAAGCAGATGGTGCTATTGATAGATATAAGGCCAAGTTAGTTGTCAAAGGATATGCACAAGAAAAAGGTATTGATTATGATGAGACATTTGCTTCTACATCTAGGATGACTGTTATTAGGTCAATACTTGCTTTAGCAGCACATTTTGGTTGGCATATATATCAACTTGACATTAAGACTGCTTTTGTAAATGGTGATTTACATGAGGATGTGTATATTCAGCAGCCAGAAGGTTTTGAAGAGACAGGTAAAGAACTTAGTGTGTAGGCTTGTCAAAGCTTTGTATGGATTAAAACAAGCACCGAGAGCATGGTATGAAAAGATACATACATACCTTTTATCCATTGATTTCCATAACTCAGATGCAGCTCCAACTCTTTATGTCAAAGTTGAAACAGGTATGATGATTATAGCAATCATTTATGTGGATGATATTATAGTCACGGGTCCCAGAGATGAAGATTTGTAGATGTTCAAAGAACAGTTAAAGCAAACATTTGATGTGAATGATTTAGGCATTTTGCATTATTATCTTGGGATTCAGTTTCTGTTTTGAGATGAGTGTATCTATATGACACAAGAGAAGTACATTGAGAAAATTTTGGAGAGGTTTCAGATGCTTGATTCTAAACCTATGCAAACACCTATGGATCAGAACACGTCTTTACAAATGGTGGCAGATGCACAACCATTTGATGCTACTCTATATAGTCAAGCAGTAAGTTGCTTGATATATCTTTGTAATACACATCCCGATATATAGTTTGCAGTTTCTCAAGTATCAAGGTTCATGCAGAATCCGACAGTGTTACATTGGAAGGCAGTAAAGAGAATCGTTAGATATTTGAAGGGAACTTCAAATTTTGCTATGGTATTTTTGAAATCAACACATTTGTTACTAAAAGGATTTTCAGATTTTGATAGGATAGGTGATAGAGACACAAGAAGAAGTACTAGTGGATTTTGTTTTTATCTTGGAGATTGTCTTATCTCATGGCTTTCAAAGAGACAACCCACTATTGCCACTTCATCGTGTGAAGTTGAATATCGTGCAACATTTACAGCTACTCTAGAGTCAGTTTGGTTGCAAAAGATTTTCAGTTATCTTAATGTGAGAGTATATGAACCTATTCAGATATTTTCAAATAGCCAGAGTGCCATAGCTATAGCAAAGAATCTAGTGCATCATGCAAGACAAAGCGTATAGAGGTACACTACCACTATATTCAAGAGCAGATAGCTAAGAAGCACATTGAGCTAGTTTATGTTCCATCTAGTGAGAATGTTGCAGATATTTTTACCAAAGCATTGACTAGAGATAGTCATGAGAAGATTTGCAAGTTACAAAATCTTGTACCATTGTGACATTGAAGGAGGGATTGTTGGAATCAATGTCCAATAGTTTTTATTCCATGCGAACCTGAAACTTCATAGTGTGAAACCATCTTTTAGAAAGCTAAAAGAAAACAAAACCAAAAGCGAGATAAATAGCAACGATGAGTTTTATTTAAAAGTCATGAAAAGCCAACAAAAGTGATCTTTACGCATAAAGCAAAAGCATGCTTTATTGATCGCTACAAATCATATGCTACATTTTTTATTGGTTGCTACATTTTTTATGGATCACCGCTTTGCTTGCTTTAACTACGATAAAGCTTTTTCATGGAAGATCATAGTTTTTTAACGTGCTTTTCACATAGCTTCAAAACTATAAAACAAGGAGTCATCCTCATTGTATACTCACTCACTCAAGCAATCTCAAGGAGATCAAGGAGGAAAAGTCTCACACTCTTGGAGGAGGTGAAGTTTTGGTGAAGGAGAGGCTACTCTCTTGGAGCAAGAAGTATTCTACAAGGTGGTGGTAACTATCTTTTGTGAATTAACCTTGTTGGTTGATTTACAATTTTGTTACACTATTTTTTGAGAATAAGGTTAACTTCATTGCTTTGTTCACTTCACACACTTAGATTATTTCGACATAATCTAAATTTTGTACCATCATCTTCTTGGATATTCTTCCATTAGTGAGTGCACCACTTTATATGGTTGAGTAGTACTCCCATGTTGTAATTTGGACATCTATTTTTTAGTGAGTAAACATCCAACTTACGTTCCCTATCCTTGTCTCAAGATCTTTATTTCTCTATCTCACTTATCATCTTAATTAGTTAAGTGTGTATGCTCAAAAGGTTTTCGTTTGGAACGATCCTAGGGCCCCAAATTCCAACATATTCTTTCTACACCACATGATGAAATGAATAAGATAATCAACAATTTTGGTAAAGATTATTAGTGGATACATGCATGTCCTAAAAAAATTATCTTTTATATAGAGGTAAATATGCAAACTCTTTGACATGTCCAAAATGTCAATCTCCTCAATATAAGGATGAAGAGGGTGAAATCCAAAAAAAGATATTGAGACATTTTCCATTGGCTCCATGAATTAAACATATGTTTCAAATCCCTGAATTATGAAAGCTTTTGACATGGGGATTTTATCATAAAAGTACCAATAGAGTAATGAGAATTCTAGTAGACAGTGCAGCTTTTCAACATATTGATTCTAGATGGCCTGATTTTGCACAAGAGCCACATAATTTAAAGTTAGGAGTTGCATTAGATGGGGTTAATCCATTTTCAATGAAATCTAGTAAATGATCAACATGGCCAGTGATAGTCATCAACTACAATCTCTCACCATCCCTTAGCATTAAAAAGGAATATTTAATGCTTTCAGTTTTAATCCCAGGAAAAAGATAAGTTAAAGACATGAATATATATCTTGCTTCTCTCATTGAGGATCTCCAAAAGTTATGGAGAGGTATTAAGGTCATTGATGTATCGAAAATCATTAATCAAAGATACATTATGGTTCATGGAATTGTGGCTTGTACTATACACCATTTTCCAAGATACGGTGTCTCTTCAGGTAACGATATATATTTTTTTATTTAATAAGTATACAATTGTATGTGAGTGATTCGTATTATATTTTGATGGTTTTCACGATGTAGGAATATCTACTAAGGGATATAAGGCTTGTCCTTATTGTGGTGATTGATTGAGATCATTTTATAGTAAGAATCTCAATAAAACTATTTTTTCTTTGACATCGATGGTTCTTGCCTAACAATCATCCATTAAGATACAAAAGAGAGTGATATATTTTAATGGAAATATTGAAACACTGGTGAGTGTCCAAAACCAATGACACCTATGGATTGGTATCGAAAATAGATAGATGGGCCTCTTATAGATCCACAATCTGAAATCTTCAGTGATGATGAAGATGATGAGAATGTGAAGATTAGAGGTAAAGAAAAATTGGTGCTAGAGGAGAATATATCGATATGGTATTCTTTGGAGTATGGAAGAGAGTTAAAGATTTGTCATCTTCTTGATTCTATGTATATATTCAAGAATATTGGTTATTCATTATGGCAACATCTTCTTGGATTAAAAGATAGAGTAGCATCAAGAAATGATTTAAAGGATCAAAACTCAAAACCAAAGTTATGGTCAATTTTTGATAGAAATCGATATGAAACAACTTATGCACCTGCTCGACCCTCGATACTTACAATAAAAAAGTGAAAACTATCAACAATAGGATTCAATTGATTCACACACCTATATGGTGCATCTTTTCAAAATATATCACTACAACATATGAGGGGCATACCGACGCTGCATATACCGACGGTCACAGTCGGCATCGGTATGGGCCTCGGAAAATGTCACTTAGAGATACTGATGGTCAAATGACCGTCGGTATGACCGTTTTAAACGGATTGTCGATGTGGCCCGCACCCGCCGATATGTGCGTCGGTATATGCGTTGGTATATGCATCGATATAAGCGTCGGTAATTTACTGGGAACTACCGACGCCCATACCGGCGGCAAGTTTTAAACATACCGCGAGCCCGAGAACAAAACTTCACATTTTTGCACGTGTTTGAATACTGTTGGTCTTCTGTCGAACTTGCGCACGCAAACCGAATCCTGATCTACATTGTTTTGTGCACACACACACACACAGATCTCTCTCTCTACACACACACTCTCTCTCTCGGCTTAGATCTCACATCTTGGTAAGTGCTACGCGTACTGTTAGCATTTGTGTTTCTCTATGCTTTAGGTTTTATAATTTCTCTTTTCTTCGATTTCGCAGAAGTTCTTTGTCGTCGATTGTTTGGAATTGGACGATAGACGACATACATTACGCTTTGACGACAACGATCCAAAAGAGGGGCATACTTGTAAGTGATTGTTTTATTCTCTATTGATAGAGAGAGAAGGAGAGAGAGAGAGAGAGAGATAGAGAGAGAGAGAGAAGAGAGAGAGAGTGAGAGATAAAGAATAATGAAAGAAAGGAAGATAGAGATAGGAAAATGAACACTACAAGGAATACGGGCGTATAGCGACGGTTAAGGCGACAAAATTTCGTCGCTATAAAATTACAACTTGCATCGTAATTAGCGTCGAGCGCGGACTGTCGATTAGACGACGCAAAAAACGACGATATTTGCGACTTGGATTGCGACGCTCCCGTACAACGTCGCTAAAACGACACTATTTAAATGCGTCGCTTAAGCGACGCTTTTTTGTGTCGCATAAGCGACGCCGGTAGCCGTCGCATAAGCAACACCGGTAGCCGTAGCATAAGTGATGCTATAAAATGTCGCTTATACGACGGCGAATAGCATCGCTTACATGACGATCTGTTGACGGACAAAAATTAAAACGTTGGAGGCTCTGCAATCGGCATTTTCACGCATCCGATCGAAGAGCTCTCCAACGTTCGCAATTGCGCTGCACTTACGAGCTGAAGCAAGTATATGCAAAATTGTTGTTTTGCCTAAGCTCTCTATTATTGTCTCCCTCTGTCTTTGTTTCTCTCTTTCTACATCTTTCTCTCTTTGAATTCTCTCTCTCTCTCTCTCTTTTCTTTCTCTCTTTATTGCAGGTTATTCAAGAAGCTAACCAAGCAAAAACTATGGCTAACAATTGTAAGTACAATTTCTATTATTTGTAGATCATTTGAATTGTGTTATTTTCATTACATACCATACTCACACTTATTGATATGCACTCATACACTTATACATGATGAAGATGTACACACACATGCATATACCTACATATACACATATACATGCACATACACACACATACACATAGAGTTATACATATACACACACATACACAAGAACATGCACATATTGATACATACATATACACTTATACATGCACATGCACATACATACATATACACACACATACACATGCACATACATACATATACACACACATACATATACACTTATAAGGTACACACATATGAATGAATTATATAATTAAAGTATTAAAACACATATACACATGCACACACACATGCACATACCTACATATACACATATACATGCACATACACACACATACACATAGAGTTATACATATACATGCATATACATATACACACGCATACACATGCACATGCACATACTCATACACACATATACACTTATACATGCACATGCACATACATACATATACACACACATACACATGCAGATACATACATATACACACACATACATATACACTTAGGTACACACATATGAATGAATTATATAATTAAAGTATTAAAACACATGCTTAATATAAACAATAATAACAATCAATAGAACAAAACTCTTCATTACTTAATACCATACACACAATTCAAAACATAACTGAAATGAAAAATATATAGATAAAATATATATATATATATCAATGTAAATACATATAATCCAATGTCAAAATCAACTAAAATCCTAATCATCATCATCATGATCATCATCATCATCAGCAATATCATGATCATCCTGATCTTCCTCATCCTCATCGTCATGATGACCCTGTGACGATCGAGATCGTCCCTCCTGTGTTTGTCTCTCCACTTCTTTACAATTGGTTTTATGATTTGTAAAGGTGGATTACATCCAAAGAGATCGATAAAAATTCGATCCCACAAAAAAAACGTGAATGCAAAGAGCTACTATGTTTGATGGAAAAAGAACTTCCTACTTGATTTTTTGATATTCAGGTTCATTTACTAGTCCATCTTGTAGATGAGATAGAGATTGCTGGTGTTGTCAACACTCAATGGATGTTGCTGGTGTTGTCAACACTCAATGAGATAGAGATTGCTGGTGTTGTCAACACTCAATGGGAATACTAAACGGTTACGTGCGACAAAGAGCAAAACCAGAAGGATCCATGGCAAAGGGTTGGATGCTTGAAGAGTGCATGTATTACATTAGTGAGTACCTTGAAAGAGTTAATGAAGAAGCTCCACGTGCATGGACCAATGAGTCTTCTTCAAAAATAACAGATGAGGTATTATCAGGTAAGGGGGTTCCATTCTTATTTACATTTCAAGAAAAAAATAATGTTTCTACTTTTGTAGCATATAATAGCGAATGCATGCAAGCATTCCTTAGCGAGTACGAGGAACTTCAAAGTCTCCGAAGTAAAAGGCGAAAAAAAAAAGATCTAGACGTAATCTCGATAATAATGAGATTACAGATATACCTTCTTTCACGGATTGGCTATATAGTCGTTTGCAACGCGCCAACGCAAATAATGAAGAAATCTCAGATGAGCAAAGAGAGTTAATGATAGGTTGTGAACAAAAGGTAATTTTATTAAAATATATATTTTATTTTTTTCATATATGTATGTTAGTTTCTATTTACTAATTGAATTTATTTTGCAGGCTTGAATGTTCACTAATATGTGGGCTTTTGGACAGCATATTAGAATCAAAGCCATTGATTCTTTACGTAAAACAGAGGATTCTAGTATTGTTGCTTGTTTCAAGCAACTATCACGTGCTAGCTCAAAAGACACGAACCTTATAGATAGCAAACTTGGTTACGTAGGAACTATTGTTGGTATCTACAAAATTTCATTTCATACATTCAAACAGGTAGAAAAAAGTTTATATATTTTTTTTAGAGTTAGTTATTTTTTTAAGCACCTAATAATGGGACGTTTTTGTTGTTATATATTTTGATAGGTCATTTTGAAGGTTGACTGGTATCGAGCGGAGCATAAAGGTAGTAATTCTACAATAAGAAAGGAATTATCTGGGTTTTGGGCAATCGATTCTTCCAAGGTAATGCGATCTACTAAAGAACCATATATTCTTCCTAGGCATATTGAACAAGCATTTTTTTATAAAAACCGAGATGCTCATCCTTGGTGGCAAGTCATTCATGTGCAACCTAGAGGTAGGTCATTGTTTGAACAGTTTATTGTTAGAGAGATTGAAGAAAGTCCTCTTGATGATTCAGCATCAAATACTGATACATCAACATCTGGAATAGAAATTAGACTCATTATACGTGATAATGATACTAATCTTTTTGATGAAGAGGATAATTCTCTACATGCTGATTCTACTGATGAGGAAGAGGAATTACCAGAAATAGATATTAATCCACCAATAGATGATGTGATTCATGAGAACATAGATTTAACAATAGAAGAAATAAATGAAATCAATAAGGATAATGAAGAGGAGACTATATTGATGTCTTACCAAAATGATGGCAATAATGAAAACATATGAGCAGATTAGATAGTAACTTGAAGCTTCTGAATGGATATCAGATAATAGGTTTTTTTATTAACTTGAATAACGATGAATCCTACTAGAGAGATGAAATCATGTTCTTCTAAGTTAGAACATGAAGATCGGGGGTATGCCTAATTATTTTATATATAGCTTTATCTTCGAGGAGTAAATTTTTATCATGTATGTATGCATATGTGTGTGTATTCATGTGTATTATATGTATACATATGTTAGTATGCATATATATGTATTTCATGTATATGTATGTGTTTGCATGTGTGTGATATATGTATACATGTGTTAAATATGCATATGTGTATATATGCATATGCATTTATGTAAAATATTCATGTATTCATGTACGTAATATATGCAAGTGTTTATAATTGTGTACATGTATATATGTATATGTGTCTATGTGTAAATATGTACATGTAAATATGTATGCATGTATATATATGTTTATGTGTGCATGTAGGCATGTACATGTATGTGTAAATATGTACATGTAAATATGTTAGTATGTATATATATATTTATGTGTGCATTTAGGCATGTATGTGTGATGCATAATATATCTACTCCATTTTATATTTATGTATCCTATCTACATGATGTGTATATATCTTTACATATATTATGATCCTCGTTTATTCGAGTAGCTATATATAGAGGCATAAGGTTGGGAGGAGAGACATCTCTCTAGTAGGACGTCGGAGGTGTACATATACTTCAAACATATGGCTAAAAGGTTGAATTAGAGTTTTTAAATTAGGGATTTCAAAACCCTAATATCGAGATTAGTGTTCTCTCTCTCTCTCTCATATACATACATACCGTGCATTGTCGCGACGATGAGCCATAAGTGTCCGCATCTCTTTTAAACACCATTTAAGAGACCACCCTGTCCCAAACTCCGTCTCAAGTGAACTGAGCACGTACTTTTTATCCCTCTCATCATGCTCACTACAAAAATAAAAAACATAATATAAATAAAACATAAGATATATATTTCAATTTATATGTAAAACTTTTACTTACTTCCACGGTAAGTGGATAAAGCGCAGGTAAGAGTCGCATAGTGCACACATTCTCCTCTTGAACTCCAATCCATTTCCTATGCATACAATATTCCCCTCTGGCTCTATGTCGCACTCCAGTCCTAACGTGCCTATGCATGTCCTCATAGGCAACGTCTCTGCTCTGCTATCACGTGCTTATGAAAAAAAACATACCTATGAGTAGATAGCTCTCTTCCTGCGTGTGGAGCCGTAGAAGAGCCCTCGTGTGATCGCGTAAGCATCTGGATCGTATAATCCAGCTCCTCATCAGACATCTCTGCGTAGTCCCGCATTATGGCCCCTAGAGTATCTGACGGAACTCTTGCTCTCATAAGACTTTTTATGAGAGTGAGTTTCACCTTTCTCTCTTTACTGGGATCCATAATACCTAACATATAAAACAAAATGGTTAGAAATCAATATATATACGTGTATGTGTGTGTATGCATGTGTATGTGTGTGTATGCATCATTATGTGTGTAAGTGTCTATGTGTGTTTGTGTGTGTGTATATGTGTGTGTGTGTCTATGTGTATGTGTGTGTGTCTATGAGTGTGTATGTGTTTATGTGTATGTATGTATCTATGTGTGTGTATGTGTCTATGTGTGTATGTGTATGCATGTATGTATGCATATATGTGTGTATGCATGTGTATGTGTGTGTATGCATCATTATGTGTGTATGTGTCTATGTGTGTATGTATATGTGTGTGTTGTCTATGTGTATGTGTGTGTGTCTATGAGTGTGTATGTGTTTATGTATATGTATGTATCTATGTGTGTGTATGTGTCTATGTGTGTATGTGTATGCATGTATGTATGCATGTATGTATGCATATGTGTGTGTATGCATCATTATGTGTGTCTATGTATGCATGTGTATGTGTGTATGCATCATTATGTGTGTATGTGTCTATGTGTGTATGTGTGTGTATATGTGTTTGTATGTGTGTATGCATGTGTATGTGTGTGTATGCATCATTATGTGTGTAAGTGTCTATGTGTGTTTGTGTGTGTGTATATGTGTGTGTGTATATGTGTGTGTGTGTGTCTATGTGTATGTGTGTGTGTCTATGAGTGTGTATGTGTTTATGTGTATGTATGTATCTGTTTGTGTGTATGTGTCTATGTGTGTATGTGTATGCATGTATGTATGCATGTGTATGTGTGTGTATGCATCATTATGTGTGTATGTGTCTATGTGTGTATGTGTGTATGTATATGTGTGTGTTGTCTATGTGTATGTGTGTGTGTATATGAGTGTGTATGTGTTTATGTATATCTATGTATCAATGTGTGTGTATGTGTATGCATGTATGTATGCATATGTGTGTGTATGCATATGTATGTGTGTGTATGCATCATTATGTGTGTCTATGTATGCATGTGTATGTGTGTATGCATCATTACGTGTGTATGTGTCGATGTGTGTATGTGTGTGTGTATATGTGTTTGTATGTGTGTATGCATGTGTATGTGTGTGTATGTATCTATGTGTGTGTATGTGTCTATGTGTGTATGTGTATGCATGTATGTATGCATATGTGTGTGTATGCATGTGTATGTGTGTGTATGCATCATTATGTGTGTATGTGTGTATGTGTCTATGTGTGTATGTGTGTAGGTATATGTGTGTGTTATCTATGTGTATGTGTGTGTGTCTATGAGTGTGTATGTGTTTATGTATATGTATGTATCTATGTGTGTGTATGTATCTATGTGTGTATGTGTATGCATGTATGTATGCATCATTATGTGTGTCTATGTATGCATGTGTATGTGTGTATGCATCATTACGTGTGCATGTGTCTATGTGTGTATGTGTGTTATATGTGTGTGTGTCTATGTGTATGTGTGTGTGTTTATGAGTGTGTATGTGTTTATGTGTATGTATGTATCTATGAGTGTGTATGTGTATGCATGTATGTATGCATATGTGTGTGTATGCATATGTATTTGTGTGTATGTATCATTATGTGTGTCTATGTATGCATGTGTATGTGTGTATGCATCATTATGTGTATGTGTCTATGTGTCTATGTGTGTATGTGTGTGTGTATGTGTGTGTGTCTATGTGTATGTGTGTGTGTCTATAAGTGTGTATGTATTTATGTGTATGTATGTATCTATGTGTGTGTATGTGTATGCATGTATGTATGCATATGTGTGTGTATGCATATGTATGTGTGTGTATGCATCATTATGTGTGTATGTGTCTATGTGTGTATGTGTGTGTGTATACATTATGACAGTGTATGTAAGCATGTGCATTATGTATGCATATAAGTATGTATGTATGCATATGCATATGCATTATGTATGCATATGCATTATGTATGCATATGCATTATGTATGCATATGCATATGCATTATGTATGCATATGTGTGTATGTATGCATATGCATGTAAGTATGTATGTATGCATATGCATATGCAATATGTATGCATGTATGTGTATGTGTGTGTATGCATATATGTGTGTGAATGTGTGTGTACATGTGTCTGTATGTGTGTATGCATGTGTATGTGTGTGTATGCATCATTATGTGTGTATGTGTGTGTGTCTATGTGTATGTGTGTGTATCTATGAGTATGTATGTGTTCGTGTGTGTGTGTATGTGTCTATGTGTGTATGTATCTGTGTGTGTGTATGTATCCATGCATGTGCATTATGTATGCATGTAAGTATGTATGTACATTGTATGCATATGCATATGCATTATGTATGCATATGTATGCATGTATGTGTTTATGTGTGTATGTCTCTCTATGTGTGTGTATGCATATATGTGTGTGTATGTGTGTATGTGTGTGTATATGTGTCTGTATGTGTGTATGCATGTGTATGTGTGTGTATGCATGTGTATGTGTCTATGTGTCTATGTGTGCATGCATGTGTATATACTATATGTGTGTGTGTCTATGTGTATGTGTGTGTACCTATGAGTGTGTATGTGTCTATGTGTGTGTATGTGTTTATGTGTGTATGCGTATGCATGTATGTATGCACATGTATGTGTATGCATGTGTATATGTGTGTATGCATCATTATGTGTGTATGTGTCTATGTGTGTATGTGTCTATGTGTGTATGTTCTATGTGTGTATGTGTTTGTGTATATGTGTGTGTATGTGTGTGTGTCTATGTGTATGTGTCGCTATGCGTCTATGAGTGTGTATGTGTTTATGTGTGTGTATGTGTCTATGTGTGTGTATGTGTCTATGTGTGTATGTGTCTATGTGTGTGTATGCATGTATGTATGCATAGGTTTGTGTATGTGTGTGTATGCATTATGTATGCATATGTGTGTGTATGCATTATGTATGTGTATGTATGCATATGTATGCATGTATGTGTATGTGTGTGTATGTCACTCTATGTGTGTGTGTGTATGCATATATGTGTGTGTATGTGTGTGTGTATATGTGTGTCTATGTGTGTATGTGTGTGGATGCATCATTATGTGTGTATGTGTCTGTGTGTATATGTGTGTGTATGTGTGTGCACGTCTATGTGTGTGTATGTGTGTGCGCGTCTATGTTGTGTGTGTCTATGAGTGTGTATGTTTGGATGTGTGTGTGTATGAATGTGTGTCTATGAGTGTGTATGTTTGGATGTGTGTGTGTATATGTGTGTCTATGTGTGTATGCATGTGTATGTGTGTGAATGCATCATTATGTGTGTCTATGAGTGTGTATGTTTGGATGTGTGTGTGTATATGTGTGTCTATGTGTGTATGCATGTGTATGTGTGTGAATGCATCATTATGTGTGTATGTGTGTGTATATGTGTGTGTATGTGTGTGCACGTCTATGTGTATGTGTGTGTGTATGAGTGTGTATGTGTTTATGTGTGTGTATGTGTCTATGTGTGTCTATGTGTCTATGTGTGTATCTGTCTATGTGTGTATGTATGCATATGTGTGTATGTGTGTGTATGCATGATGTATGCATATGTGTGTGTATGCATTATGTATGTGTATGTATGCATGTGCATTATGTATGCATATGCATTATGTATGTGCATGTATACATGTGAATTATGCATGTATATGTGTGTGCATGTGTATGCATTATGTGTGCATGTGTGTATGTGTATGCATTATGCATTGTGTATGTGTGTATATGTGTGTGTATTTGTGTGTATGTGTGTGTGTGTGTGTCTATGCGTATGTGTGTGTGTGTCTATGCGTGTATATGTGTGTGTACATATGTATGTGTGTGTAAGTGTGTGTGTGTGCGCATACCTGCCAATGGTCTCTCTCTCTCTCTCTCTCTCTCTCTCTCTCCCTCTCGTGCGTGCTCTCTCTCTCTCTCTCTCGGTCTCTCTGTTCTTGCTCGCATCCAAGTCCCGGCACAAATGTGCCGGGAGAAATCAATTTTTTTTTTTACATTCCAGAGCGTCGCATATGCAACGCTCTGCAGTTTGCCAACATCGTTAAATTCGTCGCTAATCAGCGACGGTGATAGCGACGCTTTTTAAGTAGCGTCGCTTATGCGACGAGGGTCGGGCAAAAAAAAAAATCCGAAATTCCTACCGTCGCTTATGCGACGACCTCGTCGCATAAGCGACGGTTCCCGTTTTTTTCCCGATTCGGGGGTATCGCTACGCCCCCCTTTTTCTTGTAGCGAGAGCATACATACACACACATATACACACACATTTACACACATACATGTACACACATGCATACATACACACATACATGTACACACATGCATACATACACACATACATGTACACACATGCATGCTTACATACAAACACCTATACACACATGCATGCTTACATACACACACACATATACACACATGCATGCATACACACTACACACATGCATACATACACACATACATACACACACATATATACACTATGCATACATACACATACACACACACATATACACACATACATACACACACACATATATACACACATATACATATATGCATGCATACATACACACACATATAAACACATGCATGCATATACACATATACACATATACACATATACACATATACACACATGCATACATACACACACATGCATACACACATACATACACACACATATATACGCATATGCATACATACACATACACACACATATACACACATACATATATACACACATATACATTCACACACACACACATATACACACATGCATGTATACATACACACATATACACACATGCATGTATACATACACACACATACACATACACACACATGTATACACATGCATACACATACACACACATGCATGCATACATACACACGTACACACACATGCACACACATGCATGCCTACATACACACACATACACATACACACACATACACATACACACACATGTATACACATGCATACATACACACGCACACATGTACACATGCATACATACACACACATATATATACAGATGCATACATACACACATATAATCCTATTTTTATTTTGAAGTTTTTTTTTACATCAAATATATAAAAATAGGATTAGGGTTTTTACACATACACATATAATATATATATATATATATATATATATATATATATATATATATATATATATATATATATATATATATATATATATATATATATATATATATATATATATATATATATATATATATATATATATATATATATATATATATATATATATATATATATATACATGTATATACACATGTATAGAGAAATATAAATATTTTAGGTCTAGATATTTAAGATTAGGGTTTTAGGGTTTTAATACGTAGATAAGATATATACACAAACACACATATACATATAATACATACATACATGTAGATACACATGCATACAAAAATATACATATTTTAGATTTAAATCTTTAAGATTAGGGTTTTAGGGTTTTAACACCTACATAACATATATGCACACATACACATGCATATATAATACATATATACATGTATATACACATGTATACAGAAATATACATATTTTAGGTCTAGATCTTTAAGATTAGGGTTTTAGGGTTTAGACATACATATAACTCAATTATATTTATATTAAGGAAAAAGATAGAGAAAAATAAGAAAAAAAATTTGAATATATAAATAAATATATATATAAAATATGATTAGGGTTTTAGGATTAGGGGTTTAGATTTTTATTGGTGGTTAAGTATTTAGGTTTTAGTATTTCAAATTTAAGTCTAAATCTTTAAAATTAGGGTTTTAGGGTTTTAACACCTACATAACATATACACACACATACACATATAATACATATATACATGTAGATACACATGCATACAAAAATATACATATTTTAGATCTAGAATTTTAAGATTAGGGTTTTAATTAAATATATATAATTAAATATATAAAATTAAATATATAGAAATAGCATTACGTAAGGAAAAAATCTGAATATATAAAAATATATATATAAAATAAGATAATTATATACATAAATAAATATAAGAAGAACTAGTGTTTTAAATAATTTAATTGAATATATATAATTAAATATATAAAATTAAATATATAAAAATACGATTACGTAAGGAAAAAATTTGAATATATAAATAAATATATATATAAAATAAGATAATTATATACATAAATAAATATAAAATGAGCTAGTGTTTTAAATAATTTAATTAAATATATATAATTAAATTTATAAAATTAAATATATAAAAATATGATTATGTAGGGAAAAAATGTGAATATATAAATAAATATATATATATATATATAATAAGATAATTATATACATAAATAAATATAAAAAGAACTAGTGTTTTAAATAATTTAATTAAATATATTTGATTAAATATATAAAAATACAATTACGTGATGAAAACATCTGAATATATAAATAAATATATATATATAAAATAGGATAATTATATAGATAAATAAATATAAAAAGAACTAGTGTTTTAAAAAATTTAATTAAATATATAAAAATAGGATTAAGTAAGGAATTTATATATATATATATATATATATATATATATATATATATATATATATATATATATATATATATATATATATATATATATATATATATATATATATATATATATATATATATATATATATATATATATATATATATATATAAGGTAGGATAATTATATAGATTATAAAATATGATAAGAACTAGTATTTTAAATAAATAAATGAAATATATATGATTAAATATATAAAAATAGGTTTAAATTTAATCATTTTAAATAGAGTGAATATATATACAATACACAAACACACAGACTTATACACCTATTTATATGCACATATATATACATATACACATATATATACACATGCATATATATATATATATATATATATATATATATATATATATATATATATATACATGTTTTAGGTCTAGGTCATTTGGATTAGGGTTTTAGAGTTTTAACACCTACATAACATATATACACACATACACATACACATATAATACATATATACATGTATATACACATGTGTATAGAAATATACATAATTTAGGACTAGATCTTTAAAATTAGGGTTTTAGCATTTAGGCATACATATAACTCAATTAAGAGGAAAAAAATCTGAATAAATAAATAAATAAATATATAAAATAGGATCAATCAAGAAAAAATCCAACTATATAGATAAAATAGGATAACTATATAGATTAGGGTTTTAAAATTAGGGTTTTAAGTTTTTTTAGGTTGAATTAAAAAACAAATGTTCTAAAATGTCCATATTGTAGCAGATGGCTTCTTTGGATCCTGAAGAGAGAATGGCATGTCCTTGCACACAGTGCAAGTATCAAATTTATCGGAAACGACGGATTTGTACTGCACATGTTAGAGAGCATGGATCCTTTGATAGGAGTTGACTAGAAAACCTACGTTATCATTTGCATGGTCCCCCAAGTGAGCAGATGGACCCAAACGACATTGCACCGGTAACCTCTCATGGACAAAAGAGAGCAAAAAAGGACTTAGACGTATAAGCAAGCACTAATAATATTACACAGCATGAACATATGGAAGAGATGCTTGAAGCATTTTATGAGATGGATGAAGATCATGATGGTGAAGAAGGTGTCGAGATGGACACAACAGAAATTCCACGATCAAAAGTTGATGAAGAATATGAAAACATGCGAAGATTAGTTCGTTTACCACTTTACAATGGAGCACAGATATCTGTACTACGTGCTTCACTCGCGATGCTCAATCTGCAATCCATTTATGGATGGTCAGATAGTAGTGTCACTGAATTGTTCAGCTAAGTGGAGAACAAATTGGCTTTCATTGTTGTATCACAATAACTTCATTTACTAATATCATTTTAATTGCTTATTGCAGGCTTCTTAAAGATCAATTTTTGCCAGAGGGCAATGACATGCCTCCAACACGTGGAGATGCGAAAAAACTTTTACAGTCCATTGGAATGGATTATACTAAAATTCATGCTTGTCCGAATGATTGCATTCTCTTTCGGAATGAGTATGAGCATCTCCATGTATGTCCAAAGTGTGGAGCAAATAGATTTAGAGAAGAGGTTGTAGGTGAAGCAATCCCCGCAAAGGTTCTTCGCCACTTTCCTATCATTCCACGAATTAAGAACATGTTTAGATGCAAATCTATAGCTGAGTTAATGTCATTGCATACAAAGAGCAGGTCTACAGATAATGTAATGTGAGTGCCTGCTGACTCTGATGCTTGGAAGCACATAGATAGTAAGTGGCCACAGTTTGCTAGTGAGCCTCGGTCCATACGTCTAGGCCTAGCTATGGATGGAGTTCTTCATGGAGCACATGGCCTGTATGTCTGGTCAATTATAATATTCCACCATGGTTGGCCACAAAGAAAGGTCATTTATTATTAGCTCTTATTGTACCAGGTAAGTATAAGGTAAAAAACAGTATAAGTATAAGAAAGGAAAGTATAAGGTAAGTAGTCACCTCTGGAAGAAACGCAACAGTGAGACGGGATAAGAGCGGTTTGCTTCAAATCGACTCCACAAGATTATGGACATATGAAAGGGATACATTTGTACTTCTCGAACACTGTGAGCAAGTTGTTTTTATACCAGATTCAAAAGACCCAGAGTGGCTATTTGTTTTACAAGTCGCTCCACATAGTAGACAAATTTTTGAAAACATAGATGTAGAAGAGAGTCCATCTCTGGTGGACCCAGAGATTCATTCGATAGTCGAGGAGGAAGAGATCATTGTTCGAGAAGAAGAGGTCATTGAACAAGAGGTCATTGTTCGAGAAGACGAAGCAATAGACGATGATCCGGAGGAAACCAGCATAGCAAGCGATTTGGAAGCCATCCATATAGAGATAGATATTCTCGGTGCATCGGATCTTCAAGAGGATGCTAGAATAGAGGACTTTTGAATAAAACACTTATACATACTAATTTTTGTTCTTTTTTTGTTTATTCTCTATATTACTTTTCTTATGGCATGCTAATTATTTGAGTTCTTTTATTACAGAGCACGATGGGAGACAGTCCTCCAGTCACTCCACATTCCATGACAGAGGAGCAGTTTTTGGGGTTCATCTCTCAGGTTCCTCCTGCGTATATGGCTGCTGCATCACAGTATTGGATCGCTCGAGGTAGCACTCCTCCCGGCCTCACTCCTGGCGGCCTTACTCCTGCCAGCCTCACTCCTGCTGGCCTCACTCCTGCCAGTGTCACTCCCGCCAGTGTCACTCCTGCCGGTGTCACTCCTGCGGGTGGTGCTACTCCCGTAGGAGGTATGTCT
The DNA here is from genome assembly GCA_020310875.1 of Ceratopteris richardii. Lineage (NCBI taxonomy): Eukaryota > Viridiplantae > Streptophyta > Polypodiopsida > Polypodiales > Pteridaceae > Ceratopteris > Ceratopteris richardii. The sequence continues at coordinate 175,617,846 of CM035426.1, forward strand.
CCTAGCTTTGTGACTCCACCACGACCATCTTTGTAGCCATCTCCTACTAGGTCTACTAGTAGACATGTGCATTTGACACCTCAGCGCGATACAGGTTCTGGCCCGTCTCATAGATCGAGGTCATGCTCTGGAGCAGGAGGTTCTAGGAGTGGATCTACAGGTAGGTCTGGAGGCGGAGGAGGCGGTTGTTGTGGAGGCAGTGCGACGGACGTTGTGTCGTCCGCTTCTACTCATAGGAAGAGTACCTCAGATGTAGGTACGCCACGCAGTACACCACGTGGAACACCACGTACACCTTGGGGTGCTCATGACCATGATGACTCCAAGGTGTATAGTATCGGAGATGGAGCTCCGGTGATGGATGCGGCTGACAAAGCAATGCGTGCACGCATACGACAGCTTTGCTCTATCCAGTTTGGACACTCCATCATGCTGAAATGGAGTGAACAGGATAAAGATCCGAAGAATTATATCACACAGACGACTTACGAGGAGTTCCCACCAGCTGATGGACAATTTATTGTCAATTCAGAGTGGATTCTGCACACCGCACGTGAGGTCATGTCCCATCGACGATCCGAGGCACCTGATGCATTCAGAGAAGGCTTACCAAAGCCTGTATGGTTAGATGCTGAGGAGTGGGACATGATTCGTGACGAGCAGAAGCAGACTCCTGATCGATATCGCCAGCAGCGAAATGCCGCAGCCACACGTTTAGATACGATTGGACCGTCACATTTGGGCAGCGGTGGATATGACACGATGCATCATGAGTTTGTAAGTACCATTTCATTTATTGAATTTATTTGTGTTAAATTTCTCATGCATGTTTCTCTTATCTTTTTATATTTGTTTGAGGAGCTGGCAATGGGTCGTCCTCCAACACGAACGGAGGAGTCTTACGGATATAGTCATGGGTTGACTGCACTATTGCAGGACTTGGAGGGACGCGGTGCGGTAGTTTCATGGGAGCATTTGCGATGAGGTAATTAATTTATAAACTTGGTTTTTACTTGTTGTTTGTAATTTTCATGTGAATTTAGCTCATTCCATTAATGTTCTTTGTTGCACGACTGTTGATATGGAACGTTCTTTGCATGTATATGGCAGCGGAAGACCAATATTTTGTATTTGATTTTCATATGGCAATACATTGCTTTGCCACATTTTGTAAAAGCGTCATATATGACAATGGTTTGCCACACTCTTGTACATGCTTCATTATTGAAATATATAACTTCTTTTGTACATGGTTCATAGTTCATTCTGATTATCTCTTTTGTGTCCAATAATACTCTGTTTCATGAAATCATAATTCGGTTGTCATTAGAGTACACATCACATGTACTCGGTTTTTTTTGGGCAGAGTGTATTGTCTTTTGTTAAGCAACATCATGGTAATGTTGCTGTAGCAAAAGACAAAACATTCTGCCCAAAAAAAATTTTGCAGGTATGGTCGTCGGTTTACACGACGGTACTCTCAGTAGTATCATCGGAATAATCGTCGGTACACCCAGTCGGCGACGGTATCTCCAACAGAAGCCTCGATATATGCGCCGGTATGGGCACCGGTAATACCGATGCATATACCAACGCATATACCGATGCATATACCGACGCATATACCGACGCTTTTACCGGCGCTTTGGTACCGATGCGTACACCGACCTTTACACCGGCGTCGCGGCAAATAAAGCCGCATTCATTTTCCTCGGTAAAAACCTCGGTATACCATCGATCTGTTGTAGTGTATTTACTGTGGATAATAGGATTTTATTTGGGTTAAAGACACATGATTGGCATAACTTTAGGAGCTTATTTGGGTTAAAGACACATGATTCGCATAACTTTTTGAAGCACACTCTACCTCTGGTTATTGATGGATGTACAATAAAAGGGTGTGGGAATAGATCTATTGTCTTGGATCACTTATAAAGTAATTATCATACTTTTATATTTAATATATAAGACAATTTCATATCTTTTATTTATGAATTATTTTCTTTATGCTTTAATTTATGATAATAATAGGTGGATTACATCAAAAGAGATTGACAAAGACTCGATCCCACAAAAGAAACGTGAATGCAAGGAGCTACTATGTTTGATCGAGAAAGAGCTTCCAACATCATTTTTTGATATTTAGGTTCATTTATTAGTCCATCTTGTGGATGAAATAGAGATTGGAGGTATTGTAAACACTAGATGGATATTTTAAGTCGAGCGATTTATGGAAATATTAAAAGGTTATGTGCGACAAAGAGCAAAACTAGAAGGATCCAAAGGGGTGGATGGTTGAGGAGTGGATGTACTATATCAGTGAATACCTTGAAAGAGTTCATGAAAAAGCTCCATATGCATGGACCAATGAGTCTTCTTTAAAAATAACAGATGAAGTATTATCAGATAAGGGAGTTCCATTTCAATTTACATTGCAAGAAGAAAATGATGTTTCTACTTTTATAGCATATAATAGTGAATGCATGCAATCATCCATTAGCGAGTATGAACAGGAACTTCAAAATCTCCGAAGTACAAGATGGAGAGAAAAAAGATATAGATGTAATCTTGATAGTAATGAGAATATAAATATATCTTCTTTCAAATATTGGCTATATACTCGTACGGAATGAGCCAAGGTAAATAATGAACGAATCTGACATGAGAAAAAGAGAGTTAATGATAGGTTATGTCAGAAAGATAATTTTATTTCAATAATATATATATATATATATATATATATATATATATATATATATATATATATATATATATATATATATATATATATATATATATATATATATATATATGTGTGTGTGTGTGTGTGTGTGTGTGTGTTGGTTTCTCTTTAATAATTCGATTTTTATTGCAAGCTCGAATTTACTAATATGTGGGCTTTTGGTCAGCATATTAGAATCAAAATGAATGATTCTTTACATAAAATAGAGGATTGTAGCATTGTTGCTTCTTTCAAGCAACTATCACATGCTAGCTCAAAAGATACAAACTTTATAGATAGCAAACTTGGTTACATACGAACCGTTGTTGGTATCCACGAATATGGTTTTGTGTGTTCAAATAGCTAAAATAAGTTTTTATTTTTAATGATCAACTAGTTTATTATTATTTTTAAAGCACACATATGTGTGTGTTTGTGTGTGTGTGTGTATATATATATATATATATATATATATATATATATATATATATATATATATATATATATATATATATATATATATATAGCATTGCAACTAGTTTGCCATCGTCGCTACAAGAGTGGATAGGCTTCAACGCTATTAGCGATGGTCATTATGAGCGTCATATAAGTGACGCTTGACATCACTTATACGATGCTCTAGGTTTATTTTTTTAATTCTTCTTTTGGGGTGTCGCTTACACAACACTTTTTAACAGGAGCGTTGCATATGTTATTCTTGTAGTGATACCTAAACTCCTCTAGAAACCAATATAGCCCTTCATTCTTCTTTATCAAGTCCTAGATTGTGACCTTGTGCTAATCGTTGGCTTTCTAATGTCTGTGGGACATCTCGTTCTTTTATAGCTTCGTCAAAGAGCTGCTTGAAATAATCTGAGCCATGCTTAATTCATTTCGTAATATCGTGGGCTTCATGGAGAAGGCGAGATAGAGAAATCAAATCACATTGTTGCATAGCATTTTTAATCAAAAGTTGAGAGAGTGTTGAAGCAAACTCTCCGAGTAGTCTGCCCACCAAGTCATATTGCCAATGTCGTCGGCATATAGAAACGAACACCTAATATCTTTGGCATAACATCTCTCTCTCTCTAAAAATCTTTGAGCCCTTCAAAGCCAAGAAAGCATAGCCAAATCTTGAGATCTTCAACAGTCTATACAAACTTTCTCATAACGTATCACAATCCTGATTTTAGCTTAGCAGCGTTAATCCAGATCATAGCAACGTTCATCCGATCATCTCTCTCTCTCTCTCTCTCTCTCTCTCTCTCTCTCTCTCTCTCTCTCTCGCGCGCGCGCGCGCGCGCTCACACACACAGATGCACAAACGGAATAAATCTTTAACTCTTCAAAGCCACCCGAGCGGAGCCAATGCTTGAGACAGTGACAGAGCTTTTACACTCTTTGCATACAACTCGACGGGCACTGAAGAACCCAACATCATTATCGCCTGGGAAACTTCTGCTTGCTACAAATGGGAAAGTTAGATGCAGCGTATGATATCTGACTTCGTTGGAGTATTCAGAGATATAATGAAGTCTTATACCGCTTCATTCCTCTGGCTTGGGTTCTATCGCGCTCTGATCTGCTGTGTTCCGAAAGGCATCTTCGGTCAGCGCATGGAGCTGACATGCTATTACGATGATTGTCGGCACTTATTATAGGTGGCGAATTTATCCTGGCATTCCTTGCAATTGCTTATCCTCTGTTTCCAATTAGACCCCAGCGAAATTCGTCCATGCCTTACTCCAATGGTTTTGTCTGTAATGTACGCCCTTTTGCCTTCAGTCTCTGAACCTGGAAGAATTGTAGTCACCAATTTCCGCGTGTCTTATCCCAGCCCGGAAATGTAAACCGCTCTTTTCCGCCACATTCTATGGTGCCCCGGTGTCGGAGAGATCCTCTCTCCCTAACTGGATATCCCAATCCTTTATTTTGACATATGAATGGTCGAAATAATGAATAGAATATTTGAAGGCATTGTGCGGGATCGGCAGTGGATTTTTAATGCTCTTCATAGAATGCTAATGGATCAAATCAAGGTTCTTAGATGTCATTGATCATTTTATCAATATTGATGAAATACTTTCAAAATTTGGTCGAATGTTAGAGCTTTCGAAGGCGATGCAATACTGCACACCCATATTTATTCATACACAAATGAAGGGACGGTATAGCATTTTACTAGAAGTCGTCTCGCAAAATTGTTTGGGAAACTACGGTTGTGCATGCCACAGCTAAGACAACGAACAATAACAACTTGAGAAAGACAAAAGATGCATGATGGCGCTAACTCCAGGGGACAAAAGGAAAACTAAACATTTGCATGGGAGGCAATTGCATGCGGGAGATGAAGGAATGTGGGCGCATGCACAACAAAGAGGAGAGTTCTGTCGTGAAGGAGTGGAGGAATTTGGTACGCATCTGCGGGCAGGGGGGAGGTTGTTGTACCGGGGGCAAGGGCAGACAATGCGGAGAGGAAGACATCGCGTCAGGAGGTAGTTTGTATAGCTGAGCTGCTGCCAGAGGAAGGATTTTATCATGGCGACAATCTTCAGAGAAGGACACGAATGTTTTTCTCCTCTATGCTGAGTATCTACTTTGGGCGCTCAATCTGTGCAATCTTCTTGTTAGCGTGATTGCCAGCTAATACGAGAGGAGAAGATGTCAATCGACGCAAGGCTCAGTAGACCATAGACGAAAGGATTCGATCGGCGGCCATGTTTTTCTCTCTCCGATTAACACAGATTGAACTCCACGAGACAACGATGTATGCAGTAGTGTGGAGCAGATACTATGCTCAGTCATGAGTAGTGGAGACTATATAAGGATCTCGATGACAGTAAGCAAAATGTATTGAGGAAGTCAGCACAGATATCAGGGCGTTTTGAAGTTTTGGGCGAAATCAAGAACAAGCTTCATACAAAAAAAAAACGATAGCACTACTTTGCTGAGGAGAGCGGAACGCTGTTATACTTGAGTTATCATTTAAGAGCAAAAATAATAACGTGGTAGGGTATTAGTCAGAGATATTTAGCAGACACAGAGTACTGATCATGGTGATTATTGCGGATCATCTGCGCATGTTGGCGTAATCAGAGGCTAATTATTGAGAAGTAATTATTGAGAAGCAGAGTACCGAAAGGAGTTTAATGGTCAGACATGGCATGCGTAGCGCTTTGGAGGACTTAGCATCATTTCAGTTCGTGTTTTTTAAAGTGGCGATAAAACCTTTGAGTACAAAGGTGATTATTGGGCAAGGACACAGATTCGGAGCCAAAGGTCTATTCAGTGATGTTTTGTTTTTTTCCTGAGAATTGTTGTGTTTGCTCTGTAATTTGATTCTGATATTTTCTTTGGCAACGTATGGTGTGATTACTGAAGTGCTACAACTTTGAATTGATTTATGAACAGTTTCAGAACGCTATAATGTTAATCTTCGAAGAACTACGGATAGATACGATGCCTATAGCATATATGTTTCCATAGCTGAACTGATTATGCTGTAAGAAGCATAGTCGAACTATGATTAGAAGAACGAAAGACATTCATCAAACATAAAAGAAAAATAACGCACAGATTTTCTGACGAAGCTTCACAGATTGTAGCAAGAATTCAAGATGAACTTGGAATGATGTTGCCTAGAAGTATAGTAGAGTTACTCAGAGTGAAGCAACGGAAGATTTAATCTTCATGCTATGGTGGATTTATTTGTGTTCTATCCAAAATGTTTTGATAAAAGTTTAAATTTCTAACAAAAATCTTTGACGGCTAAGGTAAATCTGCAAAGTTTCTTGAGCATTTTATTTGATGGTAAACACAATTTAAAAGGGTATATCAAATGTATCTTACATGATTGGCATGGGAATACACTATTCATTCTACCGATTTTAATTTGTTTTGCGGTGACCAAAACTATATATGTCATTGCTGAATGTTCATAACATTGATTAAATTATATGAGCTTGCACAACGCTCTTATTTTGATCAAATTCCGTCCAAAGAATGGAATTATCAATCGAATAACAAGTCATATTCAATGTTATCAAGTGCGTAAAGCTACTGTACGTTCTCGTAGAGTCAATTCATTTCTCTAGAATACTAAGGTGTATTCCATTAAAGAGATCCACAGCAGTGGTTAATCTATAAAATATTATTCAAAGACATTATTCAAAGATAAGTTGGATGATTATTCCTCTGCAAAGCTGTGCTACCTTATTACATGCTGTTTTCATGATTTTCTTCATCGCTTTTATTAATGGTGATAACTGACATTGTAATCGTTATGGCATGAGCACGTATTGGAATGATCTACATTTTGGGCCCTTGTTTATGGTAAATTGTGAAACTTAAGAATTTCAAGCTTCCATATTTTACGATCTTATAAACGAAAAGAATATCTTTGAATCAAATATTAATGAATTGATAGCTTTTAAAGTTAAAATTGCATTTATGCTTATGATACACGATAAGAAAAGAAAAATGATATTCTCTATATGTTGTTGAGCTTGAAATAAATACTTTGATACATGTTGAAATGTTTTTCAATGTAAAGGTTACGAATGATAAGATGATTTCTTACAGGAGGACTTATTTTCTCAAAGCTTATGAGGTTATGAATAATCTAATCACATTCATATTTTCTCTTTGAGGTTTCATTTATTCACCTGAGTTTGCTTCAAGCACCCCGCGTGCGCCGTATTTTTTGGTGGTCGCCCTGATCCACCGACTGTCGCTTTTGCTCCGACACTTTGAACCTGACGTGAACAAACGGCCTTGCAGCTCAGGTACATGTTTCTGGACTTTTTTCTCAAATTAATGCCAAGTAATGTATGTTTGATGTAACCGCATAGCTTGTTTTTCGTTTATGTGGTGCTTCTTTGATATTCAAGCGTGAGTCATGGGTAAACAAAAGCAGCGTACAAACATGAAAAATATAAATCAATGTAAAGAATCTGTTGAAATTAATTTACAAGAGCATAATTCAACGAGTATTGTTATTGATGAAGCATATGTGAACACATTGATAGATCAACATTTGAGAAAATGGGAAGATAAATGCATAGAAAGGGAAAACAAGGCCAATGAAGCTCTACAAAAGACATTTAGCATGATTTTGACTTTAAATGATACGTTTAAAGCTATGCCAGAGACTTTACAAGTATTAAGAACTAGTCTTAGAACTTGGAAAGAGGAAATGAATGCTGAGTTTCAAGAAATGAACCAGAAGTATGAAATATTATCTAAACGAATACAAGATTTAGAGCTAGCTAAATGTGAGCATGAAAAGGAGGGAATGAGCCAAAGTTTGTTTATAGATCCTTCACCTATAACACATACTCATGATTTTAGAGAATCTGGCCGTAGACATTCATTAAGAACATCAAATAGGATTCGAATGAGACCTTTACAGTGTTTTTGGTGCGATCAATATGGCCATGCATTTTGGAATTGTAGGTCATATAAAGATGCACGAATACGAAAATTAGTGGTTGAAAATGAGAGGAAAATTTGTAATGCTCAGGATCTATCACCTTTAAAATTAAATCTAGGAAGGGGTGGAATGAAAGAACTATTTAAGGAGATTCAAACTAAACCTAATCCATGTGCAAGTAAAAAAGTATGGAAACCTATTATAGATACTTACAATCAAACAAAAGAAGAAATGAGGGAGAAGACATTAAATGGAGAACAAGAGCTAATAGATGAAATCAAAAGTATCAAACCAAATGACGAAGATCAAAAACTGATTATAGAAGAGCAATTGGAAATTGATCTAGGTGATTTTGAGCATGAAATACAAGTAGGAGCTAGGAAACTTAAGAATTTACCGATTTCACTTGATCCAATGCTCCTTTCTAATGAGAATTTGTTTGATCAAGTCAAGCTTAAACCACTTCAAACTCAAGTTAAACAACATGAATATAATCAATTTAAAGAAGAAGGAATTAAACAAGAAGAGACCAAACAAAGTATTATGAATCAACACAAACAAACAAATAAAATAGAGAAGCAACTTCTTGATCATATAATTAAACAAATCGAAAACAAAATGAATATAAATTCAAAACAATCAAAACCTTTAAAAATTAACAAGAAAACTAAGAATTTATCATTGAACAAAATAGAAGAAATGATTAAGCAAAGATGAATCAAATTGTTTTGTTTATGAGCAGGGAATTTGATGAAAAGGTTTTATAAAACAGTTACTATATAAGGATGATATGCGCAAATCAAGAAATATTCCAAATTAGTTTTGATAATTATGACGACTTCAAATTTATGAATTTTTATGAATGTTTTCTATCCATGAAGAATATTTATATGGGAGTTACAACCTACTTCCTCATCAAAAAGGTATGTATATGGGTTTTGTTTTACTTTCTTTCTTTATAAAAGAAAAATTATGAATTTCATTAATGAATCAAATATGGGTTTTCTAATCAAGTTGTGAGTGGTTTAATGCAGGACAAGCAAGAAAAGACAAATTGATGGAAGCTACAAAATTTAACTTAATGTTACTTTGGGAGTTTTACAAATGAACTATCTAGACGTTTTGAATTGAAAATTTTGGTTTAAATGTGCTAATACTTATGTGTTTTCACGAGTTTGTTTTCAAGATATTTTTCAGGTTCAAGATGAAGAAATGTGAATTGATGGACAACCAAGATTTTCTTCAAGAGTAGAATATGAAAACCTTTTCCTTCCAGTTTTGCACCATTTATTTAAGCGTGATGCATTAAATTATGTATGAACACATATTGAGTTTTGCCCTTAGATGCACGTTCATTTGCACCATTATCAAATTGTAACAATGCATTATGAAATCTGAGAAAAAGTTCTAAGTATAGGAGATAGAAAGCCTCTACATCGTCAACCAATTACCCTTTTTATGCACCGTTTGATTTTTTACATGCATCAAAAGTATGCATAGTAGGGTCACACTACATGACCATGCATTTAGGCACAGATTGAGTATTGCCCATGCACATATGAGTGACTGTAAGGATGAATGTATAATCACATTGATATGTATGTGAGTGAGTGCACAAGCCTCACCATCAGAAGCCATTCTCTTTATTGATTGCACCATTAATTTTATATATGCATTTTCAAAGTGTGCATATAAATAGGGCTAATTACGCAGCCGTGCATAAGGCACTTTGACTTTAAAACCCATGCACATATTCTGCTATGAAATTGACTTTTATCATGAAGCAGAAAACAGGTTTATTCTCAGGTTATTTGGCGCATCCGGAGGATGCACAGGTTTGGTGGGGGCGGATGTCGGAGAGATCCTCTCTCCCTAACTGGATATCCCAATCCTTTATTTTGACATATGAATGGTCAAAATAATGAATAGAATATTTGAAGGCATTGTGCGGGATCGGCAGTGGATTTTTAATGCTCTTCATAGAATGCTAATGGATCAAATCAAGGTTCTTAGATGTCATTGATCATTTTATCAATATTGATGAAATACTTTCAAAATTTGGTCGAATGTTAGAGCTTTCGAAGGCGATGCAATACTGCACACCCATATTTATTCATACACAAATGAAGGGACGGTATAGCATTTTACTAGAAGTCGTCTCGCAGAATTGTTTGGGAAACTACGGTTGTGCATGCCACAGCTAAGACAACGAACAATAACAACTTGAGAAAGACAAAAGATGCATGATGGCGCTAACTCCAGGGGACAAAAGGAAAACTAAACATTTGCATGGGAGGCAATTGCATGCGGGAGATGAAGGAATGTGGGCGCATGCACAACAAAGAGGAGAGTTCTGTCGTGAAGGAGTGGAGGAATTTGGTACGCATCTGCGGGCAGGGGGGAGGTTGTTGTACCGGGGGCAAGGGCAGACAATGCGGAGAGGAAGACATCGCGTCAGGAGGTAGTTTGTATAGCTGAGCTGCTGCCAGAGGAAGGATTTTATCATGGCGACAATCTTCAGAGAAGGACACAAATGTTTTTCTCCTCTATGCTGAGTATCTACTTTGGGCGCTCAATCTGTGCAATCTTCTTGTTAGCGTGATTGCCAGCTAATACGAGAGGAGAAGATGTCAATCAACGCAAGGCTCAGTAGACCATAGACGAAAGGATTCGATCGGCGGCCATGTTTTTCTCTCTCCGATTAACACAGATTGAACTCCACGAGACAACGATGTATGCAGTAGTGTGGAGCAGATACTATGCTCAGTCATGAGTAGTGGAGACTATATAAGGATCTCGATGACAGTAAGCAAAATGTATTGAGGAAGTCAGCACAGATATCAGGGCGTTTTGAAGTTTTGGGCGAAATCAAGAACAAGCTTCATACAAAAAAAAACGATAGCACTACTTTGCTGAGGAGAGCGGAACGCTGTTATACTTGAGTTATCATTGAAGAGCAAAAATAATAACGTGGTAGGGTATTAGTCAGAGATATTTAGCAGACACAGAGTACTGATCATGGTGATTATTGCGGATCATCTGCGCATGTTGGCGTAATCAGAGGCTAATTATTGAGAAGTAATTATTGAGAAGCAGAGTACCGAAAGGAGTTTAATGGTCAGACATGGCATGCGTAGCGCTTTGGAGGACTTAGCATCATTTCAGTTCGTGTTTTTTAAAGTGGCGATAAAACCTTTGAGTACAAAGGTGATTACTGGGCAAGGACACAGATTCGGAGCCAAAGGTCTATTCAGTGATGTTTTGTTTTTTTCCTGAGAATTGTTGTGTTTGCTCTGTAATTTGATTCTGATATTTTCTTTGGCAACGTATGGTGTGATTACTGAAGTGCTACAACTTTGAATTGATTTATGAACAGTTTCAGAACGCTATAATGTTAATCTTCGAAGAACTACGGATAGATACGATGCCTATAGCATATATGTTTCCATAGCTGAACTGATTATGCTGTAAGAAGCATAGTCGAACTATGATTAGAAGAACGAAAGACATTCATCAAACATAAAAGAAAAATAACGCACAGATTTTCTGACGAAGCTTCACAGATTGTAGCAAGAATTCAAGATGAACTTGGAATGATGTTGCCTAGAAGTATAGTAGAGTTACTCAGAGTGAAGCAACGGAAGATTTAATCTTCATGCTATGGTGGATTTATTTGTGTTCTATCCAAAATGTTTTGATAAAAGTTTAAATTTCTAACAAAAATCTTTGACGGCTAAGGTAAATCTGCAAAGTTTCTTGAGCAATTTATTTGATGGTAAACACAATTTAAAAGGGTATATCAAATGTATCTTACATGATTGGCATGGGAATACACTATTCATTCTACCGATTTTAATTTGTTTTGCGGTGACCAAAACTATATATGTCATTGCTGAATGTTCATAACATTGATTAAATTATATGAGCTTGCACAACGCTCTTATTTTGATCAAATTCCGTCCAAAGAATGGAATTATCAATCGAATAACAAGTCATATTCAATGTTATCAAGTGCGTAAAGCTACTGTACGTTCTCGTAGAGTCAATTCATTTCTCTAGAATACTAAGGTGTATTCCATTAAAGAGATCCACAGCAGTGGTTAATTTATAAAATATTATTCAAAGACATTATTCAAAGATAAGTTGGATGATTATTCCTCTGCAAAGCTGTGCTACCTTATTACATGCTGTTTTCATGATTTTCTTCATCGCTTTTATTAATGGTGATAACTGACATTGTAATCGTAATGGCATGAGCACGTATTGGAATGATCTACATTTTGGGCCCTTGTTTATGGTAAATTGTGAAACTTAAGAATTTCAAGCTTCCATATTTTACGATCTTATAAACGAAAAGAATATCTTTGAATCAAATATTAATGAATTGATAGCTTTTAAAGTTAAAATTGCATTTATGCTTATGATACACGATAAGAAAAGAAAAATGATATTCTCTATATGTTGGTGAGCTTGAAATAAATATTTATGAGGTTATGAATAATCTAATCACATTTATATTTTCTCTTTGAGGTTTCATTTATTCACCTGAGTTTGCTTCAAGCACCCCGCGTGCGCCGTATTTTTTGGTGGTCGCCCTGATCCACTGACTGTCGCTTTCGCTCCGACACCGGTGACGATGGCTATGCAGAAACTCCAGATTTACGCACATACATTGTGAATTGCTTGGCATCTCTAATTGTGTGATGCGTTTTTTCTCCCTTGGAACCGACATTGCAGTTAATGAAGAAGAAAGTGCCACCGGAATGGTTTGAGTAGGCTATTCTGCATGCTGGAGGATCAAAAGGATCTGCAATCTCTTCATGCATAAGCCACTTCTTCTTCTGCATCAAAAGCAGCTAGATGCGCCCATTTTCGTTGCTATCCTCGGGTCATGGAAGAGCCATGTCCCCGGTATTCGCAACAAAATCTTATTTTATTTTTTCTACTTTTACATTAGTCATATTCCATCATGTACAGTTACCCACATCGGAAACTGAAGTGCATGGGCTATTGAGCTTTTCCATACATAGCAATTTCGTGCTGAATCCGTGGAATTCATTTATCAACAAAACGATTTATTTATTTATTTATTTATTTTAAATGGAGGTTGAATCGAAGCCTACTTCCTGGACTTTAACTTTGAAATTGCAACTATACAAGTGAATGGGCATAATACCCGCGGGATCCCCCCTATCCTACAAAGCAAGGGTTTGAAATTGCAACTATACAAGTGAATGGGCATAGTACCCGCGGGATCCCCCCTATCCTACAAAGCAAGGGTTAGACAAGGAGACATGGTTACAACTGAAGGAAACATGGTTACAATTGGTTTAACTGGCCTAACCCATAACATGTGCATTCCGGGACTTGAACCCTGGACCTCCACCTCAAGAGGCCAAAGCTCAACCAACTGCCCTACAAGACGTGGACAAGCAAAACGATTTGTTTCTAGCAGTCTTCTCGTCCGATTTCTAAAAGGGCACCATCTTGTTTCTGATCGAAATTGCATCATGCAATAGTTAAGCACAATCTTCTCCTAGCGTGCTCTTTGCTCATCCCTTGCGTATAATTTATGTGATCAAACTTTGAGCCCCTTCCTTTCAAGACATTATCCTATCCGACAATTGTCATATAGAGACGACCCTTGGATAGGCAAGCGGACTGTTTTCGTCTCTCTCGTTTGAAAATCTTCATTATTCTGGTTGGTGCTTTGAATTTTTGCTAGATAGTCGAGTTCAAATTCTAGTTGGACATATCCATGAGTTCCCAAAAATGAGCGTCTATGATTTCTCAAGATGCGTGCCTCTACCTTAAGAGTAGGGTGTGTGTGTTTCCAATTCATTGTACTTTCCAAATGGCATCATCTCTACACAGGAAATCAGCATTCTATAATGAATACTGATGGACTTTCCCTAGCATGTAAACATATCCTTAAGGACAAAACGAAGGACTTGTTGGAGAAGATTGAGGAATGTTCATCTGCTAGATTTGTGGACCTTGGAACTGTTGCATCTGATATATACAGGCACTTTAAGAAGACATACATTCCCATCTTGAGGATTACACCAAAACTTAACAGAATGTGGAAGGTGAACTGGTCTCCAAAACAATGGAAATTCAGATTCCATTGCATCTGGGCTTTTCCACCATCTCCTAAACAATCTTGTCTGCAATGGCTTATTATACACAAGGGGATGTGGACAGGTGACAGAACTAGAAAGGTTACTATTAGCAATGGAAGCTGCTATCATTGTGGACATCTTGAAGATTTGGCTCATTTGTTTATTAACTGTCAGCATGCTCTGAAGTTCTCGGCTCACATCAACTTTTTCCGTGTGATCAATGTGTCATATGATATTCTTATTGAGTATCAACCTCCTTTAGAGAAGGATGCCACATGGCATCATACGAGAGTACACACATATATGGTAGAGGAGCAAAAGGAGTCTTTTATGAAAGACTCACACAAGAGGAGGCATCGGACATGGCTGGGTGGATCGAATAAGATATATCTCTGTGTACGGCTGCGTGGAGGCCGAGAAAAAGGCTGCTGCGTAGGCAAAAAGATGTCGCTACCTTATAGTGGTATTAGAGCAACATTGCCTCCAAGCTGCTGTGTAGGCAAAAAGATGTCGCTACCTTATAGTGGTATCAGAGCAACATTCTGGCTCGTTTTCCGCAAGCGTTGGCCATGGGATATGAACTCACACCCCAGTATGGGAGGCGAATGATCTAACCAACGTGCCATGCTTCTTATGTGAACCAAATTCTGCGCTGTATTACCTAATCCATAGCAGACGGGCGCAGAGACATGACGGTGTCGAAGGGGAAGATGCATAATCAAGAATGGGTTTTTTCTTCAAGTTCTAAACATGGATAACTAAAAAATAATGCAACCTTGGCATCAGAAAAGCTTCAACTTTTCTTCCCCTTGGATTTGGAGCTACATAGTTGAAAGGAAAGGAGTAAACAGACAACTTCGAATGAGGATCAAGAACAGACAGCAAAGATGCAAATTCGATGTACCTATTCCATATGAAGAGCCTATATCGAGGAGCGTTCCTTCCATGGACTCTCCAACACCATCATACAAAGACTAAAAGGATGGAGGTCTATCTTAACCATAGGTATGAGCTTTCTTATTATTTTTTAGAAATTAAGAGACAAGAGAGACTCTTTGAGAAGGGCAAGGAAGGAGGGAAATCATTCACATGGAGAGAATGAGATATATACTCTCATCTTGAATCAAGGATTCTCTCAAAATACAACAAAGGGTAAGCTTTAGGCACCTCCAAAGTAGCCTTTTTTTTTTATGTTTACATAAATTTCGGGAGCTATTTTGATAAGTAGCCATTTTGGGAAATGGAAATGAAAGGGGATTTTTCTTAAATTGATGGAAAAAATCATGCATACACATAGTCTAGTGTATTGAATTCCATATAGGATTAAGAAATCCAAAAGATACCTCAGTTTGATGGGAGTTAAGCTCCACAAAACCCCCTTCCATCATAGTTTGACAAAAAATTTCAGCACCTAAATCTAAGAAATTCCCATTTTGGAAGAGCGAAAAAGAGGTGCGATAGCTATGGATGGATGGGAAAAAGTATATATACTGAGAGTATGGTGTATGGACTTCATAGGCGAATCATTAGATTCATTAAAATGATAAGTTAAGGAGGAATTTTAGTTCCTCAAAAACCCCCTTCCCGCACCTTTTGGAATGTTAAATTTTGCCAAACTCCACTTCTGGGAGTAAGAATAAACATCATTTAAGAGGTTTCCCATGGATTATTGTATAAAATCCAAGAGAAATCCAATTTAGAGTGGATTAGAAGCTTGCTAAGAGCTCCCATTTAAGTTTTTACATGAAAGTAAAAATCTTGATTTAGGCCTCTTTTGGGGAGCGAATCAGCATGCACGAAGGGAGGATTTGGAAAGGTGAAAATAGGCCTAAGCATCTTCATATACCACTCTCTGAGATTATGGAGAGAATTTTAGCATTTGCTTGATGGAAGGATGCTTTGGGCACCCCAAAAATCACATTTTTACACTTTTTCCAGCCCCTCCAACAGTCCACTAGTTTGGCATGTCCCGCTTGGAATGGCCATATCTTGGGCTAGAAAACTCCAAATTGGACGTGCTATGGCTCATTTCGAAGAGCACAATGTCTAATTTCAGTTTATGAGAAGAAATTTTGGAAAATAAGTATTTTTGTAGGTCTGTACAGCTCTGCAAAATCTGAACAGTTTTTGGCAACTACCTTCCGAGAGCCATATCTTTCAAACCGGGAAGGCGATTTGAGTAATTTCACTTAGATTTCTTTGCACATGCTATATATTTCAGTTTATGGACATTTGCAGGTTCTAAAGTTGTTCTTGCAGGTCTAAAGAAGGATTACTAATGCATTTTTTGACTAAATTTGCATTATTTTGGTAATCACCTCACCATATTTTATGTTTTGGGGAGTGCTCCGATGTTTTTGGACACTTCAAAATTTATGTTAAGACCTGAGGAGGAAAGTGCAGAGGTCTCGAGCTCATCGAGAAGAATTGGATGCATGCAACTCCAATACAAAATTATTCAGGGACGTATGCTTTATGCTTTCTGGCATTTTATTTATGTTATGGCATGTTCTGTATCTACATGCATGAATCGGATTGCATACATCAAATATTGATCATTGTTTAAACTCTTAAAGCAGGAAATACAAGGTTATGCAACGCAGATTGTGTTGCTAGCATTTTATGTTTTTGCAGGTTTTGGAGTCCATATATAAGTTTATGGCGTGCATGCCATGGGCCTGTAAAGCCCTATGTTATCGGGTGGCCTATGCACCACTGAGCTTATGGTTTTAATTTTTTTGGGATTCCATTTCCTGGGGAAATGTTGTCGAAATTTTTCTTACCGCATGGCATTATATATGCACTTGCCTTTAGGTAAGAATGTTATGGCATGGGAACATGCCTGTCTGCAAACATCAATAAGACTTAGGCATGCTTGTAAGCATGTATTTGATGGACTTAGGACCATCATAATAGTATACTTAAGGCAACTTCAGTAGTAACATGATCCCTACACATAGTCCTTATGGGTTTATACCATAGGATTGCTAAAGGAAGGAGCTACACCTTCATCATTAGTAATGTGCTTAAGCAATCCTATAGGTTTTATGAAGTTGCATACAGGCACGGGAGATACGTTTATGATAATCTCCAATGTAAGATTTATTTATCTTCAAAGGAAGTCTCATGGGATAATTAGGAGACTATAGGGTATCATGATGAATACCCAAAGAGTGACTAGATTCACTCATGCACATCACTTGACCAAGTAGTGAAGCTTTTCTACTACACTACTAAGGAAACCAATTAGATGGGATCACAAAGATGGGTTTCATGAAATAGCATCGACGGGTGCTTAGATGATTCGAGTGATGGTTAGGAAGGCCAGAGGTATGGCACTAGCTCTATGACTCAGAGTATAGATCCCTTACTCAGGAATATTTGGGGTACCCAATACATATATATGTATATCGGGATCTAGAGAAAGGTACTAGTTTTGGTACCTAAGAACAAGTCAGTTTGGAATAAGAAAGGGATATCCATTGTCATATTGACTAGAACCAAACTAACTAGTTCGAGGACATGGGACTCATTTGAGTCCACTGACATGATTTTAGATATGGGATTCACTAGAATCCACCTATATATTCCATTACATGGAATATATTTATTTGGTTTAGTGTAGGTATGACAACGTGAATTGGAAGAAGTTTTCACTATTATGGGACGATGGAAATGACTTCCCTTTGAGCACTCTTCTTCTATGGCCAGGAAGAAAAGGACTCATCATTCATGGCGTCATGTCTCACTAGATCAGAGGAGAGCTCTTAGTAAACATCTCCTTACGATTAGGAGTTATCCTTCATAGTTTAGGGAAGATTTATTCTTCCAGTAGAGAATGTGATAGGTGATTTTATCACCATTTGTATCACATACTCATTTTGAGTTTTTAGGAAGGATAATTCCATCAGTTTGATTGGATCGTATAGATCCATGCACAGAGTATGGTTGGCAGAGATAGTTCTTTACTATGGATACACATGTGTTTACGGTATCATGTCACATCATTGCTGACCATTTTAGTAGAGGGCTTTGACCCTTATTAGGAATTTATTTTCTCCACTCTTCGCTACATACACCTTCATTAGTTAGGGGAGATCTATTCTCCATCTTCATAGGAATATATGTAATGAAGGATTATGCATTAGTTATGGAAGAGAGGATTGAATAAATTCATAAGTTTCTCTTTTAAGGAAAGGAGAAAGTGGGGATTAGCTTAGAGCATTAGGAAAAAAGGTGAACCCTGGATGGGCCTTTTAGCTCAAAGAGTGATTAGTGATGGACCAATCAGAAGAGGGTGGTGGCCACAGTCTATACCCTATAAAATACTAGGCTGAAGGGGGAAGAGGGGACAAGATTCCTCTATGTTCAGGGTTGTCTTCTAGAGAGAGAAGAAATCTCGTAATCAGGCTGGGCCCAAAAATTCAAAATTTTTTAAAAGTTGTAAAACTCATCATAATACCATTAAATGACCTCCATATCACTTTTCAGGGTCAAAAGTGCTATTTTTGACTTCTAATTCAAAATCCGTGCATATTTGTGGACTAAAAAAGTGACTTTTTTCAAAATGACTCAAAAAACTCTATTTTCCCTCTTCAAACTCCCATTTTCATACCCAAAACCCAAAAAGTCATATTTTTCACCTCTATTCCCTCCATACCATACAACAGAAGCATTGTTTCTCCTCCTACCATACTCCCAACTTCTGCAGCAATGACAACAACTCTTACTCCCATGGAAAGCTCCAGAGCTCGTAGGAGACCAAAGGACGAAGTTCACACAATGACGTGCCACAACATCAAAACAATGGAAGGAAGTTGGCTACCACAAGAGTTTTGCAAAGGTGCATGGGTGTACATGCAGCCATCTGGACTTGGTCCTCATCGTGTTCGAGATCGTGGAAATTTGGATCTTCATTGGAAAGGTAAGCTCTTAGGCTTCAAGCAGCAAACACATGGTGGGATGGTTGCTATTGTACAACATGTCTTCACAGTTTCAACCATGAAGTTAGAAAACTCCAATAGAATTAGATATCCAATCCATTGTGAGTATTTCTATTTTCTCAATGCTTCATGGTGTTAAATGTCTTAATTACTCATCTCATATGTTTTTCATTGCTACAGTCATATTTCCTTCTAGTTTAGTGGAAGAGCAACCACTTCATAGTCTCACGGGAACTTTCAAAGCATTACATGCAGACATTGGGGCATTAGTGTTTCCAGATGTACCTCCTGCTAAACTTATTCGTGAAAGGATCTTCTTTTACACTCACGAGTACATTGTTCCTTCCACAGATGGTGAATATGGAAGGTTGGAGATTATCAAAGTTGACTCTCTTCTTAGTTTAGAGTGGCCAAAACCTGATTTTTGGTCCATATCATCTTTCAAGCGTAAGATGGTGATGGACATACATAACTCTTTGAAATTCACACGCGTATCTAGATCAATAGGTCTTCATTGGACTCTACCAATCCATTGCTTTGTTTTCATATTTCAAGGCATTCCTTTTGTAGAAACTCCTACAATGTTCCTATGTAAAGATATTACATACGAAGCAGTAGAAGGATTGTTAGGGGAAAACTGGGGTTATGTAGAAGGATTGTCAAAAGGGGATAGATATCGTTGTAGAATTGGTGACACAGGTATAGGGTTTCACTATTTAAAACATCGCACCTCATTGTACATCAGATTTTATTATGATCGTTGGATGTGTAAACTAGGAGAGTGGATACCTTTGCAAAGCTCGGAGGGATCTTTAGCTTCATTTGAAATTAATGTGAAGTTACCAAACAATGATATGGAGGTGGTTTTAGTTAATCAACATTGGAACTTGGCCAACTTGAGAGAGCACTTACTTATCATGGGATATGACGATCTTCATGATTTCAAATTTCGAATACGAGGGAACAAGGTAAGAGTTGTATTCCATATATACATATATATATATATATATATATATATATATATATATATATATATATATATATATATATATATATATATATATATATATATATATATATATATATATATATATTATTCTATCACTATTGTTCATGATTTGAAAATGTTTTACTCTTTTATGAATTGTCCACAGATTGGAAAGAGATTGGAAGACAAAATCAAGGTTCTTGCAGATTGGAGCATGGATGGAACTGACATTTCATTGTCATAACTCTTTTTTGTAAAGATACTGTGAAACCTGTAAACAAACCTATTTTTGCAATGAAAAATTTTTCACATTTGCTTCAAGGATATTTTGGCCACATTCTACTTGTATCTATAAATTCTCAAGGTTTTTCTTGAAAGAGCATTCTTATTGTTTATTTCCTTTGATGTGATCTCAAATGTCAAAGTTTTCCTTTTCAAGACTCTTATGTTTTAATTTAAGGAAAAGTCACTTCTATGAAAAAGTGGGACCCATCACTTAAAAATTCTAGAAAAGTTATAAATAGGAGTCCTCTCTCCTCATTTCTCACTTTTGCAACCACATTGAGTGTTAGAACAGTCTGCATTTGCAAGCTATGGCTTCCACCTCTGTACCTACTAAGAGTGCACGCCACAAGTTTCTAGAATTTTTGGAGGATTCAGATTACAAAGGTCAACATGACCTATATGATCTTCTCTCCAAGGTTCCTGACCTCCATGGAACCGTGCAAATGAATGCCGATGCTTTGGAGGAGCTACTTCAATATATGCAAGTTCATATATTGCGTTTCTCCATTGAAATACCACCATATGATGGAACTTGGGTTCCATGTGACCTTCTCACCTACATTCACAAAGGTGATGAGGCTTTTGCAAAACGATTGAAACGGTTCCAGGCAATTGCAGAGGAAGTAGGGCACCTTCTTGATGAAATTGTGCCACTTATAAGGAAATTGAATAGGAAACGCAAGATGGGTCCAAAATATCTCTCATTCATTGCTGCCACAATTTTCTTTGTGAATGAGGAACCAGAACCAATTCCTCATGAGATCCCTCATCTTCTTACAGGTGGTTTTGTCGAGGATAAAAAGGAACCACCTCAAGAACCCTTGAATCTCCTATTAGAGAGAGAAGCTATTGAGAAAACTTATCCTCTTGGTGTGGATGATAAGTTGAAAGAAGTGCCTAAGCCATCCACCTCTTCGGAGCCAGAAGCAACTATTCCAGAGGTGGAGATTGAAACTTTTTCAGTGGTTCTTGTCGAGGGACAAGAATATTTGTTTTTACATGATGTAGAGAAGGCATCTGGGCTACGGCTTGATGAATGCCTAAGTTTGTTTTGTAATTTGTCAGAGTGTCCTTTGGATAGTACCTCTGAGTTGTTGGAGAAAAAGTGTTTGCCATTTGGTGACTCAGTGGCCGACACAATAAAATTGGTTTGCAATGACATACTCACAAGTGAACATGAACATATCACAGAAGAACAATTTAATAATGCACAAGAAAGGATATTGGAATCAAAAATTCCCTCCTCACCAGTAATCGAGCAGAGTGGGATGTCCCACTCCAGCATTAATTTACAACTTCAAGAGAGAGGAGAAGAAGAAGATAGAGTTCAGGATGTAAGTATCTTCAATTCATGTCATTCATTCTCACAAACACATGCAGCTACTAATCATAAAACTTTGTGCAGGAGGTGATTGAAGTCGACAAGTTTGCAGCAAGGAGCGGAGGTGATCGAGTGGCTCGTGGAGGTGGCTCATCCCTTGCAAACTACATTGGGAAACTTCCCAAAGACCATTTTGTAATTATCCATAAAGAGTTCAGTCCTCAGGGCCACTTCATGACATGGTGTCTAAAGGCCTTAAGTAAATTGCTTTGTTTATCAACCATTACACAGGGGAGTATTACACATGTATACAGAAATATACATATTTTAGGTCTAGATCTTTAAGATTAGGGTTTTAGGGTTTAGACATACATATAACTCAATTATATTTATATTAAGGAAAAAGATAGAGAAAAATAAGAAAAAAAATTTGAATATATAAATAAATATATATATAAAATATGATTAGGGTTTTAGGATTAGGGGTTTAGATTTTTATTGGTGGTTAAGTATTTAGGTTTTAGTATTTCAAATTTAAGTCTAAATCTTTAAAATTAGGGTTTTAGGGTTTTAACACCTACATAACATATACACACACATACACATATAATACATATATACATGTAGATACACATGCATACAAAAATATACATATTTTAGATCTAGAATTTTAAGATTAGGGTTTTAATTAAATATATATAATTAAATATATAAAATTAAATATATAGAAATAGCATTACGTAAGGAAAAAATCTGAATATATAAAAATATATATATAAAATAAGATAATTATATACATAAATAAATATAAGAAGAACTAGTGTTTTAAATAATTTAATTGAATATATAAAATTAAATATATAAAAATACGATTACGTAAGGAAAAAATTTGAATATATAAATAAATATATATATAAAATAAGATAATTATATACATAAATAAATATAAAATGAGCTAGTGTTTTAAATAATTTAATTAAATATATATAATTAAATTTATAAAATTAAATATATAAAAATATGATTATGTAGGGAAAAAATGTGAATATATAAATAAATATATATATATATAATAAGATAATTATATACATAAATAAATATAAAAAGAACTAGTGTTTTAAATAATTTAATTAAATATATTTGATTAAATATATAAAAATACAATTACGTGATGAAAACATCTGAATATATAAATAAATATATATATATAAAATAGGATAATTATATAGATAAATAAATATAAAAAGAACTAGTGTTTTAAAAAATTTAATTAAATATATAAAAATAGGATTAAGTAAGGAATTTATAGATATATATATATATATATATATATATATATATATATATATATATATATATATATATATATATATATAAGGTAGGATAATTATATAGATTATAAAATATGATAAGAACTAGTATTTTAAATAAATAAATGAAATATATATGATTAAATATATAAAAATAGGTTTAAATTTAATCATTTTAAATAGAGTGAATATATATACAATACACAAACACACAGACTTATACACCTATTTATATGCACATATATATACATATACACATATATATACACATGCATATATATATATATATATATATATATATATATATATATATATATATATATATATATATATATATATATATATATATATATATATATATATATATATATATATATATATACATGTTTTAGGTCTAGGTCATTTGGATTAGGGTTTTAGAGTTTTAACACCTACATAACATATATACACACATACACATACACATATAATACATATATACATGTATATACACATGTGTATAGAAATATACATAATTTAGGACTAGATCTTTAAAATTAGGGTTTTAGCATTTAGGCATACATATAACTCAATTAAGAGGAAAAAAATCTGAATAAATAAATAAATAAATATATAAAATAGGATCAATCAAGAAAAAATCCAACTATATAGATAAAATAGGATAACTATATAGATTAGGGTTTTAAAATTAGGGTTTTAAGTTTTTTTAGGTTGAATTAAAAAACAAATGTTCTAAAATGTCCATATTGTAGCAGATGGCTTCTTTGGATCCTGAAGAGAGAATGGCATGTCCTTGCACACAGTGCAAGTATCAAATTTATCGGAAACGACGGATTTGTACTGCACATGTTAGAGAGCATGGATCCTTTGATAGGAGTTGACTAGAAAACCTACGTTATCATTTGCATGGTCCCCCAAGTGAGCAGATGGACCCAAACGACATTGCACCGGTAACCTCTCATGGACAAAAGAGAGCAAAAAAGGACTTAGACGTATAAGCAAGCACTAATAATATTACACAGCATGAACATATGGAAGAGATGCTTGAAGCATTTTATGAGATGGATGAAGATCATGATGGTGAAGAAGGTGTCGAGATGGACACAACAGAAATTCCACGATCAAAAGTTGATGAAGAATATGAAAACATGCGAAGATTAGTTCGTTTACCACTTTACAATGGAGCACAGATATCTGTACTACGTGCTTCACTCGCGATGCTCAATCTGCAATCCATTTATGGATGGTCAGATAGTAGTGTCACTGAATTGTTCAGCTAAGTGGAGAACAAATTGGCTTTCATTGTTGTATCACAATAACTTCATTTACTAATATCATTTTAATTGCTTATTGCAGGCTTCTTAAAGATCAATTTTTGCCAGAGGGCAATGACATGCCTCCAACACGTGGAGATGCGAAAAAACTTTTACAGTCCATTGGAATGGATTATACTAAAATTCATGCTTGTCCGAATGATTGCATTCTCTTTCGGAATGAGTATGAGCATCTCCATGTATGTCCAAAGTGTGGAGCAAATAGATTTAGAGAAGAGGTTGTAGGTGAAGCAATCCCCGCAAAGGTTCTTCGCCACTTTCCTATCATTCCACGAATTAAGAACATGTTTAGATGCAAATCTATAGCTGAGTTAATGTCATTGCATACAAAGAGCAGGTCTACAGATAATGTAATGTGAGTGCCTGCTGACTCTGATGCTTGGAAGCACATAGATAGTAAGTGGCCACAGTTTGCTAGTGAGCCTCGGTCCATACGTCTAGGCCTAGCTATGGATGGAGTTCTTCATGGAGCACATGGCCTGTATGTCTGGTCAATTATAATATTCCACCATGGTTGGCCACAAAGAAAGGTCATTTATTATTAGCTCTTATTGTACCAGGTAAGTATAAGGTAAAAAACAGTATAAGTATAAGAAAGGAAAGTATAAGGTAAGTAGTCACCTCTGGAAGAAACGCAACAGTGAGACGGGATAAGAGCGGTTTGCTTCAAATCGACTCCACAAGATTATGGACATATGAAAGGGATACATTTGTACTTCTCGAACACTGTGAGCAAGTTGTTTTTATACCAGATTCAAAAGACCCAGAGTGGCTATTTGTTTTACAAGTCGCTCCACATAGTAGACAAATTTTTGAAAACATAGATGTAGAAGAGAGTCCATCTCTGGTGGACCCAGAGATTCATTCGATAGTCGAGGAGGAAGAGATCATTGTTCGAGAAGAAGAGGTCATTGAACAAGAGGTCATTGTTCGAGAAGACGAAGCAATAGACGATGATCCGGAGGAAACCAGCATAGCAAGCGATTTGGAAGCCATCCATATAGAGATAGATATTCTCGGTGCATCGGATCTTCAAGAGGATGCTAGAATAGAGGACTTTTGAATAAAACACTTATACATACTAATTTTTGTTCTTTTTTTGTTTATTCTCTATATTACTTTTCTTATGGCATGCTAATTATTTGAGTTCTTTTATTACAGAGCACGATGGGAGACAGTCCTCCAGTCACTCCACATTCCATGACAGAGGAGCAGTTTTTGGGGTTCATCTCTCAGGTTCCTCCTGCGTATATGGCTGCTGCATCACAGTATTGGATCGCTCGAGGTAGCACTCCTCCCGGCCTCACTCCTGGCGGCCTTACTCCTGCTAGCCTCACTCCTGCTGGCCTCACTCCTGCCAGTGTCACTCCCGCCAGTGTCACTCCTGCCGGTGTCACTCCTGCGGGTGGTGCTACTCCCGTAGGAGGTATGTCTCCTAGCTTTGTGACTCCACCACGACCATCTTTGTAGCCATCTCCTACTAGGTCTACTAGTAGACATGTGCATTTGACACCTCAGCGCGATACAGGTTCTGGCCCATCTCATAGATCGAGGTCATGCTCTGGAGCAGGAGGTTCTAGGAGTGGATCTACAGGTAGGTCTGGAGGCGGAGGAGGCGGTTGTTGTGGAGGCAGTGCGACGGACGTTGTGTCGTCCGCTTCTACTCATAGGAAGAGTACCTCAGATGTAGGTACGCCACGCAGTACACCACGTGGAACACCACGTACACCTTGGGGTGCTCATGACCATGATGACTCCAAGGTGTATAGTATCGGAGATGGAGCTCCGGTGATGGATGCGGCTGACAAAGCAATGCGTGCACGCATACGACAGCTTTGCTCTATCCAGTTTGGACACTCCATCATGCTGAAATGGAGTGAACAGGATAAAGATCCGAAGAATTATATCACACAGACGACTTACGAGGAGTTCCCACCAGCTGATGGACAATTTATTGTCAATTCAGAGTGGATTCTGCACACCGCACGTGAGGTCATGTCCCATCGACGATCCGAGGCACCTGATGCATTCAGAGAAGGCTTACCAAAGCCTGTATGGTTAGATGCTGAGGAGTGGGACATGATTCGTGACGAGCAGAAGCAGACTCCTGATCGATATCGCCAGCAGCGAAATGCCGCAGCCACACGTTTAGATACGATTGGACCGTCACATTTGGGCAGCGGTGGATATGACACGATGCATCATGAGTTTGTAAGTACCATTTCATTTATTGAATTTATTTGTGTTAAATTTCTCATGCATGTTTCTCTTATCTTTTTATATTTGTTTGAGGAGCTGGCAATGGGTCGTCCTCCAACACGAACGGAGGAGTCTTACGGATATAGTCATGGGTTGACTGCACTATTGCAGGACTTGGAGGGACGCGGTGCGGTAGTTTCATGGGAGCATTTGCGATGAGGTAATTAATTTATAAACTTGGTTTTTACTTGTTGTTTGTAATTTTCATGTGAATTTAGCTCATTCCATTAATGTTCTTTGTTGCACGACTGTTGATATGGAACGTTCTTTGCATGTATATGGCAGCGGAAGACCAATATTTTGTATTTGATTTTCATATGGCAATACATTGCTTTGCCACATTTTGTAAAAGCGTCATATATGACAATGGTTTGCCACACTCTTGTACATGCTTCATTATTGAAATATATAACTTCTTTTGTACATGGTTCATAGTTCATTCTGATTATCTCTTTTGTGTCCAATAATACTCTGTTTCATGAAATCATAATTCGGTTGTCATTAGAGTACACATCACATGTACTCGGTTTTTTTTGGGCAGAGTGTATTGTCTTTTGTTAAGCAACATCATGGTAATGTTGCTGTAGCAAAAGACAAAACATTCTGCCCAAAAAAAATTTTGCAGGTATGGTCGTCGGTTTACACGACGGTACTCTCAGTAGTATCATCGGAATAATCGTCGGTACACCCAGGAGGCGACGGTGTCGGCGACGGTATCTCCAACAGAAGCCTCGATATATGCGCCGGTATGGGCACCGGTAATACTGATGCATATACCAACGCATATACCGATGCATATACCGACGCATATACCGACGCTTTTACCGGCGCTTTGGTACCGATGCGTACACCGACCTTTACACCGGCGTCGCGGCAAATAAAGCCGCATTCATTTTCCTCGGTAAAAACCTCGGTATACCATCGATCTGTTGTAGTGTATTTACTGTGGATAATAGGATTTTATTTGGGTTAAAGACACATGATTGGCATAACTTTAGGAGCTTATTTGGGTTAAAGACACATGATTCGCATAACTTTTTGAAGCACACTCTACCTCTGGTTATTGATGGATGTACAATAAAAGGGTGTGGGAATAGATCTATTGTCTTGGATCACTTATAAAGTAATTATCATACTTTTATATTTAATATATAAGACAATTTCATATCTTTTATTTATGAATTATTTTCTTTATGCTTTAATTTATGATAATAATAGGTGGATTACATCAAAAGAGATTGACAAAGACTCGATCCCACAAAAGAAACGTGAATGCAAGGAGCTACTATGTTTGATCGAGAAAGAGCTTCCAACATCATTTTTTGATATTTAGGTTCATTTATTAGTCCATCTTGTGGATGAAATAGAGATTGGAGGTATTGTAAACACTAGATGGATATTTTAAGTCGAGCGATTTATGGAAATATTAAAAGGTTATGTGCGACAAAGAGCAAAACTAGAAGGATCCAAAGGGGTGGATGGTTGAGGAGTGGATGTACTATATCAGTGAATACCTTGAAAGAGTTCATGAAAAAGCTCCATATGCATGGACCAATGAGTCTTCTTTAAAAATAACAGATGAAGTATTATCAGATAAGGGAGTTCCATTTCAATTTACATTGCAAGAAGAAAATGATGTTTCTACTTTTATAGCATATAATAGTGAATGCATGCAATCATCCATTAGCGAGTATGAACAGGAACTTCAAAATCTCCGAAGTACAAGATGGAGAGAAAAAAGATATAGATGTAATCTTGATAGTAATGAGAATATAAATATATCTTCTTTCAAATATTGGCTATATACTCGTACGGAATGAGCCAAGGTAAATAATGAACGAATCTGACATGAGAAAAAGAGAGTTAATGATAGGTTATGTCAGAAAGATAATTTTATTTCAATAATATATATATATATATATATATATATATATATATATATATATATATATATATATATATATATATATATATATATATATATATATATATATATATATATATATATATATATATATATATATATATATATATATGTGTGTGTGTGTGTGTGTGTGTGTGTGTGTTGGTTTCTCTTTAATAATTCGATTTTTATTGCAAGCTCGAATTTACTAATATGTGGGCTTTTGGTCAGCATATTAGAATCAAAATGAATGATTCTTTACATAAAATAGAGGATTGTAGCATTGTTGCTTCTTTCAAGCAACTATCACATGCTAGCTCAAAAGATACAAACTTTATAGATAGCAAACTTGGTTACATACGAACCGTTGTTGGTATCCACGAATATGGTTTTGTGTGTTCAAATAGCTAAAATAAGTTTTTATTTTTAATGATCAACTAGTTTATTATTATTTTTAAAGCACACATATGTGTGTGTGTTTGTGTGTGTGTGTATATATATATATATATATATATATATATATATATATATATATATATATATATATATATATATATATATATATATATATATATATATATATATATATATATATATATATATATATATATATATATATATATATATATATATATAGCATTGCAAACTAGTTTGCCATCGTCGCTACAAGAGTGGATAGGCTTCAACGCTATTAGCGATGGTCATTATGAGCGTCATATAAGTGACGCTTGACATCACTTATACGATGCTCTAGGTTTATTTTTTTAATTCTTCTTTTGGGGTGTCGCTTACACAACACTTTTTAACAGGAGCGTTGCATATGTTATTCTTGTAGTGATACCTAAACTCCTCTAGAAACCAATATAGCCCTTCATTCTTCTTTATCAAGTCCTAGATTGTGACCTTGTGCTAATCGTTGGCTTTCTAATGTCTGTGGGACATCTCGTTCTTTTATAGCTTCGTCAAAGAGCTGCTTGAAATAATCTGAGCCATGCTTAATTCATTTCGTAATATCGTGGGCTTCATGGAGAAGGCGAGATAGAGAAATCAAATCACATTGTTGCATAGCATTTTTAATCAAAAGTTGAGAGAGTGTTGAAGCAAACTCTCCGAGTAGTCTGCCCACCAAGTCATATTGCCAATGTCGTCGGCATATAGAAACGAACACCTAATATCTTTGGCATAACATCTCTCTCTCTCTAAAAATCTTTGAGCCCTTCAAAGCCAAGAAAGCATAGCCAAATCTTGAGATCTTCAACAGTCTATACAAACTTTCTCATAACGTATCACAATCCTGATTTTAGCTTAGCAGCGTTAATCCAGATCATAGCAACGTTCATCCGATCATCTCTCTCTCTCTCTCTCTCTCTCTCTCTCTCTCTCTCTCTCTCTCTCTCTCTCTCTCTCTCGCGCGCGCGCGCGCGCTCACACACACAGATGCACAAACGGAATAAATCTTTAACTCTTCAAAGCCACCCGAGCGGAGCCAATGCTTGAGACAGTGACAGAGCTTTTACACTCTTTGCATACAACTCGACGGGCACTGAAGAACCCAACATCATTATCGCCTGGGAAACTTCTGCTTGCTACAAATGGGAAAGTTAGATGCAGCGTATGATATCTGACTTCGTTGGAGTATTCAGAGATATAATGAAGTCTTATACCGCTTCATTCCTCTGGCTTGGGTTCTATCGCGCTCTGATCTGCTGTGTTCCGAAAGGCATCTTCGGTCAGCGCATGGAGCTGACATGCTATTACGATGATTGTCGGCACTTATTATAGGTGGCGAATTTATCCTGGCATTCCTTGCAATTGCTTATCCTCTGTTTCCAATTAGACCCCAGCGAAATTCGTCCATGCCTTACTCCAATGGTTTTGTCTGTAATGTACGCCCTTTTGCCTTCAGTCTCTGAACCTGGAAGAATTGTAGTCACCAATTTCCGCGTGTCTTATCCCAGCCCGGAAATGTAAACCGCTCTTTTCCGCCACATTCTATGGTGCCCCGGTGTCGGAGAGATCCTCTCTCCCTAACTGGATATCCCAATCCTTTATTTTGACATATGAATGGTCGAAATAATGAATAGAATATTTGAAGGCATTGTGGGGGATCGGCAGTGGATTTTTAATGCTCTTCATAGAATGCTAATGGATCAAATCAAGGTTCTTAGATGTCATTGATCATTTTATCAATATTGATGAAATACTTTCAAAATTTGGTCGAATGTTAGAGCTTTCGAAGGCGATGCAATACTGCACACCCATATTTATTCATACACAAATGAAGGGACGGTATAGCATTTTACTAGAAGTCGTCTCGCAAAATTGTTTGGGAAACTACGGTTGTGCATGCCACAGCTAAGACAACGAACAATAACAACTTGAGAAAGACAAAAGATGCAGGATGGCGCTAACTCCAGGGGACAAAAGGAAAACTAAACATTTGCATGGGAGGCAATTGCATGCGGGAGATGAAGGAATGTGGGCGCATGCACAACAAAGAGGAGAGTTCTGTCGTGAAGGAGTGGAGGAATTTGGTACGCATCTGCGGGCAGGGGGGAGGTTGTTGTACCGGGGGCAAGGGCAGACAATGCGGAGAGGAAGACATCGCGTCAGGAGGTAGTTTGTATAGCTGAGCTGCTGCCAGAGGAAGGATTTTATCATGGCGACAATCTTCAGAGAAGGACACGAATGTTTTTCTCCTCTATGCTGAGTATCTACTTTGGGCGCTCAATCTGTGCAATCTTCTTGTTAGCGTGATTGCCAGCTAATACGAGAGGAGAAGATGTCAATCGACGCAAGGCTCAGTAGACCATAGACGAAAGGATTCGATCGGCGGCCATGTTTTTCTCTCTCCGATTAACACAGATTGAACTCCACGAGACAACGATGTATGCAGTAGTGTGGAGCAGATACTATGCTCAGTCATGAGTAGTGGAGACTATATAAGGATCTCGATGACAGTAAGCAAAATGTATTGAGGAAGTCAGCACAGATATCAGGGCGTTTTGAAGTTTTGGGCGAAATCAAGAACAAGCTTCATACAAAAAAAAACGATAGCACTACTTTGCTGAGGAGAGCGGAACGCTGTTATACTTGAGTTATCATTTAAGAGCAAAAATAATAACGTGGTAGGGTATTAGTCAGAGATATTTAGCAGACACAGAGTACTGATCATGGTGATTATTGCGGATCATCTGCGCATGTTGGCGTAATCAGAGGCTAATTATTGAGAAGTAATTATTGAGAAGCAGAGTACCGAAAGGAGTTTAATGGTCAGACATGGCATGCGTAGCGCTTTGGAGGACTTAGCATCATTTCAGTTCGTGTTTTTTAAAGTGGCGATAAAACCTTTGAGTACAAAGGTGATTATTGGGCAAGGACACAGATTCGGAGCCAAAGGTCTATTCAGTGATGTTTTGTTTTTTTCCTGAGAATTGTTGTGTTTGCTCTGTAATTTGATTCTGATATTTTCTTTGGCAACGTATGGTGTGATTACTGAAGTGCTACAACTTTGAATTGATTTATGAACAGTTTCAGAACGCTATAATGTTAATCTTCGAAGAACTACGGATAGATACGATGCCTATAGCATATATGTTTCCATAGCTGAACTGATTATGCTGTAAGAAGCATAGTCGAACTATGATTAGAAGAACGAAAGACATTCATCAAACATAAAAGAAAAATAACGCACAGATTTTCTGACGAAGCTTCACAGATTGTAGCAAGAATTCAAGATGAACTTGGAATGATGTTGCCTAGAAGTATAGTAGAGTTACTCAGAGTGAAGCAACGGAAGATTTAATCTTCATGCTATGGTGGATTTATTTGTGTTCTATCCAAAATGTTTTGATAAAAGTTTAAATTTCTAACAAAAATCTTTGACGGCTAAGGTAAATCTGCAAAGTTTCTTGAGCATTTTATTTGATGGTAAACACAATTTAAAAGGGTATATCAAATGTATCTTACATGATTGGCATGGGAATACACTATTCATTCTACCGATTTTAATTTGTTTTGCGGTGACCAAAACTATATATGTCATTGCTGAATGTTCATAACATTGATTAAATTATATGAGCTTGCACAACGCTCTTATTTTGATCAAATTCCGTCCAAAGAATGGAATTATCAATCGAATAACAAGTCATATTCAATGTTATCAAGTGCGTAAAGCTACTGTACGTTCTCGTAGAGTCAATTCATTTCTCTAGAATACTAAGGTGTATTCCATTAAAGAGATCCACAGCAGTGGTTAATCTATAAAATATTATTCAAAGACATTATTCAAAGATAAGTTGGATGATTATTCCTCTGCAAAGCTGTGCTACCTTATTACATGCTGTTTTCATGATTTTCTTCATCGCTTTTATTAATGGTGATAACTGACATTGTAATCGTTATGGCATGAGCACGTATTGGAATGATCTACATTTTGGGCCCTTGTTTATGGTAAATTGTGAAACTTAAGAATTTCAAGCTTCCATATTTTACGATCTTATAAACGAAAAGAATATCTTTGAATCAAATATTAATGAATTGATAGCTTTTAAAGTTAAAATTGCATTTATGCTTATGATACACGATAAGAAAAGAAAAATGATATTCTCTATATGTTGTTGAGCTTGAAATAAATACTTTGATACATGTTGAAATGTTTTTCAATGTAAAGGTTACGAATGATAAGATGATTTCTTACAGGAGGACTTATTTTCTCAAAGCTTATGAGGTTATGAATAATCTAATCACATTCATATTTTCTCTTTGAGGTTTCATTTATTCACCTGAGTTTGCTTCAAGCACCCCGCGTGCGCCGTATTTTTTGGTGGTCGCCCTGATCCACCGACTGTCGCTTTTGCTCCGACACTTTGAACCTGACGTGAACAAACGGCCTTGCAGCTCAGGTACATGTTTCTGGACTTTTTTCTCAAATTAATGCCAAGTAATGTATGTTTGATGTAACCGCATAGCTTGTTTTTCGTTTATGTGGTGCTTCTTTGATATTCAAGCGTGAGTCATGGGTAAACAAAAGCAGCGTACAAACATGAAAAATATAAATCAATGTAAAGAATCTGTTGAAATTAATTTACAAGAGCATAATTCAACGAGTATTGTTATTGATGAAGCATATGTGAACACATTGATAGATCAACATTTGAGAAAATGGGAAGATAAATGCATAGAAAGGGAAAACAAGGCCAATGAAGCTCTACAAAAGACATTTAGCATGATTTTGACTTTAAATGATACGTTTAAAGCTATGCCAGAGACTTTACAAGTATTAAGAACTAGTCTTAGAACTTGGAAAGAGGAAATGAATGCTGAGTTTCAAGAAATGAACCAGAAGTATGAAATATTATCTAAACGAATACAAGATTTAGAGCTAGCTAAATGTGAGCATGAAAAGGAGGGAATGAGCCAAAGTTTGTTTATAGATCCTTCACCTATAACACATACTCATGATTTTAGAGAATCTGGCCGTAGACATTCATTAAGAACATCAAATAGGATTCGAATGAGACCTTTACAGTGTTTTTGGTGCGATCAATATGGCCATGCATTTTGGAATTGTAGGTCATATAAAGATGCACGAATACGAAAATTAGTGGTTGAAAATGAGAGGAAAATTTGTAATGCTCAGGATCTATCACCTTTAAAATTAAATCTAGGAAGGGGTGGAATGAAAGAACTATTTAAGGAGATTCAAACTAAACCTAATCCATGTGCAAGTAAAAAAGTATGGAAACCTATTATAGATACTTACAATCAAACAAAAGAAGAAATGAGGGAGAAGACATTAAATGGAGAACAAGAGCTAATAGATGAAATCAAAAGTATCAAACCAAATGACGAAGATCAAAAACTGATTATAGAAGAGCAATTGGAAATTGATCTAGGTGATTTTGAGCATGAAATACAAGTAGGAGCTAGGAAACTTAAGAATTTACCGATTTCACTTGATCCAATGCTCCTTTCTAATGAGAATTTGTTTGATCAAGTCAAGCTTAAACCACTTCAAACTCAAGTTAAACAACATGAATATAATCAATTTAAAGAAGAAGGAATTAAACAAGAAGAGACCAAACAAAGTATTATGAATCAACACAAACAAACAAATAAAATAGAGAAGCAACTTCTTGATCATATAATTAAACAAATCGAAAACAAAATGAATATAAATTCAAAACAATCAAAACCTTTAAAAATTAACAAGAAAACTAAGAATTTATCATTGAACAAAATAGAAGAAATGATTAAGCAAAGATGAATCAAATTGTTTTGTTTATGAGCAGGGAATTTGATGAAAAGGTTTTATAAAACAGTTACTATATAAGGATGATATGCGCAAATCAAGAAATATTCCAAATTAGTTTTGATAA
The DNA here is from genome assembly GCA_020310875.1 of Ceratopteris richardii. Classification (NCBI taxonomy): domain Eukaryota; kingdom Viridiplantae; phylum Streptophyta; class Polypodiopsida; order Polypodiales; family Pteridaceae; genus Ceratopteris; species Ceratopteris richardii. Next base: position 175,652,844 of record CM035426.1, read on the forward strand.
TTATGACGACTTCAAATTTATGAATTTTTATGAATGTTTTCTATCCATGAAGAATATTTATATGGGAGTTACAACCTACTTCCTCATCAAAAAGGTATGTATATGGGTTTTGTTTTACTTTCTTTCTTTATAAAAGAAAAATTATGAATTTCATTAATGAATCAAATATGGGTTTTCTAATCAAGTTGTGAGTGGTTTAATGCAGGACAAGCAAGAAAAGACAAATTGATGGAAGCTACAAAATTTAACTTAATGTTACTTTGGGAGTTTTACAAATGAACTATCTAGACGTTTTGAATTGAAAATTTTGGTTTAAATGTGCTAATACTTATGTGTTTTCACGAGTTTGTTTTCAAGATATTTTTCAGGTTCAAGATGAAGAAATGTGAATTGATGGACAACCAAGATTTTCTTCAAGAGTAGAATATGAAAACCTTTTCCTTCCAGTTTTGCACCATTTATTTAAGCGTGATGCATTAAATTATGTATGAACACATATTGAGTTTTGCCCTTAGATGCACGTTCATTTGCACCATTATCAAATTGTAACAATGCATTATGAAATCTGAGAAAAAGTTCTAAGTATAGGAGATAGAAAGCCTCTACATCGTCAACCAATTACCCTTTTTATGCACCGTTTGATTTTTTACATGCATCAAAAGTATGCATAGTAGGGTCACACTACATGACCATGCATTTAGGCACAGATTGAGTATTGCCCATGCACATATGAGTGACTGTAAGGATGAATGTATAATCACATTGATATGTATGTGAGTGAGTGCACAAGCCTCACCATCAGAAGCCATTCTCTTTATTGATTGCACCATTAATTTTATATATGCATTTTCAAAGTGTGCATATAAATAGGGCTAATTACGCAGCCGTGCATAAGGCACTTTGACTTTAAAACCCATGCACATATTCTGCTATGAAATTGACTTTTATCATGAAGCAGAAAACAGGTTTATTCTCAGGTTATTTGGCGCATCCGGAGGATGCACAGGTTTGGTGGGGGCGGATGTCGGAGAGATCCTCTCTCCCTAACTGGGTATCCCAATCCTTTATTTTGACATATGAATGGTCAAAATAATGAATAGAATATTTGAAGGCATTGTGCGGGATCGGCAGTGGATTTTTAATGCTCTTCATAGAATGCTAATGGATCAAATCAAGGTTCTTAGATGTCATTGATCATTTTATCAATATTGATGAAATACTTTCAAAATTTGGTCGAATGTTAGAGCTTTCGAAGGCGATGCAATACTGCACACCCATATTTATTCATACACAAATGAAGGGACGGTATAGCATTTTACTAGAAGTCGTCTCGCAGAATTGTTTGGGAAACTACGGTTGTGCATGCCACAGCTAAGACAACGAACAATAACAACTTGAGAAAGACAAAAGATGCATGATGGCGCTAACTCCAGGGGACAAAAGAAAAACTAAACATTTGCATGGGAGGCAATTGCATGCGGGAGATGAAGGAATGTGGGCGCATGCACAACAAAGAGGAGAGTTCTGTCGTGAAGGAGTGGAGGAATTTGGTACGCATCTGCGGGCAGGGGGGAGGTTGTTGTACCGGGGGCAAGGGCAGACAATGCGGAGAGGAAGACATCGCGTCAGGAGGTAGTTTGTATAGCTGAGCTGCTGCCAGAGGAAGGATTTTATCATGGCGACAATCTTCAGAGAAGGACACGAATGTTTTTCTCCTCTATGCTGAGTATCTACTTTGGGCGCTCAATCTGTGCAATCTTCTTGTTAGCGTGATTGCCAGCTAATACGAGAGGAGAAGATGTCAATCGACGCAAGGCTCAGTAGACCATAGACGAAAGGATTCGATCGGCGGCCATGTTTTTCTCTCTCCGATTAACACAGATTGAACTCCACGAGACAACGATGTATGCAGTAGTGTGGAGCAGATACTATGCTCAGTCATGAGTAGTGGAGACTATATAAGGATCTCGATGACAGTAAGCAAAATGTATTGAGGAAGTCAGCACAGATATCAGGGCGTTTTGAAGTTTTGGGCGAAATCAAGAACAAGCTTCATACAAAAAAAAAACGATAGCACTACTTTGCTGAGGAGAGCGGAACGCTGTTATACTTGAGTTATCATTGAAGAGCAAAAATAATAACGTGGTAGGGTATTAGTCAGAGATATTTAGCAGACACAGAGTACTGATCATGGTGATTATTGCGGATCATCTGCGCATGTTGGCGTAATCAGAGGCTAATTATTGAGAAGTAATTATTGAGAAGCAGAGTACCGAAAGGAGTTTAATGGTCAGACATGGCATGCGTAGCGCTTTGGAGGACTTAGCATCATTTCAGTTCGTGTTTTTTAAAGTGGCGATAAAACCTTTGAGTACAAAGGTGATTACTGGGCAGGGACACAGATTCGGAGCCAAAGGTCTATTCAGTGATGTTTTGTTTTTTTCCTGAGAATTGTTGTGTTTGCTCTGTAATTTGATTCTGATATTTTCTTTGGCAACGTATGGTGTGATTACTGAAGTGCTACAACTTTGAATTGATTTATGAACAGTTTCAGAACGCTATAATGTTAATCTTCGAAGAACTACGGATAGATACGATGCCTATAGCATATATGTTTCCATAGCTGAACTGATTATGCTGTAAGAAGCATAGTCGAACTATGATTAGAAGAACGAAAGACATTCATCAAACATAAAAGAAAAATAACGCACAGATTTTCTGACGAAGCTTCACAGATTGTAGCAAGAATTCAAGATGAACTTGGAATGATGTTGCCTAGAAGTATAGTAGAGTTACTCAGAGTGAAGCAACGGAAGATTTAATCTTCATGCTATGGTGGATTTATTTGTGTTCTATCCAAAATGTTTTGATAAAAGTTTAAATTTCTAACAAAAATCTTTGACGGCTAAGGTAAATCTGCAAAGTTTCTTGAGCAATTTATTTGATGGTAAACACAATTTAAAAGGGTATATCAAATGTATCTTACATGATTGGCATGGGAATACACTATTCATTCTACCGATTTTAATTTGTTTTGCGGTGACCAAAACTATATATGTCATTGCTGAATGTTCATAACATTGATTAAATTATATGAGCTTGCACAACGCTCTTATTTTGATCAAATTCCGTCCAAAGAATGGAATTATCAATCGAATAACAAGTCATATTCAATGTTATCAAGTGCGTAAAGCTACTGTACGTTCTCGTAGAGTCAATTCATTTCTCTAGAATACTAAGGTGTATTCCATTAAAGAGATCCACAGCAGTGGTTAATTTATAAAATATTATTCAAAGACATTATTCAAAGATAAGTTGGATGATTATTCCTCTGCAAAGCTGTGCTACCTTATTACATGCTGTTTTCATGATTTTCTTCATCGCTTTTATTAATGGTGATAACTGACATTGTAATCGTAATGGCATGAGCACGTATTGGAATGATCTACATTTTGGGCCCTTGTTTATGGTAAATTGTGAAACTTAAGAATTTCAAGCTTCCATATTTTACGATCTTATAAACGAAAAGAATATCTTTGAATCAAATATTAATGAATTGATAGCTTTTAAAGTTAAAATTGCATTTATGCTTATGATACACGATAAGAAAAGAAAAATGATATTCTCTATATGTTGGTGAGCTTGAAATAAATATTTATGAGGTTATGAATAATCTAATCACATTTATATTTTCTCTTTGAGGTTTCATTTATTCACCTGAGTTTGCTTCAAGCACCCCGCGTGCGCCGTATTTTTTGGTGGTCGCCCTGATCCACTGACTGTCGCTTTCGCTCCGACACCGGTGACGATGGCTATGCAGAAACTCCAGATTTACGCACATACATTGTGAATTGCTTGGCATCTCTAATTGTGTGATGCGTTTTTTCTCCCTTGGAACCGACATTGCAGTTAATGAAGAAGAAAGTGCCACCGGAATGGTTTGAGTAGGCTATTCTGCATGCTGGAGGATCAAAAGGATCTGCAATCTCTTCATGCATAAGCCACTTCTTCTTCTGCATCAAAAGCAGCTAGATGCGCCCATTTTCGTTGCTATCCTCGGGTCATGGAAGAGCCATGTCCCCGGTATTCGCAACAAAATCTTATTTTATTTTTTCTACTTTTACATTAGTCATATTCCATCATGTACAGTTACCCACATCGGAAACTGAAGTGCATGGGCTATTGAGCTTTTCCATACATAGCAATTTCGTGCTGAATCCGTGGAATTCATTTATCAACAAAACGATTTATTTATTTATTTATTTATTTTAAATGGAGGTTGAATCGAAGCCTACTTCCCGGACTTTAACTTTGAAATTGCAACTATACAAGTGAATGGGCATAATACCCGCGGGATCCCCCCTATCCTACAAAGCAAGGGTTTGAAATTGCAACTATACAAGTGAATGGGCATAGTACCCGCGGGATCCCCCCTATCCTACAAAGCAAGGGTTAGACAAGGAGACATGGTTACAACTGAAGGAAACATGGTTACAATTGGTTTAACTGGCCTAACCCATAACATGTGCATTCCGAGACTTGAACCCTGGACCTCCACCTCAAGAGGCCAAAGCTCAACCAACTGCCCTACAAGACGTGGACAAGCAAAACGATTTGTTTCTAGCAGTCTTCTCGTCCGATTTCTAAAAGGGCACCATCTTGTTTCTGATCGAAATTGCATCATGCAATAGTTAAGCACAATCTTCTCCTAGCGTGCTCTTTGCTCATCCCTTGCGTATAATTTATGTGATCAAACTTTGAGCCCCTTCCTTTCAAGACATTATCCTATCCGACAATTGTCATATAGAGACGACCCTTGGATAGGCAAGCGGACTGTTTTCGTCTCTCTCGTTTGAAAATCTTCATTATTCTGGTTGGTGCTTTGAATTTTTGCTAGATAGTCGAGTTCAAATTCTAGTTGGACATATCCATGAGTTCCCAAAAATGAGCGTCTATGATTTCTCAAGATGCGTGCCTCTACCTTAAGAGTAGGGTGTGTGTGTTTCCAATTCATTGTACTTTCCAAATGGCATCATCTCTACACAGGAAATCAGCATTCTATAATGAATACTGATGGACTTTCCCTAGCATGTAAACATATCCTTAAGGACAAAACGAAGGACTTGTTGGAGAAGATTGAGGAATGTTCATCTGCTAGATTTGTGGACCTTGGAACTGTTGCATCTGATATATACAGGCACTTTAAGAAGACATACATTCCCATCTTGAGGATTACACCAAAACTTAACAGAATGTGGAAGGTGAACTGGTCTCCAAAACAATGGAAATTCAGATTCCATTGCATCTGGGCTTTTCCACCATCTCCTAAACAATCTTGTCTGCAATGGCTTATTATACACAAGGGGATGTGGACAGGTGACAGAACTAGAAAGGTTACTATTAGCAATGGAAGCTGCTATCATTGTGGACATCTTGAAGATTTGGCTCATTTGTTTATTAACTGTCAGCATGCTCTGAAGTTCTCGGCTCACATCAACTTTTTCCGTGTGATCAATGTGTCATATGATATTCTTATTGAGTATCAACCTCCTTTAGAGAAGGATGCCACATGGCATCATACGGGAGTACACACATATATGGTAGAGGAGCAAAAGGAGTCTTTTATGAAAGACTCACACAAGAGGAGGCATCGGACATGGCTGGGTGGATCGAATAAGATATATCTCTGTGTACGGCTGCGTGGAGGCCGAGAAAAAGGCTGCTGCGTAGGCAAAAAGATGTCGCTACCTTATAGTGGTATTAGAGCAACATTGCCTCCAAGCTGCTGTGTAGGCAAAAAGATGTCGCTACCTTATAGTGGTATCAGAGCAACATTCTGGCTCGTTTTCCGCAAGCGTTGGCCATGGGATATGAACTCACACCCCAGTATGGGAGGCGAATGATCTAACCAACGTGCCATGCTTCTTATGTGAACCAAATTCTGCGCTGTATTACCTAATCCATAGCAGACGGGCGCAGAGACATGACGGTGTCGAAGGGGAAGATGCATAATCAAGAATGGGTTTTTTCTTCAAGTTCTAAACATGGATAACTAAAAAATAATGCAACCTTGGCATCAGAAAAGCTTCAACTTTTCTTCCCCTTGGATTTGGAGCTACATAGTTGAAAGGAAAGGAGTAAACAGACAACTTCGAATGAGGATCAAGAACAGACAGCAAAGATGCAAATTCGATGTACCTATTCCATATGAAGAGCCTATATCGAGGAGCGTTCCTTCCATGGACTCTCCAACACCATCATACAAAGACTAAAAGGATGGAGGTCTATCTTAACCATAGGTATGAGCTTTCTTATTATTTTTTAGAAATTAAGAGACAAGAGAGACTCTTTGAGAAGGGCAAGGAAGGAGGGAAATCATTCACATGGAGAGAATGAGATATATACTCTCATCTTGAATCAAGGATTCTCTCAAAATACAACAAAGGGTAAGCTTTAGGCACCTCCAAAGTAGCCTTTTTTTTTTATGTTTACATAAATTTCGGGAGCTATTTTGATAAGTAGCCATTTTGGGAAATGGAAATGAAAGGGGATTTTTCTTAAATTGATGGAAAAAACCATGCATACACATAGTCTAGTGTATTGAATTCCATATAGGATTAAGAAATCCAAAAGATACCTCAGTTTGATGGGAGTTAAGCTCCACAAAACCCCCTTCCATCATAGTTTGACAAAAAATTTCAGCACCTAAATCTAAGAAATTCCCATTTTGGAAGAGCGAAAAAGAGGTGCGATAGCTATGGATGGATGGGAAAAAGTATATATACTGAGAGTATGGTGTATGGACTTCATAGGCGAATCATTAGATTCATTAAAATGATAAGTTAAGGAGGAATTTTAGTTCCTCAAAAACCCCCTTCCCGCACCTTTTGGAATGTTAAATTTTGCCAAACTCCACTTCTGGGAGTAAGAATAAACATCATTTAAGAGGTTTCCCATGGATTATTGTATAAAATCCAAGAGAAATCCAATTTAGAGTGGATTAGAAGCTTGCTAAGAGCTCCCATTTAAGTTTTTACATGAAAGTAAAAATCTTGATTTAGGCCTCTTTTGGGGAGCGAATCAGCATGCACGAAGGGAGGATTTGGAAAGGTGAAAAGAGGCCTAAGCATCTTCATATACCACTCTCTGAGATTATGGAGAGAATTTTAGCATTTGCTTGATGGAAGGATGCTTTGGGCACCCCAAAAATCACATTTTTACACTTTTTCCAGCCCCTCCAACAGTCCACTAGTTTGGCATGTCCCGCTTGGAATGGCCATATCTTGGGCTAGAAAACTCCAAATTGGACGTGCTATGGCTCATTTCGAAGAGCACAATGTCTAATTTCAGTTTATGAGAAGAAATTTTGGAAAATAAGTATTTTTGTAGGTCTGTACAGCTCTGCAAAATCTGAACAGTTTTTGGCAACTACCTTCCGAGAGCCATATCTTTCAAACCGGGAAGGCGATTTGAGTAATTTCACTTAGATTTCTTTGCACATGCTATATATTTCAGTTTATGGACATTTGCAGGTTCTAAAGTTGTTCTTGCAGGTCTAAAGAAGGATTACTAATGCATTTTTTGACTAAATTTGCATTATTTTGGTAATCACCTCACCATATTTTATGTTTTGGGGAGTGCTCCGATGTTTTTGGACACTTCAAAATTTATGTTAAGACCTGAGGAGGAAAGTGCAGAGGTCTCGAGCTCATCGAGAAGAATTGGATGCATGCAACTCCAATACAAAATTATTCAGGGACGTATGCTTTATGCTTTCTGGCATTTTATTTATGTTATGGCATGTTCTGTATCTACATGCATGAATCGGATTGCATACATCAAATATTGATCATTGTTTAAACTCTTAAAGCAGGAAATACAAGGTTATGCAACGTAGATTGTGTTGCTAGCATTTTATGTTTTTGCAGGTTTTGGAGTCCATATATAAGTTTATGGCGTGCATGCCATGGGCCTGTAAAGCCCTATGTTATCGGGTGGCCTATGCACCACTGAGCTTATGGTTTTAATTTTTTTGGGATTCCATTTCCTGGGGAAATGTTGTCGAAATTTTTCTTACCGCATGGCATTATATATGCACTTGCCTTTAGGTAAGAATGTTATGGCATGGGAACATGCCTGTCTGCAAACATCAATAAGAATTAGGCATGCTTGTAAGCATGTATTTGATGGACTTAGGACCATCATAATAGTATACTTAAGGCAACTTCAGTAGTAACATGATCCCTACACATAGTCCTTATGGGTTTATACCATAGGATTGCTAAAGGAAGGAGCTACACCTTCATCATTAGTAATGTGCTTAAGCAATCCTATAGGTTTTATGAAGTTGCATACAGGCACGGGAGATACGTTTATGATAATCTCCAATGTAAGATTTATTTATCTTCAAAGGAAGTCTCATGGGATAATTAGGAGACTATAGGGTATCATGATGAATACCCAAAGAGTGACTAGATTCACTCATGCACATCACTTGACCAAGTAGTGAAGCTTTTCTACTACACTACTAAGGAAACCAATTAGATGGGATCACAAAGATGGGTTTCATGAAATAGCATCGGCGGGTGCTTAGATGATTCGAGTGATGGTTAGGAAGGCCAGAGGTATGGCACTAGCTCTATGACTCAGAGTATAGATCCCTTACTCAGGAATATTTGGGGTACCCAATACATATATATGTATATCGGGATCTAGAGAAAGGTACTAGTTTTGGTACCTAAGAACAAGTCAGTTTGGAATAAGAAAGGGATATCCATTGTCATATTGACTAGAACCAAACTAACTAGTTCGAGGACATGGGACTCATTTGAGTCCACTGACATGATTTTAGATATGGGATTCACTAGAATCCACCTATATATTCCATTACATGGAATATATTTCTTTGGTTTAGTGTAGGTATGACAACGTGAATTGGAAGAAGTTTTCACTGTTATGGGACGATGGAAATGACTTCCCTTTGAGCACTCTTCTTCTATGGCCAGGAAGAAAAGGACTCATCATTCATGGCGTCATGTCTCACTACATCAGAGGAGAGCTCTTAGTAAACATCTCCTTACGATTAGGAGTTATCCTTCATAGTTTAGGGAAGATTTATTCTTCCAATAGAGAATGTGATAGGTGATTTTATCACCATTTGTATCACATACTCATTTTGAGTTTTTAGGAAGGATAATTCCATCAGTTTGATTGGATCGTATAGATCCATGCACAGAGTATGGTTGGCAGAGATAGTTCTTTATTATGGATACACATGTGTTTACGGTATCATGTCACATCATTGCTGACCATTTTAGTAGAGGGCTTTGACCCTTATTAGGAATTTATTTTCTCCACTCTTCGCTACATACACCTTCATTAGTTAGGGGAGATCTATTCTCCATCTTCATAGGAATATATGTAATGAAGGATTATGCATTAGTTATGGAAGAGAGGATTGAATAAATTCATAAGTTTCTCTTTTAAGGAAAGGAGAAAGTGGGGATTAGCTTAGAGCATTAGGAAAAAAGGTGAACCCTGGATGGGCCTTTTAGCTCAAAGAGTGATTAGTGATGGACCAATCAGAAGAGGGTGGTGGCCACAGTCTATACCCTATAAAATACTAGGCTGAAGGGGGAAGAGGGGACAAGATTCCTCTATGTTCAGGGTTGTCTTCTAGAGAGAGAAGAAATCTCGTAATCAGGCTGGGCCCAAAAATTCAAAATTTTTTAAAAGTTGTAAAACTCATCATAATACCATTAAATGACCTCCATATCACTTTTCAGGGTCAAAAGTGCTATTTTTGACTTCTAATTCAAAATCCGTGCATATTTGTGGACTAAAAAAGTGACTTTTTTCAAAATGACTCAAAAAACTCTATTTTCCCTCTTCAAACTCCCATTTTCATACCCAAAACCCAAAAAGTCATATTTTTCACCTCTATTCCCTCCATACCATACAACAGAAGCATTGTTTCTCCTCCTACCATACTCCCAACTTCTGCAGCAATGACAACAACTCTTACTCCCATGGAAAGCTCCAGAGCTCGTAGGAGACCAAAGGACGAAGTTCACACAATGACGTGCCACAACATCAAAACAATGGAAGGAAGTTGGCTACCACAAGAGTTTTGCAAAGGTGCATGGGTGTACATGCAGCCATCTGGACTTGGTCCTCATCGTGTTCGAGATCGTGGAAATTTGGATCTTCATTGGAAAGGTAAGCTCTTAGGCTTCAAGCAGCAAACACATGGTGGGATGGTTGCTATTGTACAACATGTCTTCACAGTTTCAACCATGAAGTTAGAAAACTCCAATAGAATTAGATATCCAATCCATTGTGAGTATTTCTATTTTCTCAATGCTTCATGGTGTTAAATGTCTTAATTACTCATCTCATATGTTTTTCATTGCTACAGTCATATTTCCTTCTAGTTTAGTGGAAGAGCAACCACTTCATAGTCTCACGGGAACTTTCAAAGCATTACATGCAGACATTGGGGCATTAGTGTTTCCAGATGTACCTCCTGCTAAACTTATTCGTGAAAGGATCTTCTTTTACACTCACGAGTACATTGTTCCTTCCACAGATGGTGAATATGGAAGGTTGGAGATTATCAAAGTTGACTCTCTTCTTAGTTTAGAGTGGCCAAAACCTGATTTTTGGTCCATATCATCTTTCAAGCGTAAGATGGTGATGGACATACATAACTCTTTGAAATTCACATGCGTATCTAGATCAATAGGTCTTCATTGGACTCTACCAATCCATTGCTTTGTTTTCATATTTCAAGGCATTCCTTTTGTAGAAACTCCTACAATGTTCCTATGTAAAGATATTACATACGAAGCAGTAGAAGGATTGTTAGGGGAAAACTGGGGTTATGTAGAAGGATTGTCAAAAGGGGATAGATATCGTTGTAGAATTGGTGACACAGGTATAGGGTTTCACTATTTAAAACATCGCACCTCATTGTACATCAGATTTTATTATGATCGTTGGATGTGTAAACTAGGAGAGTGGATACCTTTGCAAAGCTCGGAGGGATCTTTAGCTTCATTTGAAATTAATGTGAAGTTACCAAACAATGATATGGAGGTGGTTTTAGTTAATCAACATTGGAACTTGGCCAACTTGAGAGAGCACTTACTTATCATGGGATATGACGATCTTCATGATTTCAAATTTCGAATACGAGGGAACAAGGTAAGAGTTGTATTCCATATATACACACACACATATATATATATATATATATATATATATATATATATATATATATATATATATATATATATATATATATATATATATATATATATATATATATTATTCTATCACTATTGTTCATGATTTGAAAATGTTTTACTCTTTTATGAATTGTCCACAGATTGGAAAGAGATTGGAAGACAAAATCAAGGTTCTTGCAGATTGGAGCATGGATGGAACTGACATTTCATTGTCATAACTCTTTTTTGTAAAGATACTGTGAAACCTGTAAACAAACCTATTTTTGCAATGAAAAATTTTTCACATTTGCTTCAAGGATATTTTGGCCACATTCTACTTGTATCTGTAAATTCTCAAGGTTTTTCTTGAAAGAGCATTCTTATTGTTTATTTCCTTTGATGTGATCTCAAATGTCAAAGTTTTCCTTTTCAAGACTCTTATGTTTTAATTTAAGGAAAAGTCACTTCTATGAAAAAGTGGGACCCATCACTTAAAAATTCTAGAAAAGTTATAAATAGGAGTCCTCTTTCCTCATTTCTCACTTTTGCAACCACATTGAGTGTTAGAACAGTCTGCATTTGCAAGCTATGGCTTCCACCTCTGTACCTACTAAGAGTGCACGCCACAAGTTTCTAGAATTTTTGGAGGATTCAGATTACAAAGGTCAACATGACCTATATGATCTTCTCTCCAAGGTTCCTGACCTCCATGGAACCGTGCAAATGAATGCCGATGCTTTGGAGGAGCTACTTCAATATATGCAAGTTCATATATTGCGTTTCTCCATTGAAATACCACCATATGATGGAACTTGGGTTCCATGTGACCTTCTCGCCTACATTCACAAAGGTGATGAGGCTTTTGCAAAACGATTGAAACGGTTCCAGGCAATTGCAGAGGAAGTAGGGCACCTTCTTGATGAAATTGTGCCACTTATAAGGAAATTGAATAGGAAACGCAAGATGGGTCCAAAATATCTCTCATTCATTGCTGCCACAATTTTCTTTGTGAATGAGGAACCAGAACCAATTCCTCATGAGATCCCTCATCTTCTTACAGGTGGTTTTGTCGAGGATAAAAAGGAACCACCTCAAGAACCCTTGAATCTCCTATTAGAGAGAGAAGCTATTGAGAAAACTTATCCTCTTGGTGTGGATGATAAGTTGAAAGAAGTGCCTAAGCCATCCACCTCTTCGGAGCCAGAAGCAACTATTCCAGAGGTGGAGATTGAAACTTTTTCAGTGGTTCTTGTCGAGGGACAAGAATATTTGTTTTTACATGATGTAGAGAAGGCATCTGGGCTACGGCTTGATGAATGCCTAAGTTTGTTTTGTAATTTGTCAGAGTGTCCTTTGGATAGTACCTCTGAGTTGTTGGAGAAAAAGTGTTTGCCATTTGGTGACTCAGTGGCCGACACAATAAAATTGGTTTGCAATGACATACTCACAAGTGAACATGAACATATCACAGAAGAACAATTTAATAATGCACAAGAAAGGATATTGGAATCAAAAATTCCCTCCTCACCAGTAATCGAGCAGAGTGGGATGTCCCACTCCAGCATTAATTTACAACTTCAAGAGAGAGGAGAAGAAGAAGATAGAGTTCAGGATGTAAGTATCTTCAATTCATGTCATTCATTCTCACAAACACATGCAGCTACTAATCATAAAACTTTGTGCAGGAGGTGATTGAAGTCGACAAGTTTGCAGCAAGGAGCGGAGGTGATCGAGTGGCTCGTGGAGGTGGCTCATCCCTTGCAAACTACATTGGGAAACTTCCCAAAGACCATTTTGTAATTATCCATAAAGAGTTCAGTCCTCAGGGCCACTTCATGACATGGTGTCTAAAGGCCTTAAGTAAATTGCTTTGTTTATCAACCATTACACAGGGGAGTAATTGTATCTTTTTAGTTAAGAAATCCCTTGTAACTACAACCTTAGGTTCCAACTTCCGTGGAAAGGTCTTAGGCCAAATAGGTATATCTCTAGGTCTAGGTGTTAGAAATGTTGATCAAATAGCAAACTCAATTTTGACTTACACCCTACCCATGGCTTTGGAGCGTCGAAAGAGAGTCATTGAGAAACTCAAAGCCAATTGATGTAAACAATTGAATTAATATCAAATTTTCACTTTGCTTGATTTACAATTGTCTCAAGTATTTTTTTTTCAGTATATTATCTAAAATTCTTTTGGACCTGCATGTGATGTATTGATGTCATGTAGTGCATTGGGAGGACCTTTAGTTTCATTCTTTTGGACTCTTGATCATTGGGTAAGCCTCCATTAAGGTCTTCTAGGGCATTGGGAGGCCACATAAGGCACTGCCACAGAAACGCGGGAGAAGGCCCTGCAAAACGTTTGCAGGGCCTTCTCCCGCGTTTCTGTGGCAGTGCCTTATGTGGCCTCCCAATGCCCTAGAAGACCTTAATGGAGGCTTACCCAATGATCAAGAGTCCAAAAGAATGAAACTAAAGGTCCTGACATGCCCAAGGTTACCTTACATGAGACTCAACCTTCACTAGATGGATATTTTCAAGAATGCAAATGTTCTAAGTTTCAAAATGCTCTGCTCATATGTTTCAAAGGTATAGGGAGGTCAAAATTTGTTCATATTAACTACCCCTGAACTAGCTTTACTAGTCATGATCCCTCTTTCATATTTCAAAGGCTTTGTAGGGCATTAGGAGGCCAAATAAGGCCCTGCCACAGAAACGCGGGAGAAGGCCCTGCAAACATTTTGCAGGGCCTTCTCCCGCGTTTCTGTGGCAAGGCCTTATTTGGCCTCCTAATGCCCTACAAGACCTACATGACCTTAAATAAATAAAAAAAAATCAGTACAGGGATATTATCAATTGATCAAAATGACAAGATAATAAAACAATCATTCATATATGAGAGATTATCACAAGAAAACACATGGAAATGTAAAATGACTACTCATGTTTCATTCTAAATAATGAGATTATAAATGGAATAGAGGAAAAGTGCTAATGTTTCATTGAAAATGGCAATATTTACAAAAAATCTCTTGTCCATAGAGATCAGTTACAAAACTTAGCTACGATCACCCCTAATTCTCCTAGCTAACTGTATGTCCTTCGGTTGTATAGTGACTCGCTTAGCATGGATGGCGCACAGGTTGGAATCCTCTAGCATTGATATCAAAAATGATTCAGTTGCCTCTTGTAAAGCTTCTAAAGCTAGAGCTTGGATCCTTAACCCTGCACAATACCTTTGTAACTCTTCTTTGACCACCCTTGCAAAGGGTCTTCTAGGTATGAGAAGCTCAGCTGTCTTTTGATAGTGCCTTATCTCTGCAAATGCCTTCGTATATCTTCTTCTTCGTTGTGGTGCTCTAGCTTGTGGTGGTGGTGGTCTTCGTTGGACATTTTCTTGTGGTCTTGGTTGGGGTGGTCTACGACGAGGTTGAAAGAATTTCTTCTTCCGTTGCACGCGTCTTGAGCTTTCTCCTTGTTCAGGATGTTGTTGCTGGCTTTGCTCTCTCTCTTGATCATTGGGTATGGCCCCCTGATTTGATGGTAGTGTCTTTCCCGCTACAGTAACCCTATGATTTGTAGGTATTTCTTCGTTACCCCATGGTGGCAATCTTTGACTCTCATCACTTGATTGTGAACCTTGTTGAGACACATCCTCATGCGATTCATCAAAATCATCATCAAAAACTACCTGTCTATGAGCACGCTCCTTCACCCTTGTCTTTGTTGGTCTCTTTGGTGATGGAGGCTCATCATATGATGATGGTGGTGATTGGGGTTGATTTACAGCCTTTTCCCTGGATTGCCCATGTTCCACTTGTTCATGCAACTGTTCACTCCCAGAGGTATGGCCACCACCTGTTTCGCGATGGGATGCAGAGTGCGAGACACTACGTCGCCTTTTGTGGTGATTCATCCATGGTGGCTTCTGAGTGCCTTGCACATAGGTAGGAAAGTTAATGGGATCCTTCCTTGCAGTTTGCTTTGTTCGTGCCATCCTCTATAGTGCTAGAATGTTGAAATGAGACAATGAGTCTCCTTTTATAATGTTTCACTTAAAAAGGTTCTGTTCACACCTGAATGGACAAAAAATAGTTTAAAAATTAAAAATTACCTGAAAAAATTGCAAACAAGAGATTAGTGTGTAGCAAACCTTATGAATTATTCAGAAAATGCCATGAATGTATTAAATGACTTCACTTCCATGATGAACCCTCTCGTGTTCTTGTAGCCCGCCATTGAGCATGACGTAAAGGTCCCAATGATGACTTCCATTTTTCACTAGCTAAGTTGTGTTGATGAAATCTTGCAAGTTTTGCAACTTTCGACTCCTTGGCTCGTTCCATTGCATATGTCCTTGAAAATGCAGTACGATAAAACCAATTAAACATCTCTTCCAGATAGTTTGATTGCATTGCACCACCACCATGTCGTGTGTTCTTGAAGTAAACACCTCTAGCCTTGTAATGTGACTTCTCCATTCTTTGTGTACTAAAAATCTCCAATGAACCATATCGATGCATAAAAAATGCTCCATGTGCAAATAAAATATGCTGAAATGATATAAGTACATATAACACAATCTTATCAACAAGAAAATTGAAAAAATAAGAAAACTTACAATGTAATGTGTAATATTGCTCTCTCCCCCAGATAGGATGAAACACTTTGCAAACTCCATTAATGTATCTTGAAACAACTGACGGTCATTTTTGTTGGAGCTATTAAGACTCATTAAACCTACCAACTTATCTAAGCATGACCAAACCTTCTTTTGCCTATTACTAAGGTCAATTTGAGAATCATTATCAGTGGTGATCATGCACAAGTCTTTCCATAGCTCCCTGCATTCATTTTCCTTAGGGCTTACACCTGTTCTGAAAAATTTTCTTGCCTTCTTCCCTGTCATTGACACTTGTTGCAAACTATTTTGCGATTCACCAGGTTTTTTGACAACTAGAGTTACATTACCACCATGACAACCAATCGAATTAAGCAACTCTTCCAATTTTTTGATTGCTTGTACAGATTTATCAATTGGCTTCATGGAAAATGCATATTCTATGTGGAGCTTCAATAATCTATCAAATATTCTCATGAAAGCATGCAATGTGCAAAAGTGAACATTAACTAATGGAAATGGAATAATGGGATTCCAATCTTTATCTAATGTGTCACGGTTAGGTATTTCTAACATTGGACACCTTAACAAAGGTCTATCCCATTCCGTGGAAGTAGGTGCATCTATGTATTCATCTAAGCTAGATAGTACTTTTTGTTGTCCCTTTGTTACTTTGTAGCCTCGAGTACAAAATGGACATGGATAACGAGCAGATGCACCTTGCTTGCAACCTAACATGCATTTGATAGTTTTTAAATCCCCACCCAAGTGCCAATCTATCTCAAAATCACCAAAGTTTTCTATGTGGAGCTTTGCACCATGAATTTGAGAAAGTATTACTTTAGTGATCCATGGGGTCCTACTAAAAATCCATGAAAGAACATCATTGGACTCTTTAGGTACTTCAATAGCACCTAACCACCATATTTCTTTCTCGGATTGAACACTATATGTAGACTTAGAGCTAGAGTTACAACTTTCATCAGATATGGCATTTCTCATAGCTTCATTCATGAGTGTCAAACTCAATCTCTCCATTCGTCGTCCCTTTATAATCTGGCATTCATCTAACTTCAATATAAACTGTAATTTGGTATTACAATCTGCATAAATTAGCAAAATCTTTATAACATCAAAATACAATGTATATCAAGGTAACAATAGTGCACATACCTGGTATAGTAGATTTGTAAAATTGAACCATTGCCTGTTGAAGCCTCTCCAAATCCACGAATATGTTGTTGTACTTTGTGTAAGGAAATCCATTTCCAACTGCGCTTTTCAACTCTTTTTTGGATGTAGATAAATGATAAATAGACATAGGCATAATATCCTCTATATATAAGTAGTTTCCAAGAATACTAGTTATATCTTCATTGGACATTGACTTCTTTAGCGATACCTTGTAAGGAGATGGAAACATATTCTGTAAAATACCTTCTCTTTCTAATGAATGCTTCAAAAGGTTGTACAATGCACTGTATCCTTTAGTACTAATTCCTGCTTCATCACATACCATCTGCACGTCTCTAGGAGTGATAATATCTTGTAACTTTTTTGTGAAATCTTTAATCACTTTCTTCTTGATTAGGTTTCCTATCCGTGACTCCAAAATACTAACCACCTGATTGTTGGTCAAACAAGAATTTAATAACTTGAATTGATCCTCTGTTGTTGATGATGCATTAACATCTTCAACGAATGACCTACATAACAAGAAAAAAAAAATATATATATATATACATATAAAAGTCTTCCAAAAAGAGAAACAAATACAAGCCAAACCTTATTGCAAAAACTCGTCGTTTGCGTGCTCCACCACCAATTGAAAGAGAGTCAAAGGATGTTAATGATCGTCTCCTACGTCGCATCCCAAGTGGAGTCTCTCTCAAGTGTTGGACAGTGTTTTTAAATGTCTCAATTGTTCTCTCCTTTTCTTCCATATGCTTTTCAAGCTCTGCAAGCTTTTCTTGTAAAGATATGATTGTGCTTTCAAAAGTGACCAACCTTGTATGATTTAGTTGATATTGTTGAATCCAATACTTAGTAATGGCAGTTGAATGTGTAGATAATCGTTGACAATAACCTAAGAGCCCAGCTTTACCGGCACCGATGAACTGAAGTAAAGTTGAGAGGTTATGGAATGTTGGATGGTAAGAAGACATTGGATCAGGAGGGTATAATGAACCATGAGTCCAAAGATCAATACTCTTTTCTCCAGCTTCACGACGCTCATTTTGAGAGTTCACATCATTGTTGCATTGTGTATTTGGAGCAAACTCTCTGGGCACACGAACATGGATACTTGTTGATGCTGGGGCATGAGGACATCCTAATGTGAGGTTTGTAATAGGTGTCAACACCATCTTTTCCAACAATTAACAATACTGAGAAAGAGACCAAAAATTTGTTTGGAAGAGATGCTAGAGCATGATTTTCTCAAGAAAAGTTTGTTTTCTTGGATGAGGATGGGTCACAGTGTGTTTTTCCACTGAGAATAGCCAAAAATGTTAAAATTTTGAAAAAGTCATTTTTTGGGTGAAGAGTAGTTACGGATTTGATGATGTGGCACTCTACTTTTGGAGGGATTTTAAAAATATTGCTTTTTCAAAAGGAAAATTAAAAACTAAACTCAAAAAAGGTCACTTCTGACATATATATTAAAAAATGAGCCTTTCAAGTAAATAAACACTGAAATTGAGACTTTAAAAAAAAAATCATTTTTTTATTCCCATACATGCTCGAGTTTGATGATGTGGAAAGTAGATTCCCTTTCTCTCTCTCTAAAAGAAGAGAGAGAGGAGCCTAGTAAGCCTTAAAAAAAGCCTACTCCAGCCTACTAAAAAGTGCCCTATTAAATGCACTTTGTCCCCTTAGACAACAGCAGAATGAGGCTTAATCCCTGAAAATTAGGGATCCTTACAAGGCCCATGCAGGGTTCACCCTTTTTCCTAATGGATCAAGAAGAGATCTCACTTTAGCTCAGTGGTCTCACTTTAGCTCCTGCTCTTTGAGAGAGAAAGAAGGAAAGGAAAACATGATTTCTTCATAGGAGAAGAATAGAGTATGTTTTCCTTTAGAGAGAAGAGGTGTTTCGGAAACATCTCTTAGTCTATACTTAAGAAGGAATTCATTTCCTCTACTTTTCAATGTAATTTTCCTTCACATGGGAGTTTGATTCTCCACTATTTTGGAAGGAAAAAACATGGAGAACTTATATGCATGTTCTCAGCTATGGATGAGTAGAGAAAATGGATTCAACAACATCTCTTTCAAAGAGAGAGAGAGAGAGAGAGTTTCACTTTCTCACTTTTAGGTTGTCTACATAGAAGTGGCACTCTTCTATCAAAGGCAAGAGGGAGATTAGTTAATCATGATGGTTAGATTGAGTCTCACTTGTAAACTCTAGAGAGAAGCAATTATACTATTTTCAGTGATAGTCTTTGACTAGATGAGATAATCTAGTTATTGACATTAGTTAGACTGGGAGTAGATTGATGATACTTCTCTTTTGAGTTTCTAGGAGATGGGGATATATCTAACCTGTGGGGGTGCCAAACTCTTAGTTGTTGTTACATCATGAGCATGATGTGTAAACATCGGTTAGGAGGATAGGTACTTAGGGATTATCTAAATCTCAAAAGGGAATGCTTTTGCATTCATATGGCAAACTACAGGGAAGAGAAATATTAGAGTTTGCAAAAGTGCCAATAGATGCTCTTCCAATAGAACTTAGTCCAATGGTAAAGCATGAAAAACCACAGACTTCTTGGTTGGTGAAATGTAGAGATTGCATTTTACTATCAAGAAATTATTATATATGAGCTAGATGATGGAATTGCATAGTCACAAGGTAGTTTAGAGGAAACTATTACTTGTGAGCACACTCAAGGTTAGGAAGACCTGGAGTGTTATGAGGGAAATCTATCATTTAGTCTTAGATGGGTTTGGAGCCACTTGTTATGGGACTTTGTTCTATATTTCATAGGATTTTATGGTTTATTATCTCCATTTGATATGGTCAAGCTTATAACTTTGGCACTTTGCACTTCCTTTTCATATTATTACTCCATAGAGGATACATCATATGGACTTAGGTCATTTGGATGATGTTGTATGTCATGGGAGTGATAATTTGGGAAGTGGAGTGTATATGGGAGATAGTAGGCACCACTCAGACGGTTTCCCACCTTTGGGATGATCTCATATGAGACTTCTTAAGGGGAAGGATACGGGGAAACAACACACAGAGATGACCATGTACATAGAGTGCATGGGGTTCAGGGGAGTCCGAGCATTTTCTTCTACCATAATGGACATTTCACTTACATTTTCGAGGACGAAAATGTTTTTAAGGGGAAGGAAATGTCATATGATATTCTTATTGAGTATCAACCTCCTTTAGAGAAGGATGCCACATGGCATCATATGGGAGTACACACATATATGGTAGAGGAGCAAAAAGAGTCTTTTATGAAAGACTCACACAAGAGGAGGCATCGGACATGGCTGGGTGGATCGAACAAGATATATCTCTGTGTACGGCTACGTGGAGGCCGAGAAAAAGGTTGCTGTGTAGGCAAAAAGATGTCGCTACCTTATATAATGGTCTTCCTGTGCTGGATTACAGAGAAATCCTTCTTGGAGTTTGTAATAAATTGGATGTACTACTTTGGCATCTGATAAAAAACCACATCTTCTAGTACATTTGGAAAAGTAGGAACCATCATATTTTTTCTGCCATTCCCAAGGACTTCTTTTACTTATGTAATATTGAGATCAAGAAAATTATGTACCTCTCTAATTTTTCAGTTTTTGATGCTACTTCTACTGATAGTATTCATGATACAATGAGTAACAGTAACTATAGAAAATGGAAACAATTATTGTTTAATTTGTACTCCACGAAAAGGAGCCTCATGTGCTCATACATTGCTACACTGATGTAAACCCCCTTTCATTTTTGGGTTATGACATTCTGTTGTAACCAAGATGTATTTTTGTTTTTGTTAATATTTACCTTCTAGTTCTGTCAAAACAAAAAAAGAGTAAACGAAAAAACGCTTCCAATCATAAAAACGTTAGCACAGGTCATAAAAGCTTTCAGAGCAGTTCTTTCTCTCTCTCTCTCTCGTGCAATACATCTTTGAACTCTTCAAAGCCAACAAAGGATAGACATAGTTTGAAAAATTGGAATCTTTTATATTCTTTATATATTTCTTGAGAGCACGTCACAATTTTGATACTGGCATAAAATCGCTGACACAAAGCCAACGGAGCCGAGCCGAAGCTTCAAATCTTATACATTCTTTGAATACTTCATCGAATCGAAAACTCTAGAGTCTGATAACTTGACGGACACTAAAGAACACATTATCGCTATTCCCTGGAAAACCAATGCCTGCCGGAAAAAAAAATAGTTCAATGCAGCGTATGATATCTGGCTCTGTTGGTGCATTCAGACATGGAAAACCATTGCCTGCTTAGAATAGTTTAATGCAGAGTATGATTTTTTTTTTTTTTTGAGAGTACAATGAATTGGAAAGACACACACCCGACCTCCTAAGGTAGAGGCACCCATCTTGAAGAACTCTTGAGGCATCCAGTCTTGTGGGGGACTTGAACCCTAGCCATCTACCTGAAAGGTCAAGACACACCATGCGGATCCAGGTTCTCTGTTCTGATGTATTCAGAAATGTGAAGAAGTTTCATAGAGCTTCATTCCCCCGGCTTGCGTTGCAAAGTGCTCTGATCTGCTGTATTTCAAGAGACATCTTTCTCCGCGCATGAAACTGACAATGTGTTACGATGATTCTCCATCTCATGCCGACGTGTGACACCTAATCTCCAAGCTGATGTTTTTGATATCGATGCTAGAAAGCTTGCCACATATAGCCGCGTCTTAACAAAATATTCCAGTAGTTCTGCCCTAATTACTGCACCGTATACGCCATTCTGCGCTGATAGCTTAGCCATCCAAGCCTTCAGTTTCCTCTTGGTATGGAGGAATTGCAGTGAACCATTTTTTTCGTCCCAGCCCAGGACGAGAACCACTCTCCGTTGCGCCATTTTACGTTGTCCCAGTGATGATGCACATACAGCGACTCCATCTTGAAGCACAAGCATGACAATCGCTCGACGTCTACACTCTTAGGTTGAAGTATACGAATCGGTTGAAGTATGCTATTCTGCACGGTGGAGGATGGAAAAAGAACTTGCTCTATCCTCATGCAGATGTGAGGCATTTGAGTAACATCATTGTACACATTTTTTTAATCTGTGCGTTTAAATATTCCATGTTTTGGAACTATAATCATGATGAGATTTGGGCAGTCTCATAGAAACTACGTGTAAGTGCTCATTACATCGGCTATTGAGCTGTTGGGCATAGTGTCATGATCAATTTTTGACGTCCTTCTATGAATAGGTTGCTTCATTTCTACCAACCCAACTTCGAGTTTCCTCAAGAAGATTCACCTATCATCACGCAAGGGAAGTCTACAACTTCCAAGGTTTTTTTTTTTTTTTTTTAAATGGAGGTTCAGCCGAAGCCTACTCCCCCGGACTTTAACTTCCAAGGTTTTCCATGCTCATCCTTTGTGGAAAATAAATGCGCTCCAACTTGAATTCCGTGGTCCGAAAATATCCAACTATGGTATTATCCTCGGAGCTGATAGGGATGGTTCATTATCCCTAAAACTAAGAAACTCGATGGAGTCTATTGGCCTAATCTTGGCTGGCAGTTCGAGTCGATGACAATTCCTCACTCATAGGTAAACACATGGACATGTTTTTGGGTGGTTGAAGATTACTTTATGGATCACTCGAAAACTGTACCAAAAGGACATGGATGTTCAGTGGTTGGATTTTGTGTGGTCAAAGATGGAATTTGGGTCATTAGATTGAAGTGCACATGAGAGTTATCTTGTTGGATTTTGAGTGTCCGAAGGAATGGGCTTTGGGTCACCAGATTTAAGTGCACATGAAGGTCGGTGGCCGAATTTCAGATGCTTAGAAATGAACTTTGGGTCATATGATTTAGATGCACATGAAGGTATCATATCCAAAAATTGAATGATAAAAATATACTTTAAATAATTGGATTTATGCACACAATGTCATAAAGATTTAAGTTATCATATTTAGGCATACTGAAAGCTTTGATAGTTGGCACAAAATGTAAGAGAAATTAAAGACTCTATGAAAAAGAAATGCATTTGGAGAATAACAAGAAAAAAAAAACATTAGTTGTCTCTTGGACTCAAGCTTTTGGGGTGATCCAAAAAGAGGAAATTTTCCAAGAAGTCCAATGGCTCAAGGTTGTTAGGAACATTTTTGCAATGTCCAAGGCAACGTGTTGCTAACACCTTATCAACATTTTGCCCTAGACATTGCAAAAATGTTTCTATTATTTTCTTTCTTTTGCATTTTATTTTTCAAACTTTAGCACCCTAGGCTACTTACAACTAATATATATATATATATATATATATATATATATATATATATATATATATATATATATATATATATATATATATATATATATATATATATATATATATATATATAGTATGTAGTTACTAGTATGTACACAATGCACATGTCAAAATTATCACTTCAAAGTTCAAAGTTCAAACTTATCATTATAAATTCACATTGCACAAATAATCATGCCATTCTAAAATTTAAATTCACATTTCACATGTGGCATGCCATATTCAATCAGTTAAAATCTAAAGATTTACGTCAGGACTCATGAGTCACGAATGAGTGCTCACTTTCATTTTTAATCTAGAGTCTACTAACTACTAACTAGTTACTTGTAAGTTTGTAACTTTACTCACAAATCACAAATCATAAATTACAATCCACATTGCACATCTAAGCTCACGATCCAATCATCAATGTCCATCAAGAAGATTCAAAGCATGACAAATACAATCCTCTGAGTCACTATCATCATTATCATCATTATAATCATCATCATCATCATAATCATCATCATCATCATCATCATCATGATCTGGTGCCAATTAGAAGATGTTTCCCACTCCCACCCTTCAATCATCATTCTTCCACCCCTTTATCTCATTTTACCTCCCTCCTATCCTCTTATGTTGGAACATTTTCATTTCTTTGTGGTCATTCTCATGGAGTTTTGATGAAACTCTAGTCTTGAAGTGTATGTAAGCACTTCTATTGTTCCTTCATTTTGGTGTGGGCACTGTGGTATCATTCTTTTGTATCCATATGCATTGATGCTTCCAAACTTATAGCACGGGTTCTACCCTTATGATGCTTGGTGATCTCAGCTCACACTTGAGGATTCATCGTTACTTGTGGATGCGCATACTTATCGATACTTGTTGGATCATTACTTTACCTAGCCATATTACACTAGACTAGATATTGCCTATGTGATTGGGATAATCAGGTAGTTGCAGATCATCCTTAGTAGACACATTAGGATGCTGCTCAGAGAGTACTTCCATATTGTGCCCTCATCGAACATCATGGTCTTTGGTATAGAGGGGACATCAAAATCACCGGATATTGAGATTCAGATTGGGTTGGTGATCTTGATTCTCGATGGTATGCTTCTAGATACATATTCTTGCTTGGCTTAGGAACTATTTGTTGGGCAAGTAAGAAGCAGCTTACACTTGAGTTGTCATCCACCTAGGCTGAGTACAGAGCATCCAACTTTGTAGCATGTGAGGCCATCTAGCTTCAATGATGATTATCTAACATTGGTGTTTCTTAGGTTAATCCAATGTGCATCGAGAGAGACAACAAGTTAGCCTTGGTCATCGCCAAGAATCCAATGTTCCAGGCTAGCATGATGCACATCGAGATCAAGTATTGTTTCATCTAGGAGAAGCTCATATCTTAGGAGATTACTATGGGGTAATGTACCTCTTAGGAGAACCCGGAGGACATGTTCACAAAGGCTCTACCTCTATAAGTTCCATCGAGTGTTTGTTGGACCTCTATAGCATTTAATTGCTCCAAAATGGAGTTGTAGAGGGGGTGTTGACGACATTATTTCTCCTACTTCATTTCATTTGTATCTGCATGAGTGCATCTCCATTTTGTATCCAGGAGGCACTCCATTTCTATTTTATTTCCATTTTATATTGTATCTCTTTTATATTTGGGTACCTTGTCATTTGCTTCTACCTATGTATTCATTCTGCTTCAAGAGAAATTATTCCATATATGGTGTACTTTGGAGAGTGCACTCCAACTCTATATAAGGAGGGCTTCTCCCCCCATATTTACTTGGTTAGAAGCTTGAGGATCCTACTCCATGCTCTTAGCAAGCTCACTCTAATCCATGTGAGTTTTCCCATTTCATGGTCCATGCACTTTTGTGTCTCACACTCTTTCATTTTGTGAGTACACTCTTCTTTTCAATTTGCTTCCATGTGTGTACTCTTTGCGTATGCCACATACACATAGTACATACACACATGATTCATGACACATGTAACATACTCACACATGTCACATATGTCCTACACAATGCATATATATATATATATATATATATATATATATATATATATATATATATATATATATGCATATATATATATATATATATATATATATATATATATATATATATATATATATATATATATATATAATGCATATATATATATATATATATATATATATATATATATATATATATATATATATATATATATATATATATATATATATATATATATATATATATATATATATATATATATATATATGACATGTCACATGACACATACACAAATGTATTATGTGACATACACATGTGATATATATGATATTTCATGACTCATACACACATGTGACAATACACTATTACACAAACATGTGACATGTGACATACATAGTGGACACATCAAAAATTGAAATATACTTACCAGGTTCCAACTTACCTCTCCAATTTCAAATATGGACATCTCTAAATAGACTCTCCGATAGAGTCCATCAACTCGTATACAAGTCCAAGCGTTCAGCCCTTGCTATTTACTATGCATATGAGTGAATAAAAGGTCCCTAAAGCCTACACTAATCCCTCCACATCCCTCCAGAAACTATCATCCAAACATTTCCATCATACAAGATCTTCCTTTGGAATGATATGCCCAAGCTATCCAAATAGGTGATATAGCTATATGCATCAATGCTTGTCGGACTCTTGCTAATCTCTCCATGACTATGCACATGAATTTGAATCTCATCTTGGCAGGCTTCACCAAGTCAATATCACTAAAAGAACTTAAAAAAGCAAGAAAATTTGGTCTCTTTTTGGACAAAGAGACCACTTTTAAGCAAGTGGTAAAAATGTTCTAAATCCATGGTATCTCCCCCACATTCTCTATTAATGAATCAATGCATTTGGAATCACACGGTGTTGCCACAATAGAGGGGAATTCCTCTTCCGAAAGCTTGACCATAGCCACATAATTACTTCCATTATTTGTGATCACTTGGACTAGTTTTTCTATGCCAATGTCCATGATAACTCGACAAATATGGTCATCTATGAACCAAACTATTTATATATAAAACAAAATGAATCATTAATAAGTTGATATAAATTTATCTTGAAAGCTAGCACATGGCACATGTGACATTGCATGTGTAACATTGCACATGTGACATGTGAGATTCCACATGTAGATTGCACATGTGTCATGCACATGCACATGCACATGCACATGCCACATGCCCATGCACATGTATATTACACATGCACATTGCACAATCAATGATAAATTGAAATTTCAGAAATGAGAATTGTAAGAGACTATAAATATTAAAGTCCAAAGTTCAAACTCACTTATGAGTGTAGTACTAGCAAGTGATGCATCTATGGCTTGAAGTAACATGCTCTCTTTGCAACAATGCACCAAAATGTTGTACACATCCCTCTTTCTCATGTCCGTACATCCGTCACGCACGATTGCACATCCATACTTTGCCCATGTCTCATTCATGGGGTCAAGCTCTCTCTCTCTAATACTTATTTTTTTCTTCTGAGCTAGCTCCTTTTCCCTCAACTCTTCATAAGTAGGCCCTTGCCACCTCAACTCTAACAATGATACCTTTTCAATGGCATTTCTCCATGCCAGTTTCCATCCAACATTGAAAGACAACCCACATTGTATAAAAGCCTTCATGATGGCTTGCGTGGCTTCTTGCTTATGTTGTTTTTGCAGACTAGCATGTATAGAGGCTCCTCTAAGAGAGACATGTGGGTACTCTTGATAATCATGTTCTACCCTTGTACTTTTTCTAGGTGGCTCATGCTCTATGTCAATGTCTATGGGAGCCTCATAAGATTGAGATGCTTGAGTTCGAGGACTACATGAGCCATGTGACTGCTTGCCTTTGACCCAGCTTGAGATAGTGACGGTGTATTCCTTCTATCTTGGTATTTTTGAGCTTTGGGCATTGGCTCTTTGCAAGATGCAACCCCTATTTCAACAAATTCTTCAAGGCATGCCTTGATTCTATCAGCTCCACTATAGCCACATAGCTTGCAAGTCCATCTCTCACTACCCCCACTTGCTCATCTTGCCTTGGCTTGTGACATATTGCCAACAAGTTTGCTTTGCTTTGAGCATGGTGATAGGAGGGGATTAGAGAGCAAGGAAGCTTGAAGGGGATAGCTTAGGCTGAGGGGTCTGTGTGTGTGTGTATGTGTGTGCAAACTTAAAGCAATCTTTACCTCCCTCAGTCACCTCTCTCGCTTTTCCATAGTCGACTATTGGCAGAGCAGCTCTTGACTTGTTTTCTCAAAATGCCTCAATGAGATCGTTCAGTGAAACGGCCTCATTTGAGGCAAAAAAAATTGAATTTTATCACAACGCGTTGCGAACATCACGATGTCGTGACCTTGCATTGTAAATGCATCGTGGCACATTGTGATGTAGCACTATGGCCAAAGCTAATGTGCTACCCCCATCATTTAGTTCCAAGCCTTTCATCATGTGAATTTCATATCCCTTAGTTTTTAAGAGGAGAGTAGTGACATAATGTTCATCCTTCCCATCTTGGAGTGCGTATAAAAGGAGTATTTTGAAAGCCACTTACCTCTACCAACAATTTACTAAGTCCATCAAACACTTGCACGTTCACCTTGGTTCCTGTCCATACGAGCTCTTGACACTTGACGCTTAATGCCCTTGCATTTTTTAATGACATATTTATTATCTTCAATTTGGAAGTCTTTTGTTCCAATTCATGAGTCCACTACAATCCATAGTATTCAAGATCTCGATTCCATCTCTTCATGCTACAGCACAAAAATCAACTCCTTGAATGTATAAATTAGGATTCTCTCATGTATATGTAGATTGATGACCAAACTATTAATCTTATACAGAAAAACGAGCTCCGTGTAACACCTTGCGATTCGCGAAACCCCAAATGTTTATCGTTATCCTCATAGTATGGATAATTTTCATTCATACGATTCCGTTTTGGATCTCTACGCTTTTGGGTCACTTGTATCATATTGACTTCTCAATGCACTCAAGCGTTGACTTGTCATGGATGTACATTTCGTATATGATCGACTAAAAAATCACTTTCTAAAACTTTTTCTGTTTAGTAACAAAAAGTTATAAGACAAGTTGACAAGGAATAGTGATAATGGATACTTTAGAAGCTCAACGAATCATTGGTCAAATTTAGGTAAGAACTCATGGATCTAGTAATTAGCCTATTGTGGGTTCACTGTTCTACTGCACCTACGCATACTTTCAAGTCATGCAAAAAAGAGGATAATGATTTTCGTTCATTTAAGAGGATAATGATCTTCGTTCATTTAGAAGAAACAGGTCTGCATGAGAAGCGTCTGCCCCTACATTGGATGAGAACCAAGTTCCAGGTCACTAGCGGACGTCATCTCTAACACTGCACTTTACAGCTTCATTTTGTTTTTAATTTTCTTGTGTGCTGCATCTCTCCCTCCCCCAGCCAAGCAGTACGCCCGCTCAATCTTTTTGGTACACGCATGGTTTAAAACCAGAGGTCCTGACTTCATAGCTATGGGCATTTGGACATTTAATTCTTTGAATTGATACAGATCACAAATAATAGGTATTCGGTTGTCTGCGCCTCATTTGTTCTCTTCGCTCTTGTTCCCTCTCTCTCAAACGCTGGAAGATCTGGAAGTCTCTTTGGCGTGGAAGAACGGAGCAAGTATAAGTCACACAGTGGAGGAGCACGCCATTCCCCCTGATAGCTATGTCAAATAGTGAACTGTACATCTTCAAGCAGGTATGGAGTACGTCATACAGTTGGCGTGAAGTTCAGCTCAGACGCTCTCTGAAGCCACGTGTCTGCACTTCAAAAGAAGATGATGCTACAAGCAACATCATGAGGCGTAGACATCATGAGGAGAACACACTATTTTTACATATTTCTTACGTGTGCCAGATCGTTTAGATGCACATTTTTATACGCTCATCTCCTTGATTTTATGAGCATCAGATAAAAATAACCAAATAGAATTGAAGACACGCTCCACTGTTCGGGCTTTAGGCACAAGAAACTGTCCGGTAAAAGTCAATAAAGAAGATAATGTTGTGAATAATATGCTGAGGTGAATAGAATAATGTGATCACATTATCAGGGCAAATAAAATAGCATCCTATTATGGACACAATGAATTCCACACTGCACAAGATGAAAGGAACATTACTTCTACAGTTGTCCTTGAATTTCATAACAGGAGGAAAATCAAATATAACCAAATAGAATTAAGATCGTGCTTTGAACACCACAAACTATTGGTAGAATGTTTTACAGGGAGATGTCTGAGTTACACTTGTACCAAAAGCATGGTGCTATTATATTATCCGGGTAGTTTAGAGGAATCCCCAATCACAATGAAGTAAGCCCTGCACAAAATTAAAGGAACCATACATACTGAAGATATGCCGCGAGAAATGCACAGCTGTAATATAACATGATTAACAGTCGAGGATCGGTCACTGATTACTCATTTGAAGCAGTTCAGCTCATTTAACAAGGGAGATCGCCAACCGAAAAGTTCACAGAATCGACTTCTCAGGTAACAGAAAAAGCACAATGACAAAGTTCTCTGAGAACAGACATTTCAGAAGCGAATCAGATGTGAATTGAATTCATAATTTAAAATGAATGAGAACAAAACGAGTACAGTGGCAACGTAACAACATCGACTGTGGATGCGAAACATTACAACATGAAGCGCAGCACGGCAGGCTAGGGTTTAAACTTGAGGAATTGGGTTAATCGAAGAATTCTTTTCAACTATCTGCTGGCTGAAATGTTAAATAGCCCAAATCAATTTTTCCTCCTTGGACCTACAGGAAGATTAGTACCCATTTGTTTCAAGTCATGCATTTGAAGCTCGCGAAGCTCTCTTGAAGACCATGGCGATTCCAACACTGGCATGACAACAGTAAGTGTGGACGCAGAACATTACAAGTTTAAGCGCAGCAAAGCATTTTAAGGCTGGTACTTGAAAAACAGGAATTCGGTTAAGGAAACGATTCTTTCAAACTATCTGCTGGCTGAAATGATGAATGGCCCAGATCAATTTCCTCCTTGGTCCTACAGCACGACTACCCATTCGCCTTAAGTCATTCATTTAAAGCCCAGAAGATCTCGTGCAGTCCATATTTTCTTGTCAAATACCTCTTTGAACTGTCCTAGGCCAAGAGAGCAAAGCCAACGCTTCAGACATCCAGCATTCTTTAGGTGCTTCTCCAAGGTTACTACTCTAATATCTTGATTGGCACTGGAGTACCCAGCATGGTTGTCGCCTCGAATCGTTTGGCGATCCATCTGAAATGATCCTATAGAACCACAGCTTAAACAAGCGCCTTGATTTACTGTACTCTGGTTTCTGTCCCTGCTGGAGCGTTCAGATCTGCAGTGAAGCTCCGTAGCCCTACAATTTCTCGGAGCAAGTTCGCCCCTCTTGCAGAAAGAACAGTTGGCTTGTATACTGCTGTCGGCTGTGTCCAGAGAGGCGTCTTCATCAACAGATGAAGGTGACAAGGCCTTGCCTTGCGATTTCATCACTTTCAAAGGTATGCTGGCCAATCCCAGTGCTGACGCTACTAGGATGTCCATCGCTGATACAGATGGCGCATCCCTACTAGCTTCTTCCCTGGAAGCTCCAGCGATGGCTCCGTCCTCTGTTTCCACATACCCGGAAACATCAATCGCTGCCTTCATCTTCTTCCTCCGATCATTCACCTTACTGCTGAAGACATTTTCGTTTACAGCCCTGGGTTTACGCAACATTTCCGTTGTTTTGCTGGAAGACTTTCGAGTAACATCCTTCTGCGAGGGCATCTTCTCCATGCAACGCTTGCGTTTAGTTTCAGGAACGGGGGGAGCAATAATCACCACCTTCTGCGTTTCTACCTCAATCAACGAATTACAATCACTTCTTGGATCATATTCATGTTGCCCCGGAGAAACCGATTCCACACCGACTCCTACTCCATGCCTGGAAATCGGAGAATCGCACGACCTCTCCGTTGCAGGGTCCCGACAGCTGTAATGGCCCTGTTCTCTTGAACAAGTCCTTATGGTCGGAGAAAACAACGACAGACACATTGGTCTCGACCTGTCATACTGCCTGCTGGAGGCTGGAGAGCAAACTGCGATCTCCTCTTCGTGAGGGCTCTGGCTCTTCTCTGTATCAAAAGCAGCCAAATGCACCCATTTCGTCTTTCGTCTTTGCCATTAATTATACCTTAAAGAGATCAAAGACAAACCGATCACTGCAAGGTTTTCAAGGACCGATCTCTCACAGACCCGACGGGTGTATCAAATTAGGAACGACTACTCACACAAAGGTATTTCGACGAAATCTGACGGAGAGCTTCGAGTTTTCTCACAAATTCACGATCTGCGGCATCGTTTATGAAAAAATCGCCTAATGCTCAGCAACTGGGTACCTTTTATTAACACACTTCAGATCATACTATAAAAATAGAATACAACAGTTATAGTTAGAGAATCTTTTATATGGAGGCATTTCATGATTCTTTCACCGAGGGAGAACAGTTTTTGACCAGAGCTTTTTATTTTTTTCTTTTGTTAATGCAAGAAATGTAGGCTGTTCAGCTTAAGTTCGCCTTTTGAATCCAAATCATTGAAGTGGCCTTAAAGGGTTGAGCATGACATTCTCACGACCCACATCCCATATAGAAGCGGCATCTTATGCCAGTCTCAACAATACTAAAAGATACTTCATGACCTTGATCACTTATAGAAGCTACTCAAAGTAACAAGAACACATTTGAAAGCTTAATGATATACCCATTAGAATTAATGAAAGAATATGTACCTTTGCCCTCTACACGACATCTTGCATTATCACCCACCTTTATTGTGATCCGTTCCTTTAGAGGTTGTAAGGAACTCTAAAAGACTTTTTTACTTGTCAGTGATGAGAGGCACCACTATCCAACGCCCATGAGTCATCTATTTTTGAATCTTCAGTCAAGAAGCATACCTCCTCTATTGTAACAAATAACTCAAGCTTTATTTCTTCAGTGTTGGCAGACTCCTTGCCCTTGCTACCATTTGAAGAGCCACTCTTCTCTTTTGCATTCTCGATGTGAGAATCTTGAATTCTATGGCCTTTGTTCTTGTATTGGAAATACTCTCCCTTGAGATCCTTTTTGTCGTTATTTTTTTTGTCTCCATCTTTTGAAGAGTCTCCTTTGCCTCCTTTGGCATTTTTTGTGAATGCATCATCTCCATTGTTGCTACCACTCCTTGCCTTGAGCCACAACTCCTCCTCCATGAGTAAGGCACTAAATTCTTCAAAAGTTAGAGGTTGAGGTCTGATCTTAATATTAAGAGTATTTACCAAACCATAAAAATTTGGTGGATAGATTCAAAGACAATGCCAAACTAGCTCCTTGCGTGAATTTTGTATACTTGCTCCCACCATTTCATCTCATAGGTTCTTTATGCAAGTGATGAACACCTCTGCACTATCCACATAAAGAATCCTTTGTGCTGCTCGCTAATTCTCCAAGTTTTGTATCCATGTCTGATTATGAGTTTCATATTGATTTCTCAATATGTTCCATGCTTCACAAAGCCTTGATAGCATACTAAATGAGAATTAGAACATTATCCCTAGTACTTGTAACTAGAGCATAGAGTTCATGTGCATTTCTATGTTTCTAAGCATGCAAAACATTAGCATAAGAAGGAATCATTTGACCAAGATTATTTGGATCACATGTTTCGTGGTCTCATGATCAATTCCAAGATCATGTTGGAGTCTGAGGTCTGCGGAAGAACGCAAACAAAACAATGAAGAAGAAGAAGCTTGTAGACAACACAGAATATTGAATGAATTGCCGAGAGAATGTGCAAAGATAAGTAACCCATTAGGGTTATAGGTGTACATACAAACCGAGGGAAAAAAAACCTCCTAAAGAGGAAAAAAAGTGCCCCGACCATCCTAGTGTGTTCACACACATCACTACTAAAATATATCAACAAATATCCCCTAGGAGTGATGCTCTGAACAAGGAACTGACACTCATGTATAAGGAAGTGACAAGCTATGCGGAATCAATCCACAAAAGGAAGTTAAGCCCAAAGCTTTGTAGAAAGCTTCAAACTTCTCCCTAGACACAACCTTTGTGAAAAGGTCTTGTTAGGACGCTGGAATGTAATTGTAATTATTGGAAAAATGTAACTGGAAAGAACACACATCGAAAGGATGTAGTGTAACACTTGTAACTTTTTGATAATGGAAAAGTGCGGAAACAGATATGCAAGGAGCAAGATGCCAGACTATGGGTTTGTGCGGTGCACCTGTGCGTTGTTTCAGCACAAGTTTTACTTAACTTGGTGTCTGGAGTTCTTATTGTTCTGAGTATTAAGTTATTTCAGTGATCTTATCTGTGTATTACTTTGTTGATGAGAATATAAGTTTAATTGTGCTTGCATGTCAATCACCGGTGGAGAATCAATGTTACTCTGTGCAATCGAATATCATAACTTTATCGCGGTGACATATTCCATATACTATTAGAAAGTTTGGTGGTGAAATTATTAATTGCAAGTTTGTTGGTGAAGAAGTGATGAGTAACTCTACGCAATGAATGTTTTCTCTAGGAAAATAATCATAGGGCCTCTGTAATACAGATCCCTGGCCATCCCAGGAACCCTGTAATTGATTTATTTCTGATAGCTGTTAACACTAGCGTCGGCCATGGGGCATGGAATAGCGAGTTTGAGGACATATTAAGGTTGGATGAAAGAAACAATTCTATGATATATGCCTATAATGCATTTTGATGAAGTTACTAGCATGTTGGGAACACCCTCTGGTGGCAGTGGTGAAGGACAATCATCTGAAGGAAAGCGTGGTACCCGGACTAGTGGAGTGGCACCACAATGTTTTCTTGTTCAAGGATCACAGAGTATACCTGAATTTCAACCCGTTCAATCTGTTGAAAGTGTGGTCAATGGAATAGGTGCTGATTGCGATGATAGCCTAGTGAATTCCAATGACAACCCAATTTTTAGTTCTGATTCTGGTCTAGTACATTTGTGGGTGAAAGTTCTGGTGAAAAGTCATCTCAGTCACAAAATACGATGAATGGCAATCGAATTCAAACGTGTGTGATCGAATCAGCGATACCATACAACCAGAGACTTTGCAAAGCAACTACACGACACAATAGTAATCAGAATCAACCTATTCAAGGAATTCCAAATTGACACTTCCTCTTGATTTAGACGACATGAGTAGTATGCAGCAACAACATCAGCAGCAGCAACAATAACAACAACAACAACAACAACAACAACAACAACAGCAACAACAACAACAACAACAACAATAACAAAAACAGTAGCAGCAGGTCATACACCCACGATCGATACCTTCCATAGTCATATATACTAAATTTGGTGGATTTCTAGGTGATGATCCTAATGCTCATGTTCGTACTTTCGAAATTAATATTGTTGTACTAAACTATCTAGCAGATCTGACATATAAGGCTATAGTGTTTCCATCTATTCTTGTTAATGAACTTTCTCATTCGTTAACCGAATATGATATTAATCATTTCGTTCAATACGATGATGTTAAGAATGCCCTCTTACAACATTTTTGATTAAATAAAAATGTGGCTGAAATCTTTGATTACTTACAAAACAATAAAGAGAAACCACATCAGAGTGTGCAAGAGTATGCAACTTTATTCCGCACTCATCTACTGCAGCTGGCTCCAGTGCATGCTAATCTACCGGATGATGTGATTACTCAATGGTTTATTAATGGACTAACCCCCCAACTCAAACAAGTTATGATTATTCGATGTGTGGGTGGTGTGAACTTGGATGTAGTCATTGCTATGGCATTACACTTGGAACATAAGGTTGGTGGTTTTAGTGAGGACTTGGATTGGTTAAAAGCCTCCAAGAGTACGAACAATGATCCATTGAAACAAGTATATTGCACCAAATGTAAGAACTCGAGGCATACTACTTCAACTTGTGCACTAAATTAAATGTGTTGTGCTATTTGTGATACGACGAGTCATTCTACCGAAACTTGTCTATATAATGCAAAAGTACAGACTAGACCGATTGTAAATTCCATAATACAGGAGTAAGGACAACCGTCCGCCCACTATATACCACCACATTTGAGAAATACATCTTATCAACTTACAAGAATTATAGAGGACCACAACCAAACAATCTTGGACAACCTTGTTGGAATTCGGGACAGATCGGTGAAAGTGCATCCCTCTGTCCACCATGATGCCATTTTTGTGGAGAAATTGGACCTATCTGCAGATATTGTAAAGAAGCATCTCAATATCATTAGCAAAAAAAAGAACGACAGCATCCAATGGCAAATATGGTATACATTTCAGCGGCGGTGAAGACCTCTTAACCCAAGGGAAAGTGCCTTCCACCCGCCTAGGTTTTGTTCAATTGATTTGTACTATGCCACTTTCATTTACTCTGAGTCCACAATTGCTCTCGAATATATCCTCTTTAGGGATCCCTAGTAGGATCGCCAAAATGGATAAGGTCTTAAGCCCACTTTTTGTAGCCCGAACTATACAATTCATTCATGAAATCAAGCAATATGCTACAAGTGTTGGCGTCCATATTGGATTACTGTGCCTTCTCAATGTATTGCATCACTATGAATGAAGTTGAGTTGAAACAAGTTCTGCATCTGCATTAGAGCTAGGAAGAAAGTAGACTTTGCTTAAGCACAACAACAATTACAATGTAGGGAACAACTAGAATAATTGTTGTTATCCCAGAACATGTGCGCACAACTCTTCCACACTTTACACTGCATCAGACAATTATCTCCATTAGAGATTTCTCCTATACTAATCTTGAAGATGCATGTTCTAGAATAATCAATAAAGGCTTCACAAGCTCTAATCATATGAACTTTTCCATTTTCCAACTTAGACAATTACTGTTGGTAACAGTGTGACTGACTTCCCTTGAACAATGTTAAATACATAAGATAGCACAGTTGTTTTGCACTTTACACCACATCTGAGCCAATATTTCCATAACAAAATTCGTCTACAGAGGCTCTGAAGATGTTCTAGATGAAACAAGAAAGGCTTCACCAACTTTGACCATATAAACTTTTCCACTTTCCAACTTAGACCATTACTGTTGGTAACTGCATGACTAAATTTCCTTCAACAACACGTTTTACATAATAGTAACAAAAATATGCAAGGATAAATGTTTGCACAATTTCAGAAAGCAACACAAATGCAGGCCATGGTCCTCGTCCAAGTGCAACAAGTAATAAAGCACGACTATCAATGACCTTGTAAATCTAATGAAGACAATTCAAGAACCTTGCAACACCCAACGCAAACACATAATGTGCTGTGAAAGGTTCAACCACCTTTTTGTTTTGAATCATTCGAAGCTGGAGCAAAGTAGATACAGTTCAAGATACTCACAAAATGCTGAGAGAATTCTATTGACAATATAATGCTTTGTTCCCGGATGCACGAAGAAAGCAAGCACAGCACAGGGTATCACCTTACTGCTATGTCGTCGTCACTCGCATGAATTCTCCCCAACCCTGCTCCAGCTATGTGCAGAACCGGGGAGGTAGGAAGCTATGGCATCTCTGAGCCGGAAGTCCCGTAGTATGATTCATTCTCTCACGATCTTCTAGATATCCTTCCACTCAGTAGCCCTAAAGACATTGAATCCTCTATCTGTTGTAATGTGTGATCTCCTCAATCCCAAAAGAACTCCAGCAGAAGTCATGCTTCAGAGCTTCCCCTCCTTTTCTGTGACAGTCGATGCCTTCCCTTCACTCCTCGACTCCCATGTGCATAACAGTAGCCAGCTCACACCTCCTCTTCGGCATACATTGATATATCTACTTCTCTCTTCAGTGCTGAAGCTCTAAGTCCTTTCTTCTCCATTGCTTGATGCTGCCCTTTTTTTGTGAGATTATCTCTCGTTCGGAAACTGCCTGCTCTTTCGTCTATTGTATACTTCATTAAGTAGCATCTGCACCAAGTTGTTATCTTCTGTCATAATAAAGTAGCTTCCACTAGAGTACCGGCTCAAGAGCAATACCCATTCTCGCCTTTTGAAGCCTTCCCCGTGAATTTTGTTACCCTTTCCAGATGGAAGCAAGCCCTATCAAACGATCTTTTGGCTCTGCTTTGAGCTCCCTCCCAGACAGACGACTGATCTTGATCCTCCCTATCAGAATCTTCAACAGCCTCTACAAAACTAGTCGTTTGAGAAAACAACTTCCCCAATCCAAGGGGTGGATATCTCAACAACTTGCCCTCGCTCCTTCTGTAGAGGTGGGTCTTCCTAGCACACTTCTATCCTTCCACCTAGCTTGCCCTCTTCCGATGCACAGTAGAGAAAGTCTACTTTGAAACCCTGCCCAATCGATGAAAAGAACGTTGAGGAATGCTTTTTGAAGCTTACCGAGATCTCTGAATCGCAACTGATTGCAAGTGCAACCAGATCAGTCAAATTGATTCTCTGCCCGTCGACCAATCAACTCATCTGATATAGGTCAAGGGTCTTTGGGGCATTCGAAATGAAAAGTCTCCAGCAATCGAGACGGACCCCTTCAGTCCCCTATCCTCCTATTCCTGCATGAAAACGAAGGAGAGACCCCCCTTATTCCAGCTTCACTTCAGCTGTTGGTTAGGATTTATGTTAAGGGACTGAACCCGACCCTCTCGAGGGTCAAGATAGCACATTGATCCATGAGTCAACACCGGTATTGGGGAGCACATTCATGATCCATGCCGATTGTGCTACATCTGGTAAACAATTCCACCAGAACACTTTAAATACTCAATCCCCAGAATCGGTATTGTTGTTATTTTCACAAATTTCCTTTGCTATTTTCTCTAAACAATTTCATAGGTCTGTCAAATGCACAGCGAATCATGCACCACTCTTATGAACTCTTTTAGATGATGGCAGGCTGAAGACTTCTAAGAAAGAGCTTCATTCACATGAACTTTGCATTCCCCCGATCGGAACAGTTCTGCCTCAATCTCTCTCAAACTTTTTGTCCCACAACCAATGACGCTCCCCATGAGTTCACCATAACAGGTGGCGTGTTGCTTCCTTCACATCAATAACAACAGGGCCGATCCAACAACAGATTTCAATTTCCCCCATGGCTTCATCATTAAGGAAGGAGTAGAGCAGTGCCTCCAAGAAAGTCGACATAGGGGGTTTCTTTCACCAGACTTTGTCCCTTCGTCACCTCTGCTGCAAGCATCATCGCAGTGTCAGACTCCTTCTGTATATGCCACTTCTCCACTTCCTCCCCCCCCCCCCCAAACTTGTTTGCTGCTGCACTGAGTCGGTTTCCCCGAGCCACCCATTCGAATCCGTAAGCACCCTTCTTTTGTCAAGTGATCATCCTTGCATACATCCCCCCTTTCTCTGTGACCTGCACACCAGCAAAAAACACAAAAAACAACTACCCTCCTTTGAATATCGCGATCACTGATTATATCCTCAAATTGGGTTCTTCAATCCCCGATGGCTTCTCGGATGTGGGCAACAACTGCCTTGATCAACCTTCTTCTTTCTATTACCGAGCACACCCTTCGACCTCCCTTTCTTCTACCACATAGCAGGGGCATCAGCACCTATCTTGGGATTGTAACTTGGATCAAGCACTGGTGTCATACTAGTCACAACAATCTACAATATCTCAACTGTCACCTTCTCTATATGTGGTATTTCATTAGCTCGACATCAAACACTTCAGCTATCCACTTCTATTTCACTATAGGTTGTACTCGATTTTTTTTCCTTTAGTGCATGATGTTGCTTCATGGTGATTAGCTCAGAGTCATGGACAAGTTCTCTCATAAAGTAAAAAATATATGTTATCGTGCAGCTGCCACTTTATTACTGAGAAGATTAGTGTTTTACCTTCTCAAACTTTTCAGAGAGTAGAGGAGGATTTCGTTCTTAATGCTTGTCTGCTTGCTCCTTGCACCTTGTCAACAGATAGTGCCTATGATACCTCTGAGCAGCCCTTTGAGAACAATTCTTTGCAAAAGTATTTTCTCCTAGGAAATGCTTCCTCTACAGCATAGCAACCCTTGAGTCGAAGCAACCTACACACATGGGAAAAACTCCTCGTCCAACAATCTCTCCCTTCTAATGTTCCTTCTAGCAAGCCAAGGCTCATATCATTATTTTCCACAAGGAGAAAAACATTTAGAGTTCTGCGCCATCATGGTGTGTCCAAACAACGATGGACAAACGATAGTTGCTCACCTATCAGTTCCTTTCTATCCCCCCTTCTACTCCAAAGAATCCCCACAAAACAGAATTGAAGACCAAAATTCCTTCCCCCAAGCTGGCACGACCTCCCCCGTCACCTGTGAGACTGCCCGAACAAACCCCAAAAGATCTAGATCTCCCCATTTGTTCCATCTCTTTATCCTCTCTCACCTTTTTTCAGATCCGAGGGGAATATCCTCCCTCTTCTCAACTCAAACGCTCAACTTCTCGACTTCCTCTCTAATCGATCTTTCCTCCCAAATCCTACTCATATTTTCTTCATCCAAATCATCTACCTTCTTCGACAATTCATTCTTCGTCCGTTCTAACTCCGTTCCGAACGCATCCAACCTATCCAACACCGCTTTCAGCTCTTCCTCCATTTTTCCTACTTTCGGGTCCTCTAGTTGTCCTCGCATCTCATCGTCTTTCCGATTCATCCACCTACCAAGCTTGCTACTCAGCTTTGCATTCTCTTTCTCTACTAGTTTCATTTTCTCATCGCTCTCCGCTTGGGCACGCATCCTTTCTAACTCCATGTGGACATCCTCACCGACTCTACCCGCTTGATCACTATATTTAACGATCAAACTTTGCACTCTTTCCATTTCTTTCTCTATTTTCTCAAGTCTCTTTATCAGGTTCTCCTCATCTCTCTCGAACTCCTCTTCGATCGCAACTCCAAAGCAGTCGCCTACCATCAAGCCGGATTTCAGGTCCAAGCTCAAGTTTTCACTTTGAGGCCTCACAAGGTCTTTCCTCAAGCTTTTGTTCACCCTTTTCAACTCCTTGTTTTCACTTTCCAATGCTCGTACTTGCTTTTCCCAAGCTCCTAAGACCTCGGTAATTTTCACTTGAGTTTCCTCTAATTTCTCCATTTTGATCCTCTCATTATCTCGCTCTTCTCGAAGACATTCCAACTGACGTAGTATGCTTGCCAAGGAACTCTCCTTATCTTCGGCTTTCACATAAAAGGTCGCAACCTGCGGGCTAACCTCTTTTGCCACGACCTCCTCAACGAGAACGTCCTTTGCGCGACACACATGCTCACACAACCTTTTCTCTCCACAATCCGTGCATGCAGGAACAAAGTCCAATGGACTAGACACCCGAGGGCAAAATTTTGCAATGTGCCCGACTTTCTCGCAACACCAACACTGAATATAATTTGATATTGGACCAACCCCGTGACATTCATATGCACGATTTCTCATTGGGTGTCCAAACCTGCTTCGACTTCTAGTCCATCCGAGATTCGTCAACCTCGGGCCGATCTTTTGAAAGTCCCTGACTTGGGGACTTTGTGACATCTTTCTACCTATGCCAATGCACTGAATCTGGGTTGACGGGCTGTGCCGCACAATTGGGGCACCGAGCATACTCGTGGCACGACTCTATGAGGAGTGCCAAGCCAACTTCCCGGCAGACGCACCAAAATGAAGACCTCTTAACCCAAGGGAAAGTGCCTTCCACCCGCCTAGGTTTTGTTCAATTGATTTGTACTATGCCACTTTCATTTACTCTGAGTCCACAATTGCTCTCGAATATATCCTCTTTAGGGATCCCCAGTAGGATCGCCAAAATGGATAAGGTCTTAAGCCCACTTTTTGTAGCCCAAACTATACAATTCATTCATGAAATCAAGCAATATGCTACAAGTGCTAGAGTCCATATTGGATTACTGTGCCTTCTCAATGTATTGCATCACTATGATTGAAGTTGAGTTGAAACAATTTCTGCATGTGCATTAGAGCTAGGAAGAAAGTAGACTTTACTTAAGCACAACAACAATTACAATGTAGGGAACAACTAGAATAACTGCTGTTATCCCAGAACATGTGCGCAGAACTCTTCCACACTTTACACTGCATCAGAAAATTATCTCCATTAGAGATTTCTCCTATACTAATCTTGAAGATGCATGTGCTAGAACAATCAATAAAGGCTTCACAAGCTCTAATCATATGAACTTTTCCATTTTCCAACTTAGACAATTACCGTTGGTAACAGTGTGACTGACTTCCCTTGAACAATGTTAAATACATAAGATAGCACAACTGTTTTGCACTTTACACCACATCTGAGCCAATATTTCCATAACAAAATTCGTCTACAGAGGCTCTGAAGATGTTCTAGATGAAACAAGAAAGGCTTCACCAGCTTTGACCATATAAACTTTTCCACTTTCCAACTTAGACCATTACTGTTGGTAACTGCATGACTAAATTTCCTTCAACAACACGTTTTACATAATAGTAACAAAAATCTGCAAGGATAAATGTTTGCACAATTTCAGAAAGCAAAACAAATGCAGGCCATGGTCCTCGTCCAAGTGCAACAAGTAATAAAGCACGACTATCAATGACCTTGTAAAGCTAATGAAGACAATTCAAGAACCTTGCAACACCCAACGCAAACACATAATGTGCTGTGAAAGGTTCAACCACCTTTTTGTTTTGAATCATTCGAAGCTGGAGCAAAATAGATACAGTTCAAGATACTCACAAGATGTTGAGAGAATTCTATTGACAATATAATGCTTTGTTGCTGGATGCACGAAGAAAGCAAGCACAGCACAGGGTATCACCTTAGTGCTATGTTGCCATCACTCGCATGAATTCTCCCCAACCCTCCTCCAGCGTGTCCGAACTTGCACTTTATCTTTCAACCCGCTAACCTCCTGATAAGCATCTCGCAAGAGAACGAAGTCTACACGCTGTACATTGATAAACCTGTGCAGAACCCGGGAGGTAGGAAGCTATGGCATCTCTGAGCCGGAAGTCCCGTAGTATGATTCATTCTCTCACGATCTTCTAGATATCCTTCCACTCAGTAGCCCTAAAGACGTCGAATCCTCTATCTGTTGTAATGTGTGATCTCCTCAATCCCAAAAAAACTCCAGCAGAAGTTATGCTTCGGAGCTTCCCCTCCTTTTCTCTGACAGTCGATGCCTTCCCTTCACTCCTCGACTCCCATGTGCATAATAGTAGCCAGCTCACACCTCCTCCTCTTCGGCATACATTGATATATCTACTTCTCTCTTCAGTGCTGAAGCTCTAAGTCCTTTCTTCTCCATTCCTTGATGCTGCCCTTTTTCTATGAGATTATCTCTCGTTCGAAAATTTCCTGCTCTTTCGTCTATTGTATACTTCATTAAGTAGCATCTGCACCAAGTTGTTATCTTCTATCATAATAAAGTAGCTTCCACTAGAGTACCCTCTCAAGAGCAATACCCATTCTCGCCTTTTGAAGCCTTCCTCGTGAATTTTGTTACCCTTTCCAGATGGAAGGCAACCCTATGAGACGATCTTTTGGATCTTCTTTGAGCTCCCTCCCAGACAGACGACTGTTCTTGATCCTCCCTATCAGAATCTTCAACAGCCTCTACAAAACTAGTCGTTCGAGAAAACAACTTCCCTTATCCAAGGGGTGGATATCTCAACAACTTGCCCTCGCTCCTTCTTCTGTAGAGGTGGGTCTTCCTAGCACACTTCTATCCTTCCACCTAGCTCGCCCTCTTCCGATGCACAGTAGAGAAAGTCTACTTTGAAACCCTGCCCAATCGATGAAAAGAACGTTGAGGAATGCCTTTTGAAGCTTACCGAGATCTCTGAATCGCAACTGATTGTGAGTGCAACCAGATCAGTCGAATTGATTCTCTGCCCATCAACCAATCAACTCATCTGATATAGGTGAAGGGTCTTTGGGGCATTCGAAATGAAAAGTCTCCAACAAGCGAGACAGACCCCTTCAGTCCCCTATCCTCCTGTTCCTG
Source organism: Ceratopteris richardii (assembly GCA_020310875.1). Taxonomy (NCBI): domain Eukaryota; kingdom Viridiplantae; phylum Streptophyta; class Polypodiopsida; order Polypodiales; family Pteridaceae; genus Ceratopteris; species Ceratopteris richardii. Next base: position 175,696,327 of record CM035426.1, read on the forward strand.
CATGAAAACGAAGAAGAGACCCCCCCCCCCCTTATTCCAGCTTCACTTCAGCTGCTGGTTAGGATTTATGTTAAGGGACTGAACCGGACCCTCTCGAGGGTCAAGATAGCACATTGATGAGTCAACACCGGTATTGGGGTGCACATTCATGATCCATGCCGATTGTGCTACATCTGGCAAACAATTCCACCAGAACACTTTAGTTACTCAATCCCCAGAATCGGTATTGTTGTTATTTTCACAAATTTCTTTTGCGAAGACTTCTAAGAAAGAGCTTCATTCACATGAACTTTGCATTCCCCCGATCGGAACAGTTCTGCCTCAATCTCCCTCAAACTTTTTGTCCCACAACCGATGACGCTCCCCATGAGTTCACCATATCAGGTAGCGTGTTGCTTCCTTCACATCAATAACAACAGGGCCGATCCAACATCATATTTCAATTTCCCCCATGGCTTCATCATTAAGGAAGGAGTAGAGCAGTGCCTCCAAGCAAGTCGACATAGGGGGTTTCTTTCACCAGACTTTGTCCCTTCATCACCTCTACTGCAAGCATCATCGCAGTGTCAGACTCCTTCTGTATATGCCACTTCTCCACTTCCCCCCCCCCCCAAACTTGTTTGCTGGTGCCCTCAGTCGGTTTCTCCGAGCTACCCATTCGATTCCGTAAGCACCCTTCTTTTGTCAAGCGATCATCCTTGCATACATCCCCCCTTTCTCTGTGACCTGGACACCAGCAAAAAACACAAAAAACAACTACCCTCCTTTGAATATCGTGATCACTGATTATATCCTCAAATTGGGTTCTTCAATCCCCGATGGCTTCTCGGATGTGGGCAACAACTACCTTGATCAACATTCTTCTTGCTGTTACCGAGCACACCCTTCGACCTCCCTTTCTTCTACCACATAGCAGGGGCATCAGCATCTATCTTGAGATTGTAACTTGGATCAAGCACTGGTGTCACACTAGTCACAACAATCTACAGCATCTCAACTGTCACCTTCTCTATATGTGGTATTTCATTAGCTCGACATCAAACACTTCAACTATCCACTTCTATTTCACTATAGGTTGTACTCGATTTTTTTCCCTTTAGTGCATGATGCTGCTTCATGGTGATTAGCTCAAAGTCATGGACAAGTTCTCTCACAAAGTAAAAAATATATGTTATCGTGCAGCTGCCACTTTATTACTGAGAAGATTAGTGTTTTACCTTCTCAAACTTCTCGGAGAGTAGAGGAGGATTTCGTTCTTAATGCTTGTCTGCTTGCTCCTTGCACCTTGTCAACAGATAGTGCCTATGATACCTCTGAGCAGCCCTTCGAGAACAATTCTTTGCAAAAGTATTTTCTCCTAGGAAATGCTTCCTCTACAGCATAGCAACCCTTGAGTCGAAGCAACCTGCACACACGGGAAAACTCCTCGTCCAACAATCTCTCCCTTTTAATGTTCCTTCTAGCAAGCCAAGGCACAGATCATTCTTTTCCACAAGGAGAAAAACGTTTAGAGTTCTGCGCCATCATGGTGTGTCCAAACAACGATGGACAAACGATAGTTGCTCACCTATCAGTTCCTTTTTATCCCCCCTTCTGCTCCAAAGAATCCCCACAAAACAGAATTGAAGACCAAAATCCCTTCCCCCAAGCTGGCACGACCTCCCTCGTCACCTCTGAGACTGCTCGAACAAACCCCAAAAGATCTAGATCTCCCCAGCACATACGAACGAAAAATCCCCAATCACCTTTGATGCTCCCTCAAGCACTTACTCTTCTCTCTTCCTTCACTTGCACACAAAAGAAACCATCGAAAAACAAAAAGAATCTCCCTCCTGGATCACCCTCTTCTTCCTCCTTCCACCTGCACACATAGAAAACCAAAAAAACGGGAGAAGAAATTCGAGAGAGAGAGAGAGAGAGAGAGCTTCTTTGATGCGGCCCCAATAAAAACCCCCTCCGTGTCCTTCCTGATCACTTCCGAAGAAAGACACACCACACAATCTGTGTGCAAAAAACAAAAAACTTCCTTTTTCCTGCACCAAAAAACGGAATGTGGCCCATTTTTGTTTTAATTTTCTTCTGACAATTAAAACGGAAGTGATTTGAGGGTCAGTTGCTGCCCATCTTAGCCTTGCCAAACCTCCCCAAATCATTTTCAAAGAGGGGAAATAACTACTACGTTCCAGATTCAATATCTGATGCATGCAATTACATGTATTGTCAGAATTTCTCCTCACCTTCATTGCATCATCTAGCACACTTTGATTATTTGACTTAATTACGATTGCACCTTTACCAACATTCTTTACAAGCCAATGTCCTTCATAAAATCTAGGAATCCGATTTATGGGATTACCGTTCTCCGGATCAGATAAACTCTTCCTTCTACCCTCTGAATCATAAGGAACCCTCTTCTCATTTGATTCATTCTTCTTCTTCATGCTTGTGTAAAAGCTCCAATCATTGATGTCCATGTAACAACATCCCGGTGTGGAATCTGCCAGAATTCAAGCAACCTCTAATGAGGGCATCCCATGCCACCACATCTCTTTTCTTTCCCCAACACCCGCCTCCAAGCCACCTTGATTGAAGTCAAATGTTATCGACCAACATCTTTTTGTTGCAAAATACCTGCACTGATACGTACACTCTGCAAAATGGAAGTTTATTAGCGCACAAAAACCAATAATTTATTCGGCTAACAAGTGGATACACAACCAACAACAGTTCAAACAAGGTCCAGTAAGAAGTTGCACCTAGTTGCTGAGATTTTTGAGCTAGGAATTCGAGAACAACAACGGATGTTCACTAAAGCAAGCACGTGGGCAAGTCAAGGATCAACTGTCTTTCCCGATCTAGTACCAGTGGTCCAGCAACCATTACAGAATACTCCACCAAAAGAGAAGGACCTGGTCCAATTACCATCAGAGGACACACCGGACTTGATATTGAGTATGCTGAATTTTGATTCTATGTGGAATAGTTTATCAAAAGCATCTATTATGATCCCACTAGGGCAACTTTTATCATTGATCCCTAGTATTCGACAACTTTTTCAGCAACAAATTATTCCAAGTCCTTCATGCACACCTTCTACAACAACCATTAGCGCGGAAACTGATTCTATAGTGGATCATGCTATTCCTTTAATTACGGTATGGTATAAAAACCATAAAACTTCACAAGTATTAATTGATGGAGGCTCAAGGGTTAATGTTGCTATAGTCGCACTCTGTAAGAAGTTAGGATGGACCTAGATTGAACCCATCCAGTTCTTTGTAAGAATGGCTGATCAATCTCGGGTACATCCAATGGGTTTGGTGCATGATATATCCATTACCCCATAGGGAGCAATGTTTAAAATGACTTTTGTTATCTTGGAATTACCCGAAACAATCCTAGATCACAACTTATTATTTGGAAGGCCCTGGTTGAAGCAGGAATAAGTGTTATAGGATTGGTCTGCACATGAACTTATTTTTAAAAGCAATCACCGGAAATATATTGTACCCTTGGGTGATATAAGGCCTTGCGACTTTCATGCATGACGTTACGTGGCAAAACCCATGCATATGTTGGATGGTCTTTTGAATGATGAAGAAGAAGCTTTCTTGAATGCTAACTAGGATTTTTTAGCACTATGTACATTTGATTTGCAAACCATAATGGATAATTGCTCTCCTGCCGCTTGTACGGTAGTCCCTCTCATTGAAGAAGTGGAACCAGTTACAAATCAGGTTTTGGATGCCACTGATCTTCAACACTTACTCTTCCCACTTGAGGATATCTCCATGCCCCGCTAGGTTTATGTACCGGAAGATCAACTAATCACTTGCAATTTGGGTGACGAGGTTAGCCCATGCCCATTCAAGATTAAGGCCGGATTACCTGAGACTTTTCAAGGCGATTTACTACAGTTGCTGAAGGAATTTGCTGATGTATTTGCTTGGGAATATTGCGATATGAAGGGATTGGATCCTTGCATCTACCAACACCGTGTGATGCTGAAATCGGATGCTTGACCAATTAAACAACAGAGTTATCGGATGAATCCCAATTATGTTGTGCAAGTGAAAGCTGAACTAGATCGGTTGTTGAAAGTAGGTTTCATTTTTCCCATTGAGCATGCCGAATGGATCTCTCCTATTGTCATCATCCCTAACAAAAACAAGCAATTACGAATTTGTGTGGATTATTGCAAGCTGAATGTAGTGACGATACCCGATCCATTTCCACTTCCCTTCTTGGATACTCTTTTTTGCAGGAAAAGAAATGTACTCTTTTTTGGATGGTTATAGTGGTTATAATTAGGTGGGAATGGCTGAAATGGATATTCCCAAGACCGCGTTTATTACGAATTGGGGAGTATATGCTTGTACAGTGATGTGGTTCGGTTTATGCAATGCTCCAAGCACTTTTCAACGATGCATGCAGGAAATCTTTTCTCCCTACTTAACTACATTTATGTGGGTGTATCTGGATGATTTTTCATTATCTAGTGATACATCGGCTCACATTTACCACCTCAGATGCTACTTTTCCAAGTGTCGAGATTTCCATCTTTGTTTAAATCCCAACAAATCTGTCTTTTCAATTTCTTGTGGCAAGCTAATTGGTCATGTTATTTCACGATAGGGAATTCAAGTGGACCCTAATAAAGTTTGTGTGGTGTTGAATGCACCCCCCCTGCGACACCAAAGGAAGTTATGTGATTCCTTGGTCAAATACAGTGGCATGGTCGACATCTCTGGTGGCTCGCTCATGTGGCTATACCGCTTAATCATTTGATTATCAGTAACCCTTGAGAGTTTGTGTGGATGTAGGAATGTCAATTGGCTTTTGATCGATTGGAAAATCTCCTACATAGGCCCCTATTTTACAAAATCCTAATTGGAAACTTCCTTTCCATGTCTTCGTGGATGATTCTGATTTTGCAATCGGCAGTGTGTTAATGAAGCAACATGATAAGTGGTTTTGTCCTGTTTATGATGCAAGTCGACGAGTAGCAGCTGTTGAACGTAATTATTCCATTACGAAACGAGAATGCCTTGGTGTAGTCTATTCGGTGAAAAAATTTCGGCACTATCTGTTGCGATGCAAATTTACCTTTCATGTGGATCATGCGGCCTTGGTTTATCTTGTACGACAACAACATTTGGGTAGCAGATTAGCTCGGTGGGTGTTGCTGCTTCAAGAATTTGATTATGATGTTGTGCATCACCTGGGATCAGCACATGCTCTTACAGATTTCCTTTCTCGACTGAATTCTCATGAGCCTTCCGGTGGCATTGATGATACCACTCTAGCCATCTATGTGATCGATTTAGTTCAGGATGATTCCCAGGCGTTATGTGTCTCACCTTCGTATTATGACACCCTCATGATTTTTCTAACTAGCGGATGTCCTCCAAATACTACTTCGACATCAGCTCGCTGTACATTGGCTATGTATAGTCGCCGGTTTCACATCATTGTGGGTCAATTGTATTATATGGATCCATCTGGCGCACTCTTACGATGTATTTTGCCACATGAAGTTTCTTCGGTAATCGCAATGGCTCATTCTACTCCTTCTGGTGGGCATTTTTTAGTCGATCTTACGTATCATAAAAGTCTACATAGTGGATTATGGTGGCCCACAATGCATTGTGATATTGCTGCTTAGATTCAATAGTGTGATGCCTGCAAACATACAGGACAATCCTTACACCAACACCATTTTTCGCTTCAGCCTATCCTTCCCCTTGAGCCCTTCTAAAAGTGGGGATTGGATTTTATTGGTCCTATTACGCCTCCTGTTATTGTTACAAATCATCGTTATATCCTTACCTCTACTGATTATGCTACTCGTTGGGCCGAAGCTTGGGCATTTCGGTCAACAATTGCTTCGGTGGTCGCTAAATGTTTACTTTGTGATGTTTTTTTATCGTTATGGGCTCCCTTTGGAGATTGTTTTTGATCAACGTACTCATTTTGCTAATACATTAATGCAACTTTTAACTCGAACCTTCAGTATTGTCCATAAATTCAGTTCCCCTTATTATCCATGGGCGAATGGATTGGTCGAAAGTACTAACAAAACCCTTCTTAATATGCTGAAGAAACTTGTTCTGGAGTGCCCGAAAAGATAGGATCAATTTCTTCCTTTGATCTTATGGGCTTAACGAACCACCTATAAAGTTGCTATCAGAAGTACCCCTTTCAAACTGGCATATGGTCTTGAAGCAATTGCACCTATGGAATTGGTTGTACCGAGCTTATAGGTGGCATTGAAGCACACATTATTACCCGAAGATTCTTTCCCTTCCCGACCTGATGTTTTATGGTCTTGGATGAGCAATGTCTGGAAAGCTTTTTGGTTCTTCAGGAAGTTTAATTGCGGCAAGCTAAAACCCATGATGGGTTCTCCTGTCTTTGCAATTGGTTCTTTTTTACAACGCCATCGCTCGGCTGGAAATTTCAAGCTTCGTTGGTTCGGTCTCTACCGCATTGCAGAACAGATTGGTCCGACTACTTTGTAGTTATCTACATTGACTGGCACTCTACTCTCTAAACCCATCAATGGATCTAAACTCCATCCATATTGCATGCCATCCTCTTCTTCCTAACTTTGTGTATGTTTTATTTCCCTTCATTAGGATCACATTTGTTTCAGTATCTTTGACCCACTATCTACGCTATGTGCTTTTTGGTTGACCATACCACCGTAATCCTTCCGTTTTTGCTTAATTACCCGTGTTCCACCACCATCCTCCACGGTTTCGAATTCCTTAATGCACTTTCATAGTAATGATCCATGCATGTTTCCCTCCACTTGTGATGATTATGTTCTATAGCCACGATTCCACCCTGCATTTTCGACTTAACCGGTGTCCTCGTATTCTTTTTCTTTATTGTGTTACTTGCGCTGTGTTCATTGTGCATGTTGTATTCTGTGCATTTTGCTTACCTTCTGGGCCATGGAATCTCTTGCAAACATCACCACATTTTGTGCTGGCCTTTTCCATGATCTGGTATAGTTTCTTCATCCTCACGGTTTGCTGATGTTCACCGAGTTTCCCTGGCATTCGGTAGAATGTCATCCTTACTTGCCCTAGTGATTTCAGCCATTGCCGATGTGGCCTCGATGGAATCTTTTTGGCCTCTCACTTTCCTTAACCTTTGCATGGTGGTTACCCTTAACACTATGGTCGAGATGTTTCATCTGCCACATGAAGGTCGTATTGAAGTTCCCCTTCTCCCATTGGCAACGATGAAGCAGCTCTTTCCCCGAAATTCCTCCAACAAATTTGCCATTCTGTGTCGACGCGAGCTCGAATGTTCCACATTGCAATTTCTGGTGACCGCCCTTAACTTCCAAAAATGCACTTACGGTATCTCTAGACCCTTTTATTCTTGGATTGATGCTTCCACCCATGAAACTATCAATTGGGCATTATTCTTTTTTCGGCACATCCATGGTGAATGCCAAAACATTATGTGTTAGTTATCTAAACCTGAATGCCCTCACACCCATCTGCTTCACCTTCTGTCATTCCTCCTCCCAGTCACGAATCTTGTTTCGAGCCTTCCGATAGGTAATCTGTCGTTGCGCGAGCAGTCTGAGCAGGTGATGAGATGTGATGATGATAATGAAGACCTTTTCCAAAATTTTCAGGAGAAACACAGGAAGGTCATCGCTTCTCAGAGCACAACTCATGCATCCACCAATAAGGTAATCCTTCAGGACACAACTTCATCTCTGCGTGCGTCTTCCGCCCCACCCTTGCCTAAGGAAAAAACCGTTGAAGACACTGTTATGGAAGATATTCACCACACCGTAACAATAGATAAGCAATAGGAGGTTGTCATGAACACAACACCAAAGGGTACGGTTGCTGACACCACCCATCAAACTACGCAAGAAGTGATAGTTGAATCCCTTGAACACCATGAAGTTTAGCCGGACAAAGTTGATTCAAATGTGCCTCCATCTCCCTTGAAGTCCATGCCTGATAGTAACACTACAACGAATCCGGTAAATCTCCTCCTTCACCTTCTCGAACACCCTTACCCCTAGTTCCCCGATACGCCCTTCTTCCCCTCCTCAGTCAGTTGCAGTATCCCACTCTTGCCCTATACCCTCTTCACCCGATTATTCTCCCCCTTCCTCTTCTGCTACGGTATCTGTAAAACCTTCTCTCCCATTGTCGAATTTTTTAGCAATGGATTCGTTCCTCCAATTAGCCCAGATTGGTGACTTCCTTATTCATTTATCCAAGCAACTCCCCACTCAGCCGAATGATGCTCAACAGTCCTTGCAAACTGAATATCAATCCAAGGTTGATGTGTTAGAGGCAGATATTGCTCCACTGCAGGAAGAGATTTTGGCGGCTTGAGCAAATGAATGTTTATTATAGGAACATGTTAAAGTGAAGGATGATGTTATTGCAGGTAAAGATGCCAAAATGGCTCTTCTCAAGCAGGCGTTAATTGACAAAGGTGATGCTATGACAACTCTGGGTTGTGAGTTGTCCAATACTCGCACCAAATTCGTAGAAATCGAACAGGCTTATAAGGCACTCTCTGATAAAGCATTACAAGGTGAAACAGAACTTAAGCAGGTTAGAGAAGAATTGTTCCAAAAAGGTCAAGTGCTCGATGAAGAAATTGGTCGCACTATTAAGTTAAAGAAATATATTGAAGCTATTCAGAAGGAGTGCCAATAATTTTTTAGGACAATACAGTTTGAGCAACAGGAGTTGGACTGGCATGAAAAGCAACTTGTTATTCAGCAGGATTGACTGTCACGAATTGATGCAGAGATTGCTGATGCCAAGTTACGCAGAGACACATCTATCGCCAATGACTTCTATCTACAAGAAGGTTTCTTGCGGAGCCAAAGTGAAGTTCTATTATCTCAAGTCATTGCTTCCAGTTCAATGTGCACAGATGCTCATCTCGTAGAACCACACGTTCTCTAGGAGATGTTAGAGTCGCTAAGGCTCAAGGCATTGTCCATGATTCTTAGCTTTTTGTTTGTAATTAACCAATTTTGGGTTCGAGTCCACCGTACCTGCCAGTGTTAGGCCACCGGAATGTAATTGTAATTACTAGAAAAATGTAATTGAAAAGGACGCACATTGAAAGCTTGTAGTGTAACACTTGTAACTTTTTCATAATGAAAATGTGTGGAGGCAAATGTGCAGGGTGCAAGACGCAAGACTGTGGGTCTGTGCGGTGCACCTGTGGATCATTTCCGCGCAAGTTTTACTTAAGTTGGTGTGTGGAGTTCTTACTGTTCTGAGTATTAAGTTATTTCGGTGATCTTGTCTGTGTAATACTTTGCTGATGAGGATATAAGTTTAATTGTGGTTGCACGTCAATCGTCGATGGAGAATCAGTGTTACTTTGTGTAATTGAATATCATAACTTTATCGCGGTGACGTATTCGGTATACTATTAGAAAGTTTGGTGGTGAAATTATTAATTGCAAGTTTTTTGGTGAATAGTCAGAGTAAACTGATGAGTAACTTTGTGCAATGAATGTTTTCTTTGGGAAATAATCATAGGGCCTTTGTAATACAGACCCCTGCCCATCCCAAGAACCCTATAATTGATTTATTTTTGATAGCCGTTAACACTCTACAACGTTCTATGTGGACACATATGCCGAACTGATCTCTATAGCGAATAACCTCTCCTTGACATAATGATAGTGCACCTCAATGTGCTTGTGCGAGCATGGAACATAGGGTTCCTCACAACTGCCAATACACTCTCACTTTCATGAAGATGGTGGTGGTAGAAAATTGACCAACACCCAAAATAGCCATAAGGCATATGAGGCACACACACTCAATAGTCCCTATGAAAGATGCCCTATACTTAGGCTCACAACTAGAACTGGCCACAATAGTTTGCTTCTTGCTCAACCAAGATATGCATGAGCTACCAAGCATGAAGCAAAAACCACTAGTGGACATATAAGTGTCATAGCAACCAGCCTGTCAGAGTCAGGAAAAACATGTAAATATGGCGGTAGTGATCCCCCCTTGGGATAAAAGAATCCAAGTAGTCGGATACTACTGAAGTAGCGAAGAATGTGCTTAACTACCTGCCAATGCTTGACACTTGGGCAATGCATAAACCTGCTCATTTGATTTGTGAGACAACAAAGTAAATAGCAGGCCAAGTTATGCAAAAGTAAATCAAGCATCCAACAATGTGCCAATAGAGAAAAACATCGAATGCATCTCAAACATCATGAAGACTCAACTATAAACCTATTTCCATAGGAGTAGCAATAGGTTTGTGGTCTTCAAGTCCAAAAAGATGCAATAATGTGTCAATATATATTTTTTGAAACAAAGCTATTCGTCCATCAACTTGCATAAACTGAATGTCCAAATAATGATGCAAATGCCCCAAATCTAACATCTCAAATGAGGAATGAAAATCAGCCTTAAAAGCAACAATATGCTTCTCATTAGGACGAGTGAGTTGTATGTCATCAACATAGACAACAATGATGAGAAGCACATCATTTGCATGCTTAACATATAAGATGCTCTCGAGTCTAAATTGGACTATTCTCAAAACCATGTGCAACCAAGGAGACATGCATCTTTTCATACCAAGCAAGTGGTGCTTGCTTCAAACCATATAATGCTTTTTTCAACAGGCATACTTTATTTTCATGCCCTTTCTACATAAAACCACGGGGTTGAAAAACATACACTTCTTCGTGTAAGTCACCATTCAGAAATGGAGTTTTAATATCCAACTGATGTACATTCCAACCATGATGAGTTGCAAGTGCATAGATGCTCTGAACAATAGTCATTCATCATTTGGGATAAGAGGTTTCATCAAAATCAATGCCTCTTTCTTGAGCATAAGATTTTGCAACAAGCCTAACCTTATACCTGCCACCTGCTCCATTACGCTTATACTTCAACTTGTATACCCACTTACTGTGAATAACCTTCTTGCAAGGAGCAAAATCACATAAAGACTAGGTACCATTCTTCATGATAACATCATACTTTGATTGCATAGTAGCCATCCAACTTTTTGAATTTTGTGCTTCAGAAAACAAAATAGGCTCATTCTCATTATGAAGAGTAGAGGTATCCATAACATAGCAATCTGATGCAAAAGAAGCATCATGAGAGCCTGAACAAGTACGATATGACAGAGGTCCATCTAATTTGCTATCTTGCAAAGAATGTACTAGCCATTTTGGCATAGTTTTTGCCTCTCTATATCAGCCCTCTTGTCAACAAGTGCATCATGTAAATTTGCATCAGAAATGGAATGATCTACATCATCACATGAATCTTGTAAAGGTTGAGAAATTGCCTCATTTGGACAACACTTGATTGTCCACCTATAAAAAGAGGTAGCAAGCTTTTACACACAGCTCTAGAGCTAACAAAAGTCTCCTTGGTACATGAAAGTAATGGCTGAATTGCATCTTCCACAAAAATAACATCATGGCTAGCCTAAATGTGTTAAGTCTATGGATGATACAGTCAATAGTCTTTGTTGTACCCAACAAAAATACATTTCACTACTTTACTATAGAATTTCTTGTAATGTTGTTCAGGCACTAATGCATATGCCACACAAGAAAAAACATGCAAATGAGAAATAGATGGCTTGCAACCATGTCAAGCCTCATATGGAGTGATGGATTGCAGTGCTTTGGTGGGAAACCTGTTAAGTACATATGCTACACACATAACAACCTCAAGCCATAAGCTATATGATAAAGTCTCACTTTTGACCATACACCTCGCCATCTCCATGAGTGACCTATTCTTCCCATTAAGGGAAAAAAATGAACCTTGTATGGGCCTCCTGGATTAAGGAGTGATTAGTGATGGACCAATCACAAGAGGGTGGTGGAGAAAATCTATACCCTATAAATTACTAGGCTAAAGGGGGAAGAGAGGACAGGATTCCCCTATGTTCAGGTTTTAGCTCTAGAGAGAGAAAGGAATCTTGAAACTTGCTTGAGCCCAAAAAGTCAAAAATTTTCGAAGGTTTTAAAACTCATCATAACAGCAATCAATGGCCCCCCGACCACTTTTTAGGATCAAAAGTGCTATTTTTTACTCCTAAATCAAAATCCATGCATGAACTGACCTAACAAAAGTGGCTTTTTCAAAAATAACTCAAAATACAACTTTCTTTCTCCAAAACCTCACACTTTCATACCCAAGTCCCAAAAATTCATCTCTTTCCACTAGTTTCTCTCCCTAGCACACCATTGAAGCTCTTGTGTCTACATTTCTTTCTTTGTGCATCTTTCTCTTTGAATTCCTACTGACACTTCCATAGCTTGAACTCCAATGGAGAAATGCAAATTTTATAGGCATCCGAAAGATGATGTTATCTTGTAAAATGTCACAATATCAAGGCTATAGAAGGAAATTGGTTTAGGACATGAGTTCTGCAAAGATGCATGGGTGTACATGCAACCCTCTCGTGTTGGTCCTCATTGTGTAAGAGATCTTGGCAACTTGGATCTTCATTGGAAAGGTGTTATATGGGGTCACCATAGAAGAGATGATAGGAACCCTCTCTTAGGCTCTTTAGAAGGGCACAGACATGAGTGCCATGTGGCACTCATGTGTGATGCCACCTAAATGACTCCAAGTAATTAATTGAAGGGGGAATCAATTAAAAGGTGGTAAGCGACTGGGCGGAAGCAATCAAAAGATCATTCTCTATGTGTGAGATTCAGGGATTCAGTGACATAGAACCTTCTCTCTATCTCTAGAATCATGTGAAGCTACCTAAAAAATGAGGGGATTCATTAGAGAGGCGAGGACCAAGTTCGTATCGGAGTAGGTGAAATTCAAAAACATACTTCAGACACAACCGTGCAAATTCATAGACATGATACAATGCACCCACGCTCATAAAGAGAGAGGGAGAGCCTCTCCTCTCCTCTTCCCATCCTCTTGGATGAAAGGGCAAGCCTTCTAACCTCCCTACGGACTGGGCTCAGTTTGAAACTCTTTTTTTGAAAGAGTTTCTTCCTGAGAATGAGGAAAAGAGGAACTCGGATGAGTAGGATAGGATCACTTAGAGAGGTAGGCCCTTGACGGTCTACATATCCCACTATAGGTAGATCATTTTGAAACATAAGGGAGGGTTCACTTGAACCTTCCAAACACTTCAAAAACCTTAAAAACCTTTCAAAAGACCTTTGAAACCTGTGATTAAATTCAACTACAAGACAATTGTCAGCAAACTCTTTGTGCACTACCTGTGCACCGATGTATGAAAACTCCTTTGCCACATATACACCACCTATGAACCTCTTTGCCAAGTAAGCACTAGGATATGGTCAGCAACTTATCTCTAGGATTGATGAGTAACATATCATCAACATATACATAAATGATAAGAAGTACATTATCTACATGCTTAACATATAAGGTGCTCTCAGTTGGACTTTTTAAAGACCATCTACTAGGAAGTACACACATATCTTCTCCTACCCAGCATTGGTGGTTGCTTCAAACCATATAATTCCTTTCCCAACCTGCTTACTTTGGTTTCATGCCATATATGTACAAAACAACAAGGTTGAAACTATCAGTATACTTCCTCATGTAAGTCAACTTTATGAAATGCAGTTTTAATGTCAATTCTAATCATAAAAAACAATGCCTCTCTCTTGAGCATAACCTTTGGCAACAAGCCTAGCCTTATATCTATCAACTATTCCATTAGGATTACGTTTCACCTTGTGTACCCATTTAGTGCCGATGGCCTTTTTGTCTAGAGAAAAATCATATGAAGGCCAAGTAGCATTCTTTATAATAGGATACTATTCCAATTGCATAGCGGGCATCCAAATTTTTCCATTTTATGCTTCATCAAAATAAATATGCCCTTTCTCACCAGAAAAACTAGAGACAACCATTGGATAACAATATCATGTAAAATGAGCACTGTGAGAGCATGAAGGATTATAATACGAAAAATTTTCTATCTCTCAAATTCTTCATCAACCATTTGGGAATAGTTTTTGCATGTTGTATGACAATCCTCTCCTAAACAACTACATCATGTAAATCTACATCTAAACTAGAATGATCTACATCATCATTTGAAACTTGTAAAAGTTAACAAACTGCCTCATTTGGATCCACACTTGACTATCCACTTGTAAAAAGAGGTAGCAAATTTTCATACACCTCTTTCGAGTTAATTGATGTCACTACAACATATGAGGGGCATACCGACGTTGTGCATACCAACGGTCATGCCTCGGCATCAGCATGACCGTTGAAAATGCTTGAAAAATCACGGATGGAATACCAACGGTATGAGCATCGGTATATGCATCAGTAATTTACTGGAAATTACCGATGCTTATACCGACGCTTATACCGATGCTTATACCGACGCTTATACCGACGCTCATACCGACGCTTATACCGAGGCAACGTTTTAATCGGACCCGAGAGCAAAAATTTGACATTTTCTCGCGTTTTGAACCAAAGTCTGCTACTGTCAAGTTTGCGTACGCGAACTACATTCTGAGCATATTGTGTACACACATCTCTCTCTTTCTCTCCCCCCTCTCACTCTCTCTCTCTTTCTCTACACACACCTCTCTATTTCTCTAGATCTGAAATTTTGGTGAATATCACACACATTGTAGCACCCTTTCTCTTTCTTTGTGTTTTCCCTTTTCTAATTTCTCTTCTCTTTAGTTTTGCAGGAGCTTTTTGGCATGAGTTCTTTGGAGTTGGACAGAGGACAACAGTAATTGGACTATGATGACAACGCTCCAAACAATTACATCGAGGTAAGTGATTGTTTTGTTTTTGATTGATGTAGAATGAGATAGAGAGAGAGAGAGATGAAAGAAAGAGAGAGATATAGAGAAACATAAAGAGAGAGAGAGAGAGATGAAAGAGAGAGATCGAGAGAGAGTGAAAGAGAGAGAGAGAGATATATGAAATAGAAAGAGAATGAGATAGAGAGAGATGCATACATACATAAACAGACATATGCATACACATACTCACGTACATATTACATACACACATGCATATTACATACACACTCACATACATATTACATACACACATGCATATACATACACATACATATTACATACTCACATGCATATGCATACACACATATACATGCATACATACATACATGCATATTACATACACACATGCATATTACATATACACACATATGCATACTCATACTCACATAGATACATGTACACACACATATACATACATACATGTACACACACACATGTATACGTACACACATGCATATGCATACATACATACACACATATTTGCATGTACACACACATACATACATACACACACATATACATACACACTCACATATGTATACACACACATATGTGCATACACACATGCATATGCATACATACATACACACACATATGCATGTACACACACACACATACATACATAACAGACATGCATATTACATATGCATGCACATTTATATACACATTCACATATGTATACACACACATGCATACATGCACATACACATACACACACACACCACATATACCTACACACATACACACATATACATGTTTTAGGATTAGGGTTTTAGGATTATGTAATATGTATGCATGTGTGTGTATGTATCTCTATGTCTCTCTCTTTCTATCTATCTATATCTCTCTCTTTATCTCTCTCTCTCTCCATCTTTCTCTCTCTCTCTCATTCTCTCTCTCTTTCATCTCTCTCTCTCTCTCTCTCTCTCTCTCTCTCTTTCTCTCTCTTTATAAAAAAGAAACAAATCAATCACTTACATGGATGTAATTCTTTTGAACGCTCTCGTCAAAGCCCAATCGATGTCATCTCTTGTCAAATTCCAAAGAATCGATGCCAAAAAGCTCCTGAAAAACAAAAGAAAAGAGATATTGAAAAAAGAGAAGACATAGAGAAAGAGAGACAGTGAAAGAGTACACACATCACTTACCAAGATGTGACAGAGAGAGAGATGTGTGTGTAGGGAGAGAGAGAGAGAGAGAGAGAGAGAGAGATAGAGATGTGTGGGTAGGGGGACAGAGAGAGAAAGAGATGTGGGTATGCATGTGTATATGTGTGCATGTATGTATTATGTGTGTATATGTGTAAAAGTCAAAAACCATAGAATCTTGACCATACACCTCACCATTTCCATAAGAGACATGTTCCTTCTTTTTGCAACTCCATTTGTTGAGGTGTATATGGCACTCTATATTGACGTTTTATCCCACACTTAGTGAGAAATGCATTAAAATTAGAAGACATGTATTCCCCACCTTGATCACAATGGAGGGTGCCCAATGTACATGTTGACAGCTTTTCAACCATAACCACGAACTGTTTAAAGCACATAAACACTTCGGGATTTTCTTTCAATGGATACACCCATGCATGCCTAGAAAATTCATCAGTGAAAGACACTAAGTATAGGTAGTTCCCAAATGAAGGTGTCTCCATATGCCCTCAAACATCACTATGAACAAGCTACAATTTATGAGCAGCTCCAATTGAACCATCCATTGGGAAGGAGAAATGCTCCATTTCTCCTAAAATACATCCTTCACAGAATTTTTAGAAGGTACCTCAAGTTTTGGCAAAGGGAACACCATTTCATATTCCTATAGGCAAAGAAAACTACAAAATTTAGATGACCAAAGCATGCATGCCAAAGCTTTGCATGGGAGATAGCTTAAGAATCATGAACTGCACATGCTAAATTATTCATAGATTTTTCATCGTCTATGAGCTTATACAACCCGTGAAATAAAATCCTTGAAGAAATACTAACATCACCATTCAAGAGATCATGCATTGTATATCTTCATCATTAAATTTTACAATCAAGCTAGTCTTGACTAAAGATGAAATAAAAATAATGATCCCTAGTACATATAAGCCATCTAAAACTGTGAAAGAACTACCATGAGGAGAAGTAAGAATGATCTTTTCAACTCTCATTACAAGAAAATAGGAGTTGTTAGCACATGTAACAGTATGCCCAATAGGGACAAGCTAAAGTGAACTGAAGAAATTGCATATTTATTGCCTTATCCAATATAGAGGTATAAGCAAAACATTGCTCACTAGTCTGCACCACTATTAGAGTACCAAACATTTGATTCTATAACAAACATTCACTACTCATGTGAAGATGGTTCATAGCTGCAAATAGTAGTAAATGCCCATTCTTCATTCTATAATGTTCTTGCAACAAGACAAAGACAAGCTCCTCAAAGGTTAAGTTGTTTGGATTGCCTTTCATCATCAATAGAAGATTCGAATCAACACTCTATTATGAATATGGAAGACAATAAGAACAATCTAGAGAAGTGAACCATCTCACAAGATTTCATGAACAAAAAAAAATCAATTGATGGTTTTTGATCTTTGTCAAAAAAAAATTCCATGGAGTCTCCTTCATTCATATGTTGAGTCTCCAACTATTTTTAGAGTTAAGCAACATGAGCCTCATTTCTTGCTTGGTATTATGTTCTAAGAGTATCTGAAGTATCTTTTGTTGTCTTGCAGGATAAAATATGAGAGATAATGGCACATTTGATAGACATGGCTATCAATGCATATGCTGCATGTGCATCTCTACCATCCCAATGTCCAATAGGTGCAATAGGAGCCACAACCGAGACAAGATATTGAAGATCATCATCTTCAACATAATCTACATCACCTTTAACAAATATATTTGGAGGCATAATAGGATGTTTTAAAATGTCTTGCATAATATTCCATAGCCCTTTTGCTACAAATACATGATGGATCATATATGTCCACAGTGGGTAATTAGTACCATCCAACGTACCCTCAATAGACAACATACACAATACATCATTGCTTTCAGTCATGGCTAGTGACTAAATACCTTGATGCAAAAAAATAACTAAATCTCAGAAAGTTGAATAGAATTACCCATTGAGCTATGTTAGACATGTAGTAGCCTTTGAGGTGCTTGTACTAGCAAACTGAAACTTGTGCATATGTTTGAAACAAAAGGATGCGATTTCCTACACAATCGCTGTGACAGTGCATTTGGAGGATACAATGAGGTTAAATCAAAATTTCAATGCAACAAAGCAAAGTTTTTTTGAACTACTAATCGCCTTGATTATGCTCATCAATTTTCATGTGATTCTAAGATTGTGGCCGAAGAAAGAAATGACCTACTCTGATACCAACTGTTAGAATTTGAGGTCTTTCACACAAAAAACAAAAGGAAGAAGAAGAAGCTTGGAGCAAAACATGATACAATGATGCCCTTGAGAAAGGGACAACCTGCTCTAATGCCAAATGTTAGAGTTTAGGGTTTGTTGAAGCACATGGAAAAGAAAGAAGAAGAAGATGATGATTTAAGAAAAATGTGATAGCGAATGTATAATGAAATGAATGTACAAAGATAAGTGACCCATTAGGGTTGAAGGCATACATACAAGCCAAGGGAAAAAACCTCCTAAAGAGGGAAGAAAGTGCCCCATCGATTGTAAACATGTTCACACACATCACTACCAGAATATACCAACAATTACAAAATCTCTTCATGATCTGAAGAGTACATTTGTTAGTGCAAATTGTCTCAATCACCAATTGTCTCTATCACCAATTTCGACTCTCAACAAGGCTCTTTAATGTGTGAATAATTGCATCTACCACCATGAATGGGACAAAATCCATAGCAGCATATGCAACATAAAAACCCAAAAAAGAAATAAAAACATATAGAGCATGGCTGCACACCATCTAAGTGAAAGAGAATGGGGAGATCCACTCATCCAAGAAAGGAGCAAGAAGTAAAAGAAAATATGTCTAATTGTTCTACTATATGAACTAGAACCTATGGAGCTTTAAGTCTAGCTTTTGCTTCTGCTTGAACTTTACCTCTCTCTCTCTCTGTGCAGGTCTTGCTTCAACCTCTATTTCAACATTCTCTTATAGTATTGAATCTTTTTCTAGTTTATCTTTGGCTTCTATACGTCAATGGAGATCTCGAAAGATATAGTTCCCAATTCAGAAGTCATTTTGTCTCTCATTTACTAAGTTTAGTGAAGATTATAGTCTTGCTAATGAAGGGTGTCATTCGAAGATACTGAGATGGGATGATGTCCTTGAGGATGAATGGTCTTTAGTTTTTACATAGCCTATAAAGAACAATCATTATGGGATCAAATGTGGCTATGTTCAGTTAGAACTATATGAGGAATTTATGGTCAACCATATGAATGCTTCATTCTTGGATAACAATAAAAGCAACGATAGAGGCTTAAAAAAGGGCATATAGTATGACAGACCGTGCTCTGTATCCGCGCTCTACATCGATTTGTTGGGTACTAGACATAATGGTTATAGTAAGAAAGCTGAAGTTGAAACATTGTCAAGAACGCTTTCTGCTTATTTCTTTGTATCATAATCCCTGGAAGGTTTCGCATCGAAACAAAATCTGTCTAGCATTCTCTTCCTCAACTTCAATGTGTTCGACAGAAAAGCAAGGCTATCACAGAAATGGAAATCATCCAGCGGAGGCTTCGTGCAGTTTTCAGATATCTGGGCATCAAGCTGGAGACATTGCAGGAACGTCATGTTTGAGGCATCATGATTATAATGCAGAGAGGCATTGCAAGCCATGGGTGGAGGTGAGAAAGCAGAGAGTAGTGATAGTGATTCCTCCAATTCCAGAAACTAGGCGCAAAAGCTCCATCGAGAAGCAGCCGTCACGTAAAGGAGTTCCTAATCACTACGCTTCTACCCAAATCATAGGAGTAATTCACGAACGCAGGTCCCAAAAAGCCTTTAAAAATAAGGTGTATAATAAGAGGAAGAAGGTGAGGATGTGCATCAACGGTTCCGGAGGATGGGAAACAGAAAAAGATGCGCTCCCTGTATCAGGCATAGAAAAAGATGCACCCCCTGTCATCTCTTGGAACGCCAGAGAAAAGACCAGAAAAGATGCGCCCGCTTTATCAGGTATAGACCTTTTATTATCATCAGCGTTGCGGTTGGGTGACATAAGCTCGTCAGATGTGAAGAATGATTGCAATGGCTCTCAAGATTCATGCGGTGACAAAGCTTCTTCTTTGGACGCGGCAGACAGCAGTCATGAGCCCAGTCATTCTTACCGTGGATGGGACAGGGGCGTCTCAAGGATACATTCCGCTATGAAACACCGTGATAAATCTGACCACTCGCTCGAGGGCTGGAATCATATGGCACAGGACCCAGATAATCAACTGAACGATGGTCCGATAGGGACTGGGCGTACAGGTAGACGATCTATTCCAGGTGATAAGCGTGCTGGGCTCTTCAATGCCAGTGAATGCATCAGAATTATAAACTTGGAGAAGCATCTGAAGAATGCTGGAGGTCTCAAGCGTTGGCTCTACTCTCTTGGCCTTGAACAGTTTATGGATGTATTTGACAAGGGAAGATGGGGTGCAACAGATCTTTTGGAGCTCCGAATGGATGATTTAAAGCGAATGGGTAAGGCTGCTGTAGGACCAAGAAGAAAATTGATCTGGGCAATTCATCATTTCAGCCAACAGATTGTTTAAGAGAAGCCTTTGCTTCGGCGAGTTCCTTATCTTAATGAACCAGCCATCACATGATGTGCTGCACTTGCTGTTCTCATGTCTAAGATGGAATAGTTGTATTGTCCGTTTACTCCTAATGTGGAGGATTCAACCACTTTGGAAGTGTCTCCCTCAAATAATCTTTTCCGTGTCTTAAATTCATGGCGATGTTTGTTCCCTTTCGAAATGTCTGTTTTCAGAGTCTCTTCTGTGTGGTCTTTCATGCTTAATTCTTTGTTTGTGTGGTTTTTATGCTCAATCTGTGTGTGACTGCCTTGTCGCCTGCGCAGCAGTTCTAGTCTACTTCTCACTCTCTTGTTCACTGAATTTTACTGCTTTAAACATGCGTTTAGTAATCACATACCAGTAGCCATGGATATCCTTGAACAGCTGTGTTGAATGCACTAATAGTAACCATGTGTCCAGTGTTTGGGACAGAGATGAAGCTTAAGCTCACCATATAAGTGTCTGTAAGTGAGCAACTAGGCTTTAATTCTAGAGTTTCGAACAGATCGAATGCGTCACGTGTGCCATACGGTCACACCAATTACACAGTATTGTTTTATAGGACAAACAACTTGTGTGATCTGCTGCATACCTGTTGGTGTAGTCTATGCGATTCTTCTCTGTGACCCCTTTCGGACGAGCGGTTGATAGAAGTGAGAATAAGATTTTGAGCACATTTCCTTTCTGATCCCACTAATTTCAAGTATACGGGACCTGAAGTGGAATGTGATAATCCGGTTGTGGATCACTACCTTTAAGCCCAATTCTGTGAGCTTATTGATTTTCATAACTAAATGAAATATAGATCGTTTGAGTTCTCATTGATTGTAAGTGAACAGCGCATAGGATTACATATTTTAAATGGTCTTCTTACATCTAACCTTTCAAACTGCACGTGCATTCTCTCTCTCTCTCTCTCTCTCTCTCTCTCTCTCTCTCTCTCTCTAAATCGATGCAATAATAAATTCGTATTTCTCAGACTTCGAAACCTGAGAAATGTTGTACATGCATGACATTCTGTCCCCAAATCTAAACACGCATGTAAGCACCTCAGCATTCACTGTTAGGCATAAAGAGCTCTGCTGCTGGGGATGAGATGGCGCTAAAGAGCTCGTCATGTAGAAAACTTCAAGAATTTCCGATGAGGCGAAAAAAAAAGAATAAGAAAAAATAGCCTTGCATTAAGACCTAAGAAGAGCTGCAAGAAGAAGAGTCCCAGTTGGCTGGCCTAGTGGTTGGGCCTTCCTTCTCTTGAAGCGGGGGTGAGGGTTCAATCTCTGGCAGCAACATGTAAGGGACATGTAATCTGAAATGATGTTGCATTGTGGCTGAGTGCCACCGTTTGTCTATCCCTGTGGTAGTGTTGACTGCCATTTAACCTAGTCTTGTAAACCCCTAAAGTCCGGGGGAGTAGGCCTCGGCCGAACCTCCATTTTATTAAAAAAAAAAAGGGAAGAGAACCAGATAATTTGAATCGTTTTGCTTCACACATTAGGCTGCTTGATGGGTGCCTTTGTTGCAGTTCTGTGGTATGTAATGCGTGGAGCTTATGAGAACATCGGCTATTCCTTTCTGTGTTTCGAACATCTGCTATATGATTTGCTCCCCTCTCTCTCTCTCTCTCTCTCTCTCTCTCTCTCTCTCTCCTGACTTCATCATATATGAATGGATGCTCTAGCCGTTTGTAATTCGATGCATGGAGCTTAGGGGAACATTGGTCACTCCCTTCTGTGGTTGGGACATTTGTTGTATCACTTGCTCTCTGAATTTATACTCCTTTCCTCTTCAGGAAGAAACCTCCAAAACTCTGATTCATGGATGGCACAGGCAGGATTGAAGCATTGGAGTGTTATGGATATGCATAGAATTGGCAAATAATTCGGGAATATTATTCCACGATTTGTTTTCCATGATAGAAATTTAAGATCGTTGAGCGTAGAGTTGGGGCCATTGCAGAATGAAGTGATGGGAAAGCAGGCACACTCAAAATCCCCAAAACTGAGTTAATCAATATGCTTCCGGCAGAATCATAGGAATGCTTTCTGAAAAAAGGCCCCTGCGTGGCAAGACCTTCAGGAGGAGAGGAGGAGAAGAAGGACGCATGGATGAATGGTACTGGGACAGTTGACACAAATGGTCAAGCCTCTTCTTCGACCTAACCCGTCATGAATTCTCGATAAAAGCAGCAACAAAGTTCAAGCACGAAGAAGGACGCATCGATGCATGGTTCTCCGTCATTGGAAATAAGCATTCAGCATCTCTTCCGCCTTCCTCATCACGGATTCTCGACAAAGTTTGCAGTGAAATTCAGGAATGAGACTCGTCACTCTTGCCTTTAGCCTGTCTTCTTCATCTCCATCTTTATTGCGAGCTTCCATGGTGTTTTTGAGGTACCCTAATTTATAATTTATAATTAAGGAGAGTGTCTTGGAACCCTTTTAGTGCACGTTTCTTCTTCTTTTGTGAATTTTTCTCTTGGTTTCTTTCATCAATAACTTCTTTTGGCATCAAGGTTTGTGTGAAAAGATGTCATAGCCATATTTGTAGCGAAAGGATGTCCAATCTACAAATGGACATCAAGAACGCTTTTCTAAATGGTGAGTTGACAGAGGAAGTGTATATAGCCTAGCTTGAATGCTATGAGGATGCACATCACATAGACTATGTTAGCAGGTTAAAGAAGGCCTTTTATGGTCTTAAGCAAGCCCCACTGGCATGAAATCAGAGGTTGGTGGATTACTTGAGCAGGTGTAGGTAATCTCCAAGTCATGTAGATCCATCCCCATACATAAAGAAGATTAAGGATAGACTAGTGTTCATGTGCATCTATGTAGATAACCGCATGATTAAAATGAATGATCACGGAGGTATAAAAGACATAAAGAGGAGGCATATAAGAGAATTCAAGGTATCTGATCTGGGTGAGCTAAAGTATTTCTTGGGAATTGAAGTTGTGTATGTAGGTGAAGGTGTCTACCTATGCCAAAGGAAGTATCCCTTAGATATGCTCTACAAATATGACATGGAAGATTGCAAGATCACTAGTGCTCAACCCATGGGTTATACAAATATGAAAATAAGAAAGGATTATGGTAAAAGGATTGATAGCTTGAACTTCTATAGGAGCTTGGTAGGTTCATCAATATGTGCAAGTCTCACAAGACCTGATTTGAGTTATGTAGTAGGATTAATCTCACAATACATTCATGCAAACATAGTTGTGCACCTAAATGCAGCCAAGAAAGTACTAAGGTATGTGAAGAGCACAATCAATAATGGATTTCTTTGTAAGTATGGAGATGAGCTACAACTCAAAGCATGGAGTGATGTAGACTAGGCATTGAGTGTTGAATGATAGGAGGTCTACATGTTATCATTCTAGGAACAAAAGCCAACTCATGGATTAGCAAGAAGCAACGTAGAGTGGCATTCTCATCAGTTGAGGCTAAGAGGGCATTAGCACTCACTACATGTGAGACAATGATTTTAAAGAAGCTACTAAATGACTTGGATATGCAGGTTAACACAATCCTCATGTATGGAGACACCATGTCTAGCACACATCTAGCCAACAATCTCAGGTACCAAGTAAGGAGCAAACATATAGAGGTAAATTATCATTATGTGAGGGAAAAGGTTGAAAGAGATTATGTACCATGAGCTTGCGGGGGAGTGTTGCGATTATGAATCGGGAAAGCTCATTAACCTTAGAGCAAAGGAAGGGTGTTGCAAAAGCTAAAAGAGACTCTAATGGATAGCTAAACATGAACCTTTATTCATTAATGTCAAACAAAAACCCAAAAGACAAGTGAAGGTTAGATGAAGAGCCAAGGATCACACAAGGGTAGGTTAAAAGTCACAAGAAGGTCAATATAGTCATATTCTCATAGAGAAGGCGAAACCAAGTCCATTCAAGCATGTGTAATGAAGGGGAGAGGAGGTCATATCAAGATCTACAAATCTCATACCCTTGTAGGAAGAGTGTTTGGTAGACATTGCCTACTTCTCTAGTTCATTTCTCTCTGTGTAGATATTCATTTAATGCATATGATGTCTTGTTGGAAAGCCTATCTCTTGTAGGTTTTTTCTTGCAAATAACTTAATATATATCTCTTCAATACTTACTAGAACAAATTATAGTGAGCCTCTATTTCTATCATAAGCTACTTGCCTGCATAGTCTATTCTATATAGTCTAGTTTCCTAATCTAAACGAGTCCATTTAAGGTAGTTGATAGCTCATTCTAAATTTATGCAAGTCTATTGTGCATGGACAAAACCTTAGGTGATTTGGATATGAGATGATGGGTCAAATAGGTACAAAGAAGTTGACTATTTATATAGAAGGGGTGAACTAGAGGGAACTAGGAGGTCGTACTCATGTTTCTTGAAAAACTCTGAGAGTAAAATCTCACAAGTATGAATTGCTATAATGTACTAGAGAGAATAGTAGTTCAAATACTATCGCATGTTGTGAAAAGAAGTTGGTAATCATATCAACCTAACACCATATGTCCAAGAAATATTATTGGAGGAAAAAATACAATGGGGCATCAAGAAATTTTTAAATAGTGGTACAACATTGATAATATTGATTAATCATGCATTGAAAGTATAAAAAAAATAACTATTAATGTGCAACTCATTGGAAATGGCTCAATATATCAAGTCAGCATGTGTCCCAAAGAAAAGGAAACATTCGAGTTCTTTAGGGGCAAAAACAAGCCACCCTAAAAAATGCATGGATCACAAAGAGCAAGAGAATATGAAGACCCAACAATCACTTGAGCTAACAATAAACGACCCTTTTTTGTGGCCAGCCATGGTGGCATGTTAAAGTTGACCAAATGTACAAGCCACATGGTCCATGAGAAGCTACGTAAACCAAATGGGTTTATGCCATTCATAGCTAGGTCTAGATGTATATTCTGAGCTCCTTTAGAAAACTATGGCCACTTACTATCTATGTGTTTCCAAGCATCAGAATCAGCAGGCACTCGCATTACACCATCTGTAGATATGCTCTTTACATGCCATGATATTAATTGAGCTATAGATTTTCATATGAACATGCTCTGAATTTTTGGGATGATAGGAATGTGGCAAGAACCTTTACAAGGATTGCTTCATCTAGAAGGTCTTCTCTAAATCTTTTCGCTCCACACTTTGGACATATGCGGAGTGCTCATACTCATTGCAAAAGTGAATGTAATCATTTGGACAAGAATGGATCTTGGTTTAGTCCATGCCCATGGACTCTAAAAGTTTCTTTGCATTTCCACATGTTGGAGGCATGTCATTACCATCTTGCAAAAACTCATCTTTCAAAAGCTTGCAAGGGATAAGAAATTACAAGGATATTAGTAAATAAACTTATTTTTATACAATAATGAAAATTTATTTCAAATCCACTTTACTTGAAGAGTTCAAAGGCACTATTATCTAGCCATCCACAGATGGATTGAAGATTGAGCATCACGAGCGATGCACATAGTACATATATATTTGCCCTAGTGTAGAGTGGTAAAGAGGCTAGCCTTCACATATTCTAACGTTCTTTGTCAGCTTCTAATCGTGGAGATTCTATTGTATCCATGGAACCCACAACATTGTCTCCACCATTGTGATCTTTGCCCATGTCATAAAATGCCTCCAACATTTCTTCCATGTGTTCATTCTCTGTCATGCTTCCATTACATTGTCCTTCTACCTCCCATTTTGTTCTCTTTTGCCCACGAGAGGTAGATGTTGCAATGCCATGCGGGTTGACTTGCTCACCGGTGGAACCATGTGACTGAAAGCATAGGATTTGTAGCTAATCTGCATCAAAGGATCCATATTCTCAAACATGTGTAGTACAAATCCATCCTTTACAAAATATTTGAAACTTGCACTGAGTGCAAGGACATGCCATTCTCTCTTTTGGATCCCAAGATGCCATCTCATACCATGTGGAGATGTTAGGATATTTAATATGTGATACGATTTAATTATATATACTAATTTTAATCCTAAAACCCTAATTTTTTAATTATGAATATTGATTTCCTTCCTTAAATGCTAATTTGTTATATATTAAATTATATATACTAATAATATATTAAATTATATATCCTAAAGCAAAAGCATTTATTGTACATTTGATTATACATAGTACTACAAATTCTTAAATTATGCACACTAATATTTCTCATAGAACCCTAGTTCTTTATATATCTAATTATATATACCAATTTTAATCTTAAAATCCTAATTTCTTGTATATTTAATCATACATAGTACTATAAATTCCAAAACCTTAAAAGTCTATATATTTACTTTTATTAATCCTAGAGCAAAATATTTATTTATTTAATTAAATATACTATTTTTTAATCCTAAAACCATACTATTTTGTACATTTGATTATATATAATATTTTTTCTTATATATATATATATATATATATATATATATATATATATATATATATATATATATATATATATATATATATATATATATATATATATATATATATATATATATATATATATTTTTTTTTTTTTTTTTATTTTTTATTTTTTTCTACTTAATTTCTAAATCCTAGCACTTTTCATATTCAATTATGAATACTTATGTTTATCATAGAACCCAAGTTCTTTATATATCTAATTATATATACTAATTTTAATCTTAAAACCATAATTTCTTATATATTTAATTATACATAGTACAATTGATTATATATACTAATGTTTTTCCTAATTTATATATATATATGATTATATATATTAATATTAAATCTAAAAATGTACTATTTTATATCTAATTATATATATTTATCTTAATTAAAAAACCCTAGCTCTTTTCGTATTTAGTTATGTGTACTAATATTTATCATAGAACTCTAGTTCTTTATATATCTAATTACATATATCAATTTTAATCTTAAAACCGTAATATCTTATATATTTCATTATAGATAGTAAATTTGATTATATACTAATTAATTTCCTAAGTTTTATATATAGTTGATTATATTTATTAATATTAAACTTAAAACCCTATTTTTTATATATTTGATAATATATATCTATTTTAATTCAAAAACCTTATCTCTTTTCATATTTAATTATGTATACTCATATCTATCATAGAGCCCTAGTTCTTTATATATCTAATTATATATACTAATTTTAAACTTAAAATCCTAATTTCTTATATATTTATTTGTACATAGTATATTTGAAAATATATTCTAATGTTCTTCATAATTTGTATATATATTTGATTATATTTATTAATATTAAACCTAAAACTCTATTTTTTATATATTTAATTATAAATATTTATTTTTAATTCAAAAATCCTAGATCGTTTCATATTTTATTATGTACACTAATATTTATCGTAGAACCCTAGTTCTTTTTATATCTAATTATATATACTTATTTTAACCTGAAATATGTAATTTCTTATGTACTCAATTATACATAGTACATTTGATTATATATACTAAATTTTTTCCTAATATATATATATATATATATATATTTATTTATTTATATTTATATATATGATTATATATTAATACTAAACCTAAAACCCTATTGTTTGTATATTTGATTATATATATTTATTTTAATTCAAAAACCCTAGCTCTTTTCATATTTAATTATGTATACTAATATTTATCATAGAATCCTAGTTCTTTATATATCTAATTATATATACTAATATTAACCTTAAAAGCCTTATTTCTTCTGTATCATGAGAACTATGTATTGGGTGGAATCTAGGTCCCTAGTATCGTGTTATGTTTTTGTCAAATGTCATGTATCGTGTTACTCAACTATCATGTATTCTTAACACTCCTTCGAGTGTTGTGTATCATCAATACTTTGACCAAGTATCATGTGTCATAATATTGAGCTATTGTGTATTGTGTAGCCCTTAGTTCCCTCTAACATTCAAAATCAGGTATGGAGTATTGTGTGAGGTTGTGTATCATGTATCATGGAGTGTAGGTTATTGAGACATCAAGCTCAACATTTGATGATCAAGGATGACATGTACCATGTTTTCACCTCTCTGACATGTATAGTGGTTATCTCAATATATGTCAAGGACACTTTAGTGACCTTCACCATATTTATTTACCAAGAGTGATGGATTATTTTTTTCTTTCTAAATCACTCATTTCATGAGCATTAGGGTTTTCCTTATCTATTTTTCTTTATACATTGTACTAGTTGTATTGCTGTATTAGGCCATTCTTGTATATTCTCTTTACGTAATAGAAGAAGTAGAAGAAGATCATTCTTCTTCCTTGCACCCCTTAGCTCTTGGAGAGTCAAATATACCCTATGGAATTGACATTAGTGAAGTAAAATACCCTATATGTTTGGAACATCAATAAGAAATGATTGACAAAAAATATTGATTTACACAAAGATTAGATCAGGATACTTGTTATTTTTGGAAGCTTCGTACAACGACAATTGCTCAATATTGCTAGCCTAATTAAAATTAGCTATATTCGTCTTAGAGGAATTTCATATAGGTTTGAGAAGCTAATATAAACAAGAGTTTGATTTATCGTCAATTAATGTGTTAATTATAAGTTTAACTCTGATTAGTGATAATCCTGACTTTTGAGGGATGTGCAAAGATAGACTTTGGGACCATAAAATCTCAATTTCTCACAATATAATGAACAAAATGCTACAAACATTTTATACACATAAATCAGATACTAATAACTTTTCAATGAATTCTTATTCATAAATATTGGATCACTATGGAGAGAGAACCAACCTCTACAAGTTGATAGATATTGGAGATGATGATGCAAAAAATGGAAGAAGAGCAAAATGAATATCAAATTG